>CP125973.1:51268395-51670410 GCA_030063025.1 Avena longiglumis | reverse complement strand
ATCTCCAACTCATTTTCGAATTTTAATTCAACATATTGTGGTGGTGCAATATAAAAAAGACACATTGGGTCAATACTACGTGTCTTTTTGATAATATAATCGCCATACACCTCAAACTAAAAATAGGACTAAAATTTACATGAGATAAGAGTACCATGAGATGATTAAATGTTACACTCACATGTATTAGCATAGCAATTTAGGTTGATTTTGGCAATATTTCATAACAATAAGTAAACTAAATATAAAATTTCAAAAAAAAATCAAAACTCGAAGATGATGCCTCACATTTGTGAGGGCCACGTGCTAGTTCAAAATAAATAATGACAAGATTCAAAATTCTGCATAAAATCTCTATAGAAATACAACTACAACTTCATGGTTCTTTATTTTATAGAAATACACAGCTTGCTCGAGTAACATCATTAAGACTATAAAGGACATAGCAAGCAAAATAAATGTTTGCCATGAATCAACAATCGTTCACCTCAAATCAATGTATTTGTACAACTGTACATTGCGGTATTGCTCTCTGTGCATGATAGAGATAGACACATGTAAAAGCAGAGTAGCTCGACCCAAGCGTTATCCGAATCTGTTACCGGCGACTCGCCGATTGAGTATTCTCGATCTTCTTAGAGTAATCATAGCCTGTGTGCCTATCGAGGAATCAGGGATCATATATATGGGTTTTAGGTTAAGAGAACTCGTGGGACGAAAAGAATTAAGGCGATCGGATGGTCGAGGAGGAAAAGAGGTAGGTGGTCTCTTTGGGACTCCTAGCCTCCAAGTGAGGTTCTTGCGCCCGCTTGTTTCTCGTGGATAAATATTGATATCCCCAAAAGCTCAGATTCATTTGATTTTGTTTAGGTCTTGAAACATCAAAACAAGGTTTTTTCTGGCCTGCAGGGTTATAACCAAAATAAAGGGGATCATCGTAAATCCTCAAAATCAATATAAAATATAGATATAACATTATATATGAGGCAAATATGTGTATAAACATGTTAACAAACTACAAAGTTCATGTATGCATTTACATGCATGTTGATTTAGATGCTACCTTTGTTGGGCCCTGGAGACGAGGTAGTCTTGGAGGTGATTCTGAGGTAGCCTTGGAGGCGATTCCAGGCGGTAGAGAGGGAAATCCAAGCGGCAGCAACGTGACTCCATGCGCCCTCTCTGGCCAGATTCTGCCTCCTACATAGCCCTCCCTGGCCGCCCCATGCCATGCCAGCTGTTACTGCGACCTCCCTAGGGTGCCCTCCACCGCCAGGCCGCTAACTCCTCAACTACCCTCTGCCAAAGAACGGGCCACGAGCTCCCCCTATGCTGCTGGATGGGTCGTGACCTCCACCTGTTCCTCATGCACCTCCTCGGTCACTGACTCGACCCCATGGAGGGCGCATGGTGGTGGGGGCGGCGTCCAAGAGAGATGCCTGTGGCGGCGAGGCGGTGGCCAAGGAAGGGCTCCTTGGGTGAGGCGACGCCAAGGCTCCATGGAGATCTTCCTCCTCCGCCTCCTCGTGCCACTGACTTGGCACAACATGGGGAGGGAAGGCACAGGGAGGAGGCGCACATGGGAAGGGCGACGTCTAGGGAAAGGAGGGCACACATGGGAAGGGACCGCATCCAGGGGAGGATGCCCGGGTGCGGGGCCATGGTTAGGGAGGTGCCTACAGGATGGGGCAGTGGCGATTGGGCGAGATAAGGAGTGAGATTGGAAGAAGTGACGCGAGCGTGAGGGCAAGGAGATGACGTCTAGGGTTTTCTTACGGGATTGTTTATACCAAGCAGTAAATAAATAACGGTCAAGGTTTGTTGGAGGATACGATCGATGGCCAGTGGCGGTGATCGCTATGAGAAACCCATGGAGGGCATTGTTTACACTTTAGGGAATGTTTGATTCAAGGGATTTACAAAGGAATTTTGTAGGATTCTTACCTATAGGAATTTTTCCTATAGAGGCCATTGATTCAAAGGATGAACCCTTTAAAATTTATATGGATTCCTTTTCTATGCTACAATCCTATAGGATTTCTAACAAGAGGTTAGACCTCTGGAAAAATCACTATGTGTCTATGACAACTATGCCATGTACTCAATCTATATATAAATTTCTCCTGCATTGGTGCAATCAAACGAATCTCTTGAAATAGGCTTTATCCCAACCTTTATAAATAAAGTCACACCGACCAAATCCGATACAAAGTGATGAGAATTTCCTCTTACAAGGTATCAAAGATAAACTACTACGAAGTAAGAAGCATCTAGCTTTCACCGGCCAGAAGAAGACTGAGACTAAGATGACCAAGGCTTCCACAACACCTCCAAGAAAGTAGCAACGCACTGTCAGCCTTCCCGGCCAAGACCACTAGAGTAGCCACAAGAGGGTCACGACACCATAGATGTGTTCGACGCCAGCGCTAGGCTTTCACCAAAAACTCACTCGATGGGATCGCCAACGGGGTATACCCGACAGACGCTTCGACTGGCTCAAGACCTGGCGAGGGGCTGCGAGACGGACCTGATCAAGGCTCCAGGATCCAAGCGACCGGAAGCCGAAGGCTCAGCGGCGAGCAGATTAGTTAAACGAAGTTAGGAGCCTTATATCTGGTTGAGATATAAAACCAGGGTGAAAGCCTCTATAAACCCCGCAGGGCGTGTAGAGATAATGCCCATCATACACCCATCACGCCAGGCCTAGCTTCCGGCCCATTGTACCACCTCCATAATACAATCTAGCGAGGTAGGGTTCTTTACCCTCCCGTCAACACAGGTAAAAACCTCGTGTCTCCTCCTCATTCAGCCTCGCCGTAAGTTCTACTACTCGCCAATTGCAGATTCGCCATGATCTATTCCCACCAAGGTCGCCCACCGTGGGCTCGGCCGCACGGTGTTCTCGCGGCGAGATCCAATTCGCCATCAATGAGACGGTCGCCACTGCCGCATGATAGCGATCGACGAGATGCTCCAAATCTTGCCGAGCGAATACGTCCCGGCGGCGCGACCCGTCACGCACAACGTGATCCAAATTCGGCACGATCAGCCCTTCGTCGGCCTCACCGACGCCATCGTGATCGGAGGATCGGCCGCATCCGCGAAGTTGTCGCCACGCTGATCGGCTCTCCGAGAGCCGACCGCGACGATCCATCGCCGCCTCCGGTACAACTCGCCCACAGCCGGCTACATGGCCAAAACTCACGGCCGCAGAAGACGCGCCCTCAACGCACGACGCCGACTCGGCGAATTCTTGCCACTGGCCGGGTCCATCACCGCGGCTTCACCGGGCTCCATCACCCAGTCTCCAGCGTGGGAGACTTCGAGGACCCTCCATCCTGGATCTTGACCGACTTCGATCGGAAAACTCCGACCTCCACGACGGAACCGTCGCCACGCGACCTACATGGCGACCGGCACCAAGCCGCCCGAAGGACCCCTTTCTCCACCCCAATTCCTCCTAACGCCACGACGGAGGTCGAGAACTCCGCGAACTTGGCGGAGGCGGTGCGCAAGGAACAAGCCGAGCGAAAATTTCGCCGAGCAGGTGTGACGGCGCAGGAACTATCAGCGCTACCATCGCGCCGATCAGGTCGCCTAACCCCACCGCTCGTTAGCGCCACGAACTTCGACGACGAAACGACCGCCAGCGTGGTCGAGCCGCCGCGATTCGCGAGCAGAACGCCACGGAGGAAGACCTCGACCGCTGTGGTCGACGGCATACGCCCCACCTCCACCCAACCGCACACCTCCGGGGACAAGCGCGGATAGTAGTCTCCTCATGGGAGGCGACGCAAACGGCCTCCCACTATTCTCCACCCCGATGGACAACCTCGTGGCAGCCGAGCGGCCGACAACATCACGGCCATGGGCTACGGGCGCCTCTAGATCCGAGACGTCGGGGCTCGCCGCAAGGCGTCCGAAAGAAAACGGGCGCCGATCGCGGTCGAGTATACCACGTTTCGGAAGCGAGCTGCGGCCTCAAGCGGTCGCCCAATGGCGGCAAACACCCTCAACTGCCCACCACCGGAGCCACTGCAGTTCCAACACCGACCCGCGAACGCGGCACTCTCCACCAACGACCCCAGGCCAGCGACCAACTTTGTTGCCGCCAACGGTCAACCCATCGACGCGACTCATCATCAATAACCAAAGCGGCGCAAGACGCCAGCCCAATGACCGCGACACACCTGACCAATCGCTGACGGCGCAGCCCTGGGGTCGCTCGACTTCGGCCCAAGTGCCGGACCAATGATCCGGCGGAAGTACCCGCCAAACTTCAAGGCGCCAAGGAGATAGAAAAGTACGACCTCGCACGATTCGCCGTTTGATCTATACATACCATGGCGATAGATCGCAGCCACACCGACCTGCTAGCCGCCGTTACCTTCGATGATGGAGGGACGCAGAGTGGACCAACACCTTCCCTAGGATAGTATCGACTCGGAGGAGATGCGCGACGCCTTAGGCACTTGAAGTGCTCCTACACCCGCCACCACCATCGAGGACCTCGAGCGTCGTCTAGGGACTCATGAGTCGACCATAGAATCGGGTCCAACGGTGGCAAGAACTCCGTACAATGCGGTCGACATCCACTCGACACCGCGATCCATCGCTTCAAGACCTCGTGCCGCCACGAGCCCCGGTCGCCAAGCTCGCGACACTCTCGCACTCGACAACATCTCGACCTCCTCGATATCGCCAAACGTTACGCGGAGGAAGATCCAAACCAGAAACTAACGGCGAAGTCAGAGTTCACTGCACGGCGGTAACGACAGCGGACGACGGTCCGACTACGCCAAAAATACACGCCACCGCAGCGCCGCAGGACGGCGAGTCGATTTCGTCATAACGCCGCACGCACAACGCGAGCCCAAGAGTTTCCGCCATGAACGGAGGACAACGCGACGGCGGCAACTACAAGGCCAAGCCAAGGTTCGACCGCGGCCTCCTCAACCAACCGTGCGTTTCATAGCAGGGAAGGGAAGCCCGCAACGCACAACCGCCGACTACCACACCTCGGGGAGATCGAGAAGGCATGGTACCGGGAGGACCTCGACAACGACCCGCCAAGCGGTGGCAAATTGCAAAGTGGCGGCTCGCCCATACCTTCCACAGCTTCAACACGGCGCGAGAAGAAGGTCATCGCCCGCCGTCACCGTCAACGCGGTGGCCAGTGGACGTTCCCAGTTCCTCAACTGGTCGAGCAGCCCATCACCTGAGCCGCCAGACCACACGCCACGCCGAGTACCCGGTCGAGTCGCCTCGGTGGTCAAGCTTCAAGGTCGGCGACTCGGCTCCCCAAGACATTGATGGACGGCGGCAGCTCCATCAACATCCTACTGGACACCTCAGGGCGTTGCTTCCCCGCAATGGCGATCAAGACGACCCACACCACGCTCCATGGCATCGCCCCGCCGGAAGGCGTATCTGATCGGTAAGGTCACGCCTACCACGCCCGCCAAAGAAATCTTTGCACCGGCGGATTGTCTTCGAGCTCGGTTCTTCGACAAATTCTACCATCGCTGGTCACAGGCGCCAGTGCGTCGCCAAGTTCATGGTAGCGCCACTACGACAACGCGATGAGTTCCCGGCCGCGTCATCACCATCAACGGCGACCCAGACATGGCCGCCGAGTGCGAGGCAAAAGGGGCAGAACTCGCTGACGCCGTCATCGCGGCAGAAAGCAACCACGCCGATGAGCTCGCCAAGTACGCGAGCGGGGTCAACAACGACGACCCCACCATACTCAAGAAGCCCAACTCGGAGGGCGCAAACACCTCAACCTTTGAGGCAACGACGCACACCCGCACTGCCGAGCTGGTCCCAAGCGACTCGGCCAGACGGTGGCGATCCGGACGGGCATGAGCCCAAAGATAGGAAGGCGCGCTCATCGAGTTCCTCGGTGAGAACAGGACATCTTCGCATGGAAGCCCTCCGACATGCCCGGTGTCCCTAGGGATCGCCGAGCACAAGCTAAACGCCGACCCCAAAGTGCGACCGTCAACAACAGCCGTGCGTCTTTAATGAAGAGCGCCGCCGAGCAATCGCCGAGGAGGTGCGGCCATCACGCAGCTTCATCCGCCAATCAACTACTCAAGTGGCTGGCAAACCCAGTCTGTCGAGAAGAAGAACGGACCGGAGGATGTGTATCGACAACACAAACTTGAACAGCGCCGCCCAGTGAGCGATTGCCGCGGACGAATTAAATAATCGATTCCACCGCTGGCTCGAGTCTCTATGTTTCGACGCCTACTCCGGTATAACCGGATCAAGATTGCGGTCGAGGACGAGGAGAATACGGTGTTCATCACGCCATTCGAGCCTTACTACACCGCCATGACCTTCGGTCTCAAGAACGCCGACCTACCAGCGATGCATGCAAGAGTGCCTCATGAGCCAAATTGGCGCAACATCCATCGCTACATCGACGACGTGGTCGTAAAAGTCCGCTTCGCCGGTGACCTACCACGACCAAGCGTAAACATTCGCCAACCCGCGAAAATACAAGATAAAGCTTAACCCAGCAAATGCACCTTCGTGTACCGGCGGGACAACCATCGGGTATGTCGTCTCCAAGCGAGGATCGAGGCGAACCCACGAATATCGACACGATCTCCCCTCGGCAAACCCGAGTGCTGCGCGACGTCCAAAACGGTCGCGGTGGCGGCTCGCCGCTTCATCCCACTGGCGAAAAAGCGATGCCCTATACCGCCTATCGCGAAGAACCCCACCTTCCGGTGGGACAAGGAGATGGATGACGCATGCGACCTCAAGAAGGTGCTACTACGCCCGCTAACAAAGAACCCATGTTGGTTTACGTCACGCTGCTTCCGAGCGCTGCCGGGCCGCCGTGATGGTCGCCGCCGATCGAGGAAGGAAAGGCGCCAAGACAATGATCGGTGTACTACATCGGAGAGGTCTCACCGAGTCGCGCTTACCGTACCCGCAGCACCAAAACAGGTATATGCGGTCTTTAGAGCTCGTGGCGCCGCCAGACACTTCGAGTGAGCACCGATCACGGTCGTCTCAAGACCACCGCAAGACATCATCCGACGCGAGTCGACAAGGGTCGCCAAGGGCCGTCGAGATCGGCGTCCACAACATCAAATACGAAGCCACTTAAGCGATCGTCGCAGGCCCCAGCGGACTTCATCGCCGACCGAAGAGGCCCGCCAGCCGCAGAAGCTGCCATACCTCCATTCTTGGAGCCGCACTTCGACGGCTCCAAGAACGCGACGGCGCAGCGCAGAATCGTGCTAACTTCACCAAAGGGCGACAAGCTCGCCACATCCTGCCGCCGACTTCACACCTGCACCAACAACATGGCCGAGTACGAGGCCTTGCTCCTGACATGCGAGTTGCAAAGAGATGAACGCCAACCGCCACGCTGCTTCTGGAGACTCAAATTGTCGCGGGCAAGTCGCCGGCACTGCGAGGGCCGTCTCCCCCACTCATGGCGGCGCATCGCCAAGCAAGGACAAGCTGGGCGGACACTTCGAGCTACTCCGTCGAGTGGATCGACAAAGCGGAAGAACGAGGAGGTCGACGCCCTCTCTCGCATTGGGTCTTTCGACTCGCACCACCCGCCGACGTCTTCCTCGACACATAACCAAGCTTATCGGTCTCCCCGAGGGAGATCGACATCGAGTCCCGTTACACCGGAGGCAGCCCTGGTCCACTCGCATTTCGCACCGAGGCGCATCGACCAAGCCCTTCGCCTACCGGAGTCCGGCACCTTGCCGTGAGCCCGACGAACGCCGGATGATCGCCCGCCGATGCAAGTCCTACACCATCATCGACGGCGAAGCTCCACAAGCGCCAGTCGGGCGTGTTCCAACGCGCGTCAACCCGCCAAGGACGCAAGATCCTCCACGATATCCACTCGGTGATCGCGGCCCACGCCGGGCGCTCGCTCTCTCGTCGCCAAGGCTATGCGACACGGCTTCTCTTGCCCACCGCGACACGCCGATGTTGCCGTCGACATTGTCCAGCGGTGCGCCGGGTGCCGGTACGCCAACCAGCATCCTCCACTGAAGCCGCGTCTCTGGGTACCACTCGGCGCACCGCCGGGTGCCAGGTCGAGGAGCTGCCCTCATCATCCGATTCGCACCTCGATCAACAAGTCGGCAGGATTCACCCCTTCTTCATGGTGTACGGCCGAAAGGCGATCATGCCCACCGACCGAGCATGACTCGCCACGGTAAATCCACTACACGGAGGTCGCAAACGAACTACCGCCGCCAAGGCGAGTCGATCAACAGCGAGGCACGCTACCTCGCTCGGTCAAGCACCGCCATCTACCAAGGGGACTCCGCCACTACAAACGGCGGGTGAAAACTCGCACCTTCCAAGAAGGCGACCTGGTGTTGCGCCTCATCCAGGACAAGAAGGGCATGCACAAGCTCTCCCCTCTGTGGGAAGGGCCATTCGCCATCGGGCGAGTACTCGGCAACGACGCCTACTACCTCATCGACGTCTGCGGGGACGGCGAACTCGACGTCAAGCGACCGTGGAATGTAAACCTCCTACGGAAGTTTTACTCCTAAAACCCCACATGTGTACTCTCCAGTCGCTATGAAATAAAAAGAATTGGTTATCGCAAATTGCGCCTACTCTCCGTGTCTTGTGCCACTCGCACTCGTAATAACAGCGTCAAGCTAACCGCAGAAGTCAACCTTTGGTCAAGCGATCGACACGGCTAAGTAGTGCGATGCACAAGCACTTGGTCACCCCAGGTTGTACATCGTCCACGAAAAACGCCTACCCGGAGCCCCACTGGAGTCGCCTAGCCCGACTGGCTCTACGAGCCAAGACAACTGCCTTCGCTTCTCACAACGACCAACGATCCTCCGCATCCTCGACATAGCGACTCGAGCGCTGGTACCACGCTTGGGGGGCCGACGGCCATCGCCAGCGGCGGGAAAACGCCAAGTAGGAGAGCATGCCCAGACTCGCCACGCGATCGACCCAACGGGCAGGAGTAGCGCCCAAACTAACCAAGTCCTCACCTACCCTCAGTCGCGCCTAGAACAACCAAGTACCACGGGGACTGACCACCCCACCCTGCGCAAGGGAAAGCGGTGAAGTACGGTGAGCGCCTGAGTCGTCACGGCTCTTCGAGTCCAGGCGAGTAGACCACAATAACAAAATATTCAAAAATAACTAACATATCACACACGAGGTAAACCCCACAAAAGGGCGGACGCGCTCGGGGACTCGTTCAAAAATCAATCATAAAACACCTGACAAATCCCAAAACAGACACGATGTCTCATTCAATAGCATGTCGCATTGTCTCAAATTACAAAATATGCCCGTACCGCAGACCTGCTACTAACGCCACAGGGCAAACTACCCTATTCTGCGAGCTTGACGACGACTAACACCCGGCGATTGCGGATGAACGGCGTGTACGGGTTCGACAGTGCGTCGTCACCACCCGCCATCGCCGCGGAAGGGCTGCTCGACCTTGAAATCGGTCACGGTGGCTCGCGGGTCGTCGCACGCGACGACCGCCTTCTCGGCACGGAAGGAGGTCGCCCATCGCCCATATCGCCAGAGTACATCGCGGGCGCGGTCCGTCAACTTGAGCACCTCGAAAGCTCCACGCGCCCGATCGTGAAGGGTAGCCACTCGTCACATCGTCGAGGTCGAAGTCCTCCGGAAGTGAAGCAAGTCCAAGGCTAAGCGCGTCGTTGTTCCGGCTGAAATGCCGATCGCGTCATGAATTTAACGACCAGGCGCCTTCTCCGTACTTCCACACCTCGGCGAGGTCGCCGGAATTACCTCCGTGGGTGATATTTCACGGAGGTAGGCTCGATGCACGCCGCCGACAACGTCGCCGAGTCGGCGTGGGCACACGCCCGCCACGTCAAATGAGCTTCGCCTCTTCGCGCTATCAATGATGCGACCTGCGAGTAGAAGACAACAATGAGTCGTCGGACATCACAAAAAAAGCACATACTCGGTTGAGGCGGATGCACTTACCAATCAACGGGCGAGATCCGTGATGAAGCGTTGAAGCGGTATGGTCGTCCCCTGCCCAGCAACAAGGGCGTCCGACACTTTACGATCTTCTCGGCTGTAATGCGGCCTTGGCTGCATCACCGAAGCTCGCTTCCTCCTTCGCCTCTCGCAGTCGCGCCGAGATCGGCGATCCGCTTCAGCCGAGCTCGAGCCGATTGCGCCGCCGCCAATTCACCATGGGACAAGTCCTGGCGAAGCTTCCACCGCCGCGGCAACGCTGAAGCCCCTTATTCGCTTCGGCGGTGGCCGGTTCATTCTCAAGCGGTGCCGCTAATCGGTCACTGATTCACGCTGCACTCGCACATCATTCAAACAGCGATTAGCGGCGAAATCCTGGTGCCCACCCGCTGAAATTCAGCGCGTGCGCACTGGGACCGGGCTGAATGGAAAAATAATGCCCACCGCTGAAACTTCGGCCCTTTTCGAAAAGGCACTGTGACAATCAAGAAATCTTAAGTGCCCACCCATGAAACTCGGCGATGCGCACTCGGGACCGGCAATCAAGAAATCCTAAGTGCCCATCCGCTGAAATTCAGCGAAAGTCTGGGACTCGGTAATCAAGAATCTTATGCCCACCGCTGAAATTCAGCGAAAGCGCACTCGGGCTGGATGCGAAAAATAATAAGACGCTTTAAAGAATCGAGCCGCAAAACACCGACTGATCTCGTGGACATACCGGATGGCTACGCCAAGCATGCCATGGAGTTGTATCGCATCCACGGACGTGAGGAGAGTTGGCGTGTACCCACGACGCTGGTCGACTTCCGCATCGGCGACCCCATGTGCACGGCTCGATGGCAAAGTTCCACTCGCCGCGGCCGCTTTGGCTAAGAAGCGCGGGAATGTCGCGATGGAGGCACCTGCTCGGCGAGGTCGGCTCGGCCATTCCAGCGCAGGTAGCGCCCTTCGTGATGCCGCCGCTCGTTACAGGCTCAAGGCCACCGCGTGTCGTGAAGATCGTGACGGCGTCATCGCTTAGCCTTCTTGCCGCCATCCGTAGACGACGACCTCGTCTCGCCTTTCCTCTTACGGGAAGGATCCTTCTCGCTGGCGACGGATGGCACCTTAGCCACGGTCGGGTGGCCCATCCTCTTCACTCCGGTCCTGTACATCAATCATGTAAGCAAGATAATCCAAGATGCTATGGAATACAAAGGAAGGTGAGTGTACTCACTTGGCGACGGGAATAAAGCGTAGCCGCATGAGGCGGCCGGCTTCTCGATTCGAGCCTGGGCTAAGCCCCATCTCCAGGACGTCGTGTGCCCAAGATAGGGACGACTTCTCCGTCGTCGAGGCCGCAACCGGAGCCCCAGGACATCTTGGCCGAGAGCCTCCTGCGGCGGCGCCAGCTCGGAGCATCCCCAGCCGCAGAGGGCGAATGGCGGAGGCATCGAAGCGATGGCACCTCGGCGCGGCCGTGTCCACGGTTGTCGTCGGCGCCGCCCTGGCCGGCTGGGCGTCAGAGCTGCTCACCGAGTGGTGGCGAGGCGGCCTCGTCGGCCGTCTTCTTCTTCTGAGGGCCTTTGCCTCCTTCTCTTCTTCTTCTTCTTCGACAGTAGTCTGAGTGGCGCGAGGTGGTCTCCGGAAGTTCGTCGTCGTCATCGTGGACGCCGAGACTTTTACTCGCCTCGAGCTCATCTTTGTCGCTACCAGCTGGTCTTGGCGAACCGGTAGGCGACCTCTCCTCCGGACTCGTTCCATTGTTCTCGTCGCCTCGGAATCGCCTTTGGCGGAGGCGACTTCGCCCATGTCCTGGGCGACGAGCTCAATTCTCGTTGTCCGGCGGAGCCATCCTTCCACCACTTGGAAAAGCTGCAATGAACGCAAGATGAAATTAGAATTACCGTGACTGCAAAAACTGCGACTGTGAATGAAGCGAGGTGATTACCGTTGGGGCTGGACGCTTTGCGGTGTAGGGGTGACCCCAGCTTGTGCGTCCAGGTACGCTGCTTGGGTGATCTTCTTCAGTGCTGGGATGTAGTCCTCGAGCTTCCACTCGGCGAGGCAGGCCTTCGTCAAGTCCTCCCGGCCCGTGTACTGGTACATATAGTGATCGCGTCGACCCAGAGGGACGAGCCGCCGCCCGAGCCAGCAGTTGTATAGGTTGATCGTTTGGAGGCCCTTCTTCTTCAAACCGCGGATAGTTTGGAGCATTTCGTCAACGACCATCCGCTGCTCGCTGGGGATCTTGCCGACTTGAAGACGGTGCGGTTCAGACCGGTTGGCGGAGTACCGCGGGATCGCCGTCTCGCCCTCCGGGGTCGCCTCGGCAACATAGAACCACGACCTCTTCCAGTCGCTCGCTGCCTTGGCGGGCAGCATCAAGTCGAAAATGAAGCCTTCGACTTCAGCTGGAAGGTTAGGCCGCCCGCGGCGAGCATTAGGCCGCCCGCCTCCTCGCGGCTGATCCGTCCGTGGAACAGATCTTGCCATAGAGGGAAGTAGGGCCGGCAGCCCAAGTAGCATTCTGTAGCATCCCAGTTGTCTAACACCTGTAATGCTACATGTTATGATAATAAAAAGGGCCACTTCCAACATATAATTGTTGCATCATTATCATATCATGCTCATGTCATCATACCACCTTGCATTTGAGCATCATATAAAACCCTTTCTTGTTTGGTTCTTATCTCATGTGCATGATTAATTGTATTTGCCTCTTGATATTGTATTTGGCTCTTGATATATTGTTAAATGCCCAAGTTGAGTTGAGGGCATCTCTCTTATTGACTCCACCACCTTTTCTTTCACCACCTTATATTCCACCATCCAATTAATATGAGCTTGGCATTTTAATTTGGGTTGTCTCTAGCTCATGTTGGTTGGTTGGATTCCACCCATAATCTGTGCTTGGCCTTGCCCACCTTTTGGGAATGCATATGAATAATGCCATGTTAATATTATTGTTTTCACAAGGATAAATTTGGCATTAATTATTTTGCATGGGCCATGCAAGTGCCACCTTCTCTAGTATCTGGTTTTTACTTGAATTCTAAGTGGATCATCTTTTCCTTGGTTTAAACCTTGTTTTGTCTTGTAGTTTCTTCACCATATCATCTATCTCTATCCTTTCTAGCTAAACCTCTATCCCATGCTCCATGCACACACATGTGCTAATGTGGCATGCACCAAACCTAAAAACCACCTTTCTCTCTCTATCTCTTTTCTTGGATCATGCTTGGTCATTATTTGGAGCATGCATGGACCAAGGAAAAACCCCATCATCTCTCTCTCCCTCTTCCTATTTTTCTTGCCTTGATCTTGTTATGGCTTGTGTGGAGCTTGCATGACCAAGTTAAGTACCACCTCTTTCTTACCCCTCTTAGCAAACCCTAAAACCTACCCCATGCCATCTCTCCTTCCTAGCTAAACAAAAACCCTAATCTACATCTCCCCTAAACCAAACCCTAAACTACACCTTTTCCCTAAGCAAAACCCTAGCTACCCCTCCCCTTCCCTACTACCTAGCATGATCACCCCATGCCCTGCCCCAGCTTGCCACCCCTCTCTCTCTACCTGCTGGACCCACCTAGCTACCCCACACGCCCAAGGACCCCCAAACCCTAATCCTAGCCCGAGCCGGCCCCTCTCTTCTCCCCTCTCTTTCTCTCCCTGGCCTAAGGGACCCTCTAGCCTCACCTGCCCACGAGTTCCCCAGGGCCACCTGCCAGCCTCTCTCCCCACTCTGCCACCCCCAGAACCCCATGGCCCCATGCCGAGCACGTGAGAGGGAAAAAGGTGGCACCGAGGCCACCTTCCCCTCCTCCACGCAAGCCCCCTCCTGCCGTCCTTATCTACTCCCCACGGCACCCCGCTCCCTCTCCGTCCCTATCCACCCACTCTGCCTCGCCCAGACACCCCAGATCCACCAGGCGCGCCCGCCTCGGCCCCTCACGACTACCTGTTCCAGACGACAAGCACGCCGGGAGGTGATCGAGAGACCAAGACGAGCCCCTACACCACGCCTGTACACGCCGAGGAGGAGAGACCGAGCCACCGACCTGCGCGCCGCGAAACCCTAGCCGCCGTCCGCCGCTTCACCGACGATCTACCGCCTCCGCTCGATTCGACCACGCCATCGCCACCTCGGTGAGCTCCTAACCCCCTGGACATGGTGGTGGCCCGCTCAGCCGCAAGGTTCGCGGACGATTCGTCGTGCACCCTCGGTGCACCGACGAAGGCCAAGCCTTTGCTTCGCCACAGCGCAAACCCTACCTAGGCCCCGCCCACCTCCTAGCAAGAACCCCCCTAGCTCAATGGTCACGCTACAGCGCTGCCGGTCGCGTTGGCTCCCAGCGCCATTGCCTGTCCTCTGTCAAGCGGACCGATCGGTCGTCAGAGGAAGATCACAAGACGGCTGCCTTTTTTGCAGAACTGCTAGTTTTCGCTTAACCCGCGATGCGTTTGGCCCATCGATCGGCCGAGCAAACTTCCAAAGAGCCCCCGCTTTCGGTGCTCAATCCGCTCCCTCACTGCGTGGCCGCGCACAGTGGCACCGCCATTGTCAAGGTGGCTCAATCGGTTGCCCGCTGTCATCATCCTCTAGGGCTAGCTCGACCAGCGGTGACCAAAGCTTTCCGTGCTGCGTGTGTCGAGTCCAGCGTGACCCCACCTGACAGCGTCTGCGGCTAGGTTAATCTGAGTATAAAAAGTAGTGCATGTTTCTGTTTTAAATTCCAATCTTTTTCTAATTTTTCAAATTCAATTTCCAATCAGATTTTTAAATAACTTTTCCTTTGTAAATCCAAATAACACAAACAATATATGTTTGGATATCAGAAAAATGCCAGGATTTCAAATATGCCATTAAAATTGCCTTTTGCACATTTAAATTCCCAAGTTTATTTAAATTACACCTTTTGCCACTAGAACTTCAAAAATTAATAACTTTTGTTTTCTAATCCCAAATTTAGCAAATGATATGTCTAAAATGATCAGCTCGACGAGACCTTTCTGTTTATGCTACCCATGACTTCAATTGCAGCATGCATCATATAAAAATATAGGGTACAGCAATGTTATGACAACAAAATGTGGACCAAAAACTCCACTAAAATGTTGTTACTTGCCTTCCACACCTCACCATGCCATGCTACCTTATTGCCATGTAAATTGTGCATCATTCATCATGGCATGATTGTTTGCTTGACGCATCTTATTCATATGCTTGTGCTTTGTATTCATGTTGGCCTTGTTTGTTTGGTTTTTCTCGGATAGACACTGAGCAGGGGTTATATCAAGAGAACCAGGAGCACTACCCAGATCCGTCCCTCGCTTCAACTGAGTTATCAGGCAAGCACTTCCACATGCTTGCATACATACAGTACCTATTGCCTCTATCTTATTCCTGCATCATTGAGTCGTGATTGCATTAAATTGAATCCCAAGTCTGCATAGCCTTTACTTTTAAACCCTACCAAGCTTGTTCCTCCATCCCATGAGCCATTACTACAGGAGTTGTTTGAGCCATGCAGTCGTGAACAACATGTGTAGGGTATGAGCGTCGATGGATAACGAGGTACCTAAACAACTTAACTTTGAGTAGTATGGGATAACTAATGAAAGTGGCACGGTGAGCAACATACGCTATTTGGTTTTCCTGCTCACTTGTGTCCCGTAAGACCCCGAGTACTTGATTCCTGTTCCTTGTTTTATCGCTATCCACATCCGGAGGTATATGGGACCCCACCGAGCGAGCTTGATTCCGTCTTATTTCTTGGGGCCACAAACTAGTTTGAGGTTTTATTTACGATCCTGTACTTATGCCATGTTTTACTGCTTTATTACGACATTGCGACGGATAGCACTTTGTCTTTGTTAGGATCGGGACACGATTCCATGATGTCGACAAGCCCGCTTTTGGGTTCCCCGTTCAAACCGTCTACCCACCTTGAGTCCGTCTTGAGCTAGCTTACTTGCTATGGTAGCTTAATGGGGTGGCCCCTGAAATATTTCAATCTGTGATTGCTTTGTCGTGAAGGCCTCGGGTTTTGATTTGGTTTTTCCGAGGTTGATCGAGTGTGTGTTGCTATTGGTGCACCGGCGGTAAAACTTTCAAAGCCGTGTCCGGATATGGACGACTTGGACGTTTCTCGATCATAGACAAGCATAACTAAAGTACCGCTTTAACGACTAAGTAACTTGACTAGTAAATAGTGCAATACTCATGGAATGGTTAATAAAATTGCCAACGGGTGGGGGTTGTTCGTCCGCTTCCTCGTTGGTAAGCGGGGAGGAGGATGGATCTGATGAGATTACCACTATAACTGTTGTACTTAATTCACGGACATCCGTCTATCACTGGTTAGGCGGATGGTTAGCGTTTATCTGTAGAACTGCTAGGGTTTATCTTTCGCTGCAATTGCGTCACCCCAGGTTGTGTCCCCTTTAGAGGCATTAAGTCTTTCTGAGTACCCTTAGGGTCTCACACGATAAATTATTGGTTCAGCTGGACAGGTACCCCCGCAGGACGGATACTGGGTGGAAGAAGCTGATGATGTGGGCAACGATCGTTCGGTGTAGAGATTCCGGGATCGGGGATCCGTGAGACCTGTAGTTGGGATGTGCTTATTTCTATGGCATCTTATGCCGATTTGCTTCTTATCCGTACTCGGATTTTGTTTGCCCCGCTTAGCATGATACTCTGATGTGTGTTGTATGAGGAAGTATCCTAAAATATAGATCTATCTAGGTCATTTGAATCTTGCCGTATGGCGTTGCTATATTTCCTTTCTTTCTAGATGGAATGGCTCTGATGTACTTTTGTATGGTGGCTTGCGTACATACCCACTTGTGTACGTAGTTGATCCTTCGCCGATGGCCACGCCTGAGGTCCCGTTGAGAGGGTAGTGGTTGGGACGTCTGAAAGGACTACCATGAGTGGCTTTGGGGCCCCAGTACTATTTCAACCACTACCACTCATCCATGCTTGTATCTAGGGCGTAATTCACCGAGGTAGTTACAATTGGTATCGAGCCATCCCGACCTTCGAGGTTTCAACCAAGCGGTCATTGTCGATCTAGCAAATATTTTGGTAGTTATGTATATTAGGGAAAAACAAAACGCGAGAGTAGGGCGCTTCCACTTTTTCTTCTTACCTCCCACCCACCCTTTTCTCGGTAAGGAAGTGCAGCGTTTTCGATCCTCTTCTCAAGATTCAAACTAGGATTCACGTGTTACGGGTTTCGTAGTACCATAGGTTGTGTGTGTGTGTGTGTGTAATCCCTTGTCTGTCTGTTGCATCCAAGTTGTTATCTTATCTGCCTTTGGTTATCAACTGTTGGTACATTCCATACCGTGCTTATGCAAAACCGATGCAATCTATCTTCCTCTTGTATCCTACGCTATCTTGTTGGGGTGTTCGTTCCGTAGTTACCAATCTTTAGGTTTAAATCGTGAGAAGAAGGGGTTAGGATATGTGTTCCACTTGTTCATGTGCGGAGTAATGATTTGAGTGCGGGATGGAGTCGCGACCATACCACTACTTTTATCATTAAGCTTTTGTATATTGAATCGGTAGAGTCACTAATCTTGATTAGATTAAGTAATTTTTTCGCATCTATTGGTATTTTAATGCCGAAATTTGTGGAAAAATTTTCTTTGATATATTTGTGTACTACACTCCTTTTCGATTGTGCGATATGCTTAATATCTTTTAGGTGCTATGAACTTTGTTGATATTTTAATATCATCTCGATAATTGTATCCTTTAATCTTGGTTAATTCCATCTTGGTACTATTTTGGATTATTATCATTCTCCATTATAATCTTGACTTGAGTTTTATATCAATGACAGGATGGCTCCACCAGCCGGATCGATGAGGACATACCTCGAATCAGGCTCATTTGTCAAACATCGCTAATGCTTTGGCAGCTATGCAAGAGAACCAACAGCGCTTTGAGGAGAGTGTCAGAAGAAATGAGTTTGCTCCATTTCCTCCACCTCCCAAGCGTGGAGACATCAAGAGCTTCCTCAAGTTCAACCCTCGTCAGTTTGATGTTTCTGACCGACCTCTGGACGCGGATGATTGGCTGCGTGAGATCTCAAGGTTGCTCGAGACTGCTGATGTTCCGGAGTAGGAGTGGGTCAAGTGTGCTACTCACCTTATCAAGGGAGATGCAGCTCTCTGGTGGGAGAACTACTTGAAAGCAAGGTGCACTGGTTTCCAGCCAACTTGGGAAAGGTTCACTGGAGCGTTCAAGGAGCAGTTTCTCTCAGAGATTGTTATGGAAAGGATGAAGGAGGCTTTTCTCAACCTGAAGCAAGGGAATGATAACGTCAACACCTACATCAGGAACTTCATGAATCTCTCTCGTTATGGTGGTGATGAGGTGTCGATGACAAGAAGAAGCGAGAAGAGGTTGAGCAGGGCTCAATGCATCGATCAAGTATGCGATTACTCATGCAAGGCGGCATCTTTCACGGAACTTCTGACAGCCCTACAAGAGGAGGCAAGGCAAGTGTTCGAGGAGTCCAAGAAACATAACGAGGATGCATCAAGCTCTTGATTATGGCAGCTCCTTCTAAGCGTGTCTGGGGTTCCTAACACCCCACCGGCTTCATCAAGACCGCAAGTTTCGCGCCAAGGCCACCAAACTTCACCATCGCGGCTCCGGGGCTACAACAACCACTACCACTGGGCTGGCGGAGTCCCTGGCTACTACGCTCCACGTCCGGTACAGTGCACCTTCACGTGTGGAGATCCTGGACATCCCCACTGGAACTGTCCAATGAAGAACAAAGCTCTCCCTCAACCCCCGCCAAGATCTGCAACAAGCTCTCCTTCGGTTCGTGCACCACCACCTCGGGCTCTCAACATCAACACCAAGCCCGGGTCTGCGGTTGTTCGTGCCAATTGTGTCAACGCCGCTCAAGCTGAGCAAGCACCGGGAGTCGTGATGGGTATGCTTTCCGTGAAATCAGTCCCCGCACGAGTTCTCTTTGATTCTGGTGCATCGCATTCATTTGTTTCTCACAAGTTTGCAAATGGAAATGAGTTCGTTATGGTTCCTCTACTCAAGCGGTTAATGGTTCTTTCTTCGGGAGCAAACATGAGGGCTGAGCAAATCAGTCATGACAATCAAGTTGAGATTGGTGGTTCTACCTTCTTGGCTTCTTTGATTGTTCTGGGCAACTCTGACATTGATGTCATCTTGGGCATGGATTGGTTGACAGCAAATGCAGCTGTGATTGATTGTCTTTGGAAACGCCGGTGTCTCTGAAGATTCTGAAGGCCATATAGTCTTTTCTCCAAGTCGACTCCTGTTGTCGGCTCT
Organism: Avena longiglumis; assembly: GCA_030063025.1. Classification (NCBI taxonomy): domain Eukaryota; kingdom Viridiplantae; phylum Streptophyta; class Magnoliopsida; order Poales; family Poaceae; genus Avena; species Avena longiglumis. The sequence goes on along the minus strand of CP125973.1, from coordinate 51,651,104 downwards.
TTTCCTTGGCAGCTCTGAATGATGATGCTATGGAAGCTATTCGAGTGTACCGGTGGTGCGTGAGTTCCCGGATGTCTTCACGAAGAGTTGCGGGTATGCCTCCGGATCGCGAGGTTGAATTCGTGATTGAGCTTGAACACGAACGGCTCCTATCTCCAAGAGGCCATATAAAATGGGTCCTTCCGAGTTGGCTGAACTCAAAGACAACTTGATGAACAAGAGAAGTTGGGTTTCATTCAACACGACACTTCTTCTTGGGGTAGCCCAACAATCTTTGTGAAGAAGCGTGAGAACCGATGGGCTATGTTGACTACGGCTCTCAATGCTAAAACCATCAAGAACAAATATCCTCTCCGCGGATAAATGATCTTTTGATCGGTGGCGGAGTGGTGTTCTCTAAGCTGGACTTGAGAAGTGGTTATCACCAAATCAAAATCCGCAAAGAAGATGTGCCCAAAACAGCTTTCACCACCCGCTATGGCATGTATGAGTACACGGTCATGTCATTCGGTCTCACCAACGCACCTGCTACCTTCTCGAGGCTGATGAACTCCGTTTTCATGGAGTACCTTGATAAGTTTGTTGTGGTATATCTGGATGACATTCTGGTTTATTCCAAGTCTAAGGAGGAGCATGAGGAACACCTGCGGTGTGTCCTAAACAAGCTTCGTGAGAACCGCTTGTATGCAAAGTTCTCAAAGTGTGAGTTTTGGCTGCCTGAAGTAACCTATCTTGGTCATGTTATCTCTGCCAAGGGCATTGCAGTCAACCCGGAAACTGTGAAGACAATAGTTGAATGGCTTCCCCCTGCTAATGTCAAGGAAGTGCGGAGTTTTCTCGGCTTGGCTAGCTATTGCCGTCGCTTCGTTCAGAACTTCTCGAAGATAGCAAAGCCTCTTACCGATCTCCTCAAGAAAGGCAAGAAGTACCTGTGGACTCACCTTGTCAAGAAATTTTGAGACACTCAAAGAGAAGCTCACTTCCACACCGGTCTTGGTTCCTCCGGATACATCTAAGCCTTTCCGGATATTACGTGCGCCTCTTTGCAAGGATTGGGTGCGGTCCTTATGCAAGAGCAGTGGTTACTTATGCCTCTCGTCGATTGAAGGCATGAGATCAACTACCCACACATGACCTCGAGCTAGCAAAGATTGTCTTTGCTTTGAAGCTTTGGAGGCACTACTTGCTTGGTAACCGTTGTGAGATCTTCTGGGACCACAAGAGTTTGAAGTATATCTTCACTCGGCATGATCTCAATCTTGGCGGAGGAGATGGATTGAAGCAATCAATGACTTTGATGTGACCATCAACTACACTCCGCAAAGCAAAGCGTCATGGCGAATCTGAGCCGTAAAGCTTATGTCAACAACCTCATGGTAGAAGAGCGGTGATCTCTTGTCAGAGAATTCCGTCGACTCAACTGAAATTGTGGAACAAGGGCATATCCTGAACCTTCTACTCCTCTCTTGGAAGAACAGATTCGTTCGTCGACGGTGATCCGCACCAAAAAGCTCATCTCTAAGCTTGGCCTTCAGTATGAGTCCTTCCATGTTGATGATCAAGGCACACTCTTCTTGAACATCGGATGTTTGTTCCAAACTACACGGTCCGAGAGACCAAGTTCTCAAGGAGGCACATGATTCGGTTCTTTCTATCCATCTGGCAGCACAAAGATGTACATGGACTTGAAAACACTGTCTTGGTGGCACAGGTTGAAGCGGTATTGCCAAGTATGTCTCGAATGTGATGTCTTGGTAGGGTGAAGGCATCCATCGAAACCATTTGGTCTTCTACGACCATTGCAACCTCCGGAATGGAAATGGGAGAAAGTAGAGATGGACTTCATCCTTGGCTTTCCAAGGTCGCAGAAGGCAACAATGCAATTTTTGTTGTCATCGAGGCTTTCTAAAGTGGCTCATTTCTTCCAGTCAAAGAAACAATTTGGAATTGGTTATTTGAGCTCTATATCAATGAATTGTCTCTCTATGGGGTTCCACTTGAAATCAGTTCGGACCGTGGGAGCATCTTCACCTCAAAGTTAGGAGAGTTTCCAAAAGCTTTGGGAACAAAGTTGAACTTCAACGCTTACCACCCTCGATCGCAGGACAAGTGGAAAGGATCAATCAGATTGGAGGATATGCTTGAGCTTACGTCATCTCGTTTGGCATGAAGTGGGAGGAATGTCTTCCATATCTGAATTCTCCTACAACAACAGCTTCGAGAAGAGTCGAAGATGGCACCATTGAGGCTCTCTATGGTCGCAAGTGCGAACTCCGATTGGTTGGTCGGTGCAGGAGAAAGAATCTGGTTTAGCCTGACATTGTAACCCAAGCGGAGGAGAAGGTGCATATCATTCGGAGAACACGAAGATTGCTCAAAGTCGGAAGAGCAACTATGACGGAAGCACGGATATGGTATATGCCCTGTGATCTCGTCTACCGTGTCACTCCCATGAGAGGAACACACAACGCTTGGTATCAAAGGAAAGTTGGCTCCTAGATACATCGGTCCTTTCAAGATACGTGGTAGAAGAGGAGAAGTTGCTTATGCTTGAGCTTAGGAAAACTCAAAGTCCATGATGTTTTCCACATCTCTCAGCTCAAGAAGTGCTTCAAAGACCCCGGCAAGACCGTGGATCATGAGCTAATCGACCTCCAAGAAGATCTGTCTTATCAAGAACACCCCACCAAAATCCTTGAGACCGCAGAACGAAGGACGCGCAACAAGTCCATCAAGTTTTGCAAGGTGCAGTGGTCACACCATTCCGTTGATGAAGCAACATGGGAGCGTGCAGATGAACTCCGTGCCAACCATCCTTCTCTCTTTGTATCTTCTTCTTCTTCTTCCTAGAATCTCGGGGCGAGATTCCTGTTTAGTGGGGGAGAGTTATAGCATCCCAGTTGTCTAACACCTGTAATGCTACATGTTATGATAATAAAAAGGGCCACTTCCAACATATAATTGTTGCATCATTATCATATCATGCTCATGTCATCATACCACCTTGCATTTGAGCATCATATAAAACCCTTTCTTGTTTGGTTCTTATCTCATGTGCATGATTAATTGTATTTGCCTCTTGATATTGTATTTGGCTCTTGATATATTGTTAAATCCCCAAGTTGAGTTGAGGGCATCTCTCTTATTGACTCCACCACCTTTTCTTTCACCACCTTATATGTGGCATCCCGCAAAAACCAGTACTAGAAAATCGCGTTGAATTTGTGCATTGCATCGTCATCATCATGCATTGTTTGCCAAAACTATTTTCGCAGCGCCCGATTTGTTTTCCAAACGCCCCATCTTAATTCAACTGCAAAGCCCGGTCCCCAGAATATTTTCTTTTAATTAAAAATGTTGTTGACGTTACATTAAAATAAATAAAAATATTTATTTATTTTGTAGGAAGCGTCGAATGGCCAACCCGACCCCGAACAGACCAGATTTAAAAGCAGTCCACCTATCGCCCCATCTAATCCTAAAGCTATCCTACCCACACCCCCTTGGCCACCTCACCCCCTCCACCTGTACCTCACCCTCTCCTCCTCCCCCACCAACCATAAGTGTCATCACCTAACCCTCCCTCTCTCCTCTCTCCTCCTTACAGCCACAGCACACTGGCTTGCACCGCCTTGAGAAACACTTTGCGCAAGGCCTTACCTCCCCGGCCCCACCTAGGTCCCTAGCCCTTCTTGCCTCTCTCTCCTCCTGTTCTTCTTCTGGCTCGTCATGAACCCTCTCTCTACTTCGCCACCGCCTGGCGTCCGTCCACCGCCTTCGACCTCCCGTCGCCTTCTCCCTCCTTTCAGGCCTGCCAGCGCTCCTCCGTCCCTCTTGGCCGCCTCCCGTGCTTCCTGCACGCCCTTGACAGCCGCCTCCGCTCCAGCTCACCTCCATGCTTTCGCTCAGCTCCTTTGCTGCCATGGCTTGCCGGCCTGTCCCACTGTCCGCTTCCCTTTCGCTTGCCGCTGCTCGTCCTCTAAATGCCCATAAGCCACCTCGCCTGCTCTGCCTCGCCCAGCTAACTCAGGCCTCCCTCAAGTCCAGTCGCGTCTCCCGACCCGCCACGTCTCCCGCTCGCCGCCAGGCCGCTTACGCAGCCCGCCTCCTTCCGCTTGGCGCGCGCCACCTTACCCGCCCGCACACTCCTTTCATCGCGTCGCCCTCGAACCCCATGGCGCCGCCTCCCTTCGCCTCAGGCCCGTCGTCCTCCTCACCGGCTTTCTGCGAATCCGCCGTTGGTGCGTCGGCCCGGCGTCGCCGTCGTCGCCGCCCGAGCGTCGTGCTCGTCGCCGCCCGGCTGACCAAAGGTCGCCGCCTCACAGTGCTACGCCTCCCTGCAGCAAGCCCTGCCATCCGCCTTAGACATCCTCCGGTCCGCGCCGTCCTCTCGCGGCCCGCCGCTACCGCTACGCTTTGCTTGGTGTTCGACCCGAACCACCTACGGGCGTGGCCTCTTGGCACATACCAAGTGTGGGGCCACAAGTTCCACCCTGCCAGTACCAGAAGAGTTTGAAAACCGTCGAGCTGCAAGACCAGCATGATCTCTTGGTGGTTATGACAATCGGACAAAGATCAACAAGGACAAGCTGTAGCAAGCCCTTCCTCATGGATCACCGAGCACTTCTACATGGAATCGTCCAAGACCTACCGCGACCAACCAAGACCCGGTGCGACCGAGGGCGAACGCCAAGTTCGTCGCGAACCGAGCGTAATGTCGCGTCACGAGGGCAAACACTTCTACCCGAGCATAAGACCCGAATGGCCAAGGACCGTCCCTACATCAAGATCTCCCTGGATGCGACGAGTTCTCCGTCTCGGATGCGATAACCAAGAACCCTGATGCGACAAGACCTACCCCTGAGTCCGAGAACAACCCCGTCGAACCCTAACCCTGGACCCTGAGACCGACACCGAACCCCGGAACCCCAAGATCGTCGCGACCCCCTCATGTGTTCACCCCTTTCCGCAAACCCTATTTTATAAATGAAATATAACCTTGTCGCATATTAAATTGTCATTCATCACGCATGCATATCATTGGGTTGGGGGCCTTATGCCGATTCACCTCTAATTAAATATGGGGCCCATATGCGGGCAAATCTAGTCTCATATCGGCCTCATTTAAATTTGTGTAGCGAAACCGATGCTATCTTTTGCCATGCTAAGACAACATTTAAATTTGCGGGGGTTCTAAATAACTTGAACCATTTAATTAATTGTCGGGACCCCGGTTCCGCTTAATTTGACCTATTTGCATCGCACCTTTGCCATGCCATCATACATGCATCATGCCGATCTTCTGCCGTTGTATTAAATATTGCATCCGGATTTCTTCTAGTGTTTTGCTTCTTCGCGGATAAGGCCGTTGAGTTGATGTGAGCTTCGCCCCGATCTTCGGTTGAACCCTTCGACAATGTTTTCAGGCGAGCATCTCCCCCTTTCTACCTATCTTACTTTTATAGTCTTTATTCCCTCCTGTTGATCTATTGCTATCTGTGTTGCGATGCTTTAGTTTCCGTACTGTGATTCCGTGTGTAGCCCTATATTGCCTTGGACACCCTATTACATTGTTTGGTAGATAGTTGGACTTGCGGCGTCGTAGTTGCTTGCTCAAGTCTTTGATGTGTCGTCATATACCCGATTCTTGATGAATTGCCGCATGTTGAAGTTGGAGATGATTCTAGTTTTACTTTTCATCACTTTAATTTCTGTTTAACAACTAAAATTGAATAAGCGGAGGCACGGTGGGTGATAGATAATATTTGGTTTCGAGCCACTTGTGTCCGTAAGACCCAGTACTTGATACATTCCTTGATTTATCGCGCTATCCACATCCGGAGGTATATGGGACCCCAGGCGAGCTTGATTCATTCTTATTTCTTGGGGCCTGAAACTAGTTTGGGTTTTATTTACTATCTGTACTTATGCCATGCTCTTGCTTTATTCTGATTGTGCGAGTCACCTTTGTCTTTATCTTTAGGACTTGTGACCCGTTCGTGGTATCGGCAGGTCCGTTTGGGGATCTGCTGTCGTTTACCGACCCCACAAACTTTGGGGTCCGTCTAGAGCTAACTTACCGTTCTTGGTGTACTCAAGGGTGGCCTGAAATATTCTGAATCTGTGATTGTTGAGGCGTGAAAGCCTCGTTGGGTTTTGATTTGGTTTTCGAGGGTTGATCGAGTGTGTGTTGCTATTGGTGCACCGGCGGGTAAAACTTTAAAGCCGTGTCGCGGATATGGGCGACTTGGAGCACGATATCTCGATCATAGACAAGCATAACTAAAGTTCTTGCTATAAATTTGACTTATAATGACTAGTAATCAGCTCCTACAGCGGAATGGCTAATTAATCGCCCACAATTGCTTGTTTGGTTGTAAACTACGACAATTGTATCGACTAGTAAGTATTGCAACTTCAACAAAATGGCTGAATAAAAGTACCAACAAGCTGCTTTGGGTTTTGGGTTTATCTCATGCTATCCGTATCGATTAGTAATTGTTGTAACTTCTAGCGGAATGATTAAATAAAAGTGCCCACTGCTACTTTATCGGGATGATTACCTCAATCGACTAGTAAAGTGCCACCACTATAATGAATAAATAAAACTACCAACCGTGTGAGTTCCTCGGTTGACTTCCTCTGCTCTCGAGGAAAACACGGGATGGGTTTGTTTGGTGTTAGCCTCGAGTTGGATCCGTAGGTCTTTCTTACCCCCTCGATAACCGCCAGTTGTATCGAGTCTCTATAGGTTGTTTAGTGCATCTGCTGCGCATCGATCCACCATACCTTTGTAGGCGAGGACCGAATTCTAGCCTCGCCGTGTCTTGGCCTCGATCTTGGCGCTCCTTCTTTGTTTCTGCTTTGCCTTTGTCGGCACCTTTTGTTTAAGCAGGTTTTGAGATCGCGTTAGCAGGTTACCCTTCGGCTTGGCAGGGTTATGGGCGCCATTGGTTATTCTTGGGCTCTTAGCCCCATTTGAATCTTGTCCGTAGTGGGCCTTATATCGTTTTCAAGGTGATCTGGATCTTTGTATATTATACGTATTCTTGACTCTTTGAGTCGTTGTTATATATATCTCATTACATGGGTCCCATCGAGGACTGTTGTGTAATGTTATTACTTCGTTTTCCACCCGCACGAAAGTGCCTGGTGGGCACCTTTGAATCGTTTCTATGCGGGTTTGGCGGTTTTTGCTAAAACTTGCATAGGTCCGATTCTGAGGGTGTTACATTATATTCCACCATCCAATTAATATGAGCTTGGCATTTTAATTTGGGTTGTCTCTAGCTCATGTTGGTTGGTTGGATTCCACCCATAATCTGTTCTTGGACTTGCCCACCTTTTGGGAATGCATATGAATAATGCCATGTTAATATTATTGTTTTCACAAGGATAAATTTGGCATTAATTATTTTGCATGGGCCATGCAAGTGCCACCTTCTCTAGTATCTGGTTTTTACTTGAATTCTAAGTGGATCATCTTTTCCTTGGTTTAAACCTTGTTTTGTCTTGTAGTTTCTTCACCATATCATCTATCTCTATCCTTTCTAGCTAAACCTCTATCCCATGCTCCATGCACACACATGTGCTAATGTGGCATGCACCAAACCTAAAAACCACCTTTCTCTCTATCTCTTTTCTTGGATCATGCTTGGTCATTATATGGAGCATGCATGGACCAAGAAAAACCCCATCATCTCTCTCCCTCTTCCTATTTTCTTGCCTTGATCTTGTTATGGCTTGTGTGGAGCTTGCATGACCAAGTTAAGTACCACCTCTTTCTTACCCTCTTAGCAAACCTAAAACCTACCCCATGCCATCTCTCCTTCCTAGCTAAACAAAACCTAATCTACATCTCCCTAAGCAAACCCTAAACTACACCTTTTCCCTAAGCAAACCCTAGCTACCCCCCTTCCCTACTACCTAGCATGATCACCCCATGCCCTTGACTTGCCACCCTCTCTCTACCTGCTGGACCCACCTAGCTACCCCACATGGGACCCCAAACCCTAATCCTAGCCGGGCCCCTCTCTTCTCCCTCTCTTTCTCTCCTCCACAGCCTAAGGGACCCTCTAGCCTCACTTACAGGTTCCCAGGGGCCACATGACCCCTCTCTCCCCAGCTCTGTGGCCTTGCCCCCCATTGGCCCCCATGCAGCACGTGAGAGGGAAAAAGGTGGCACCGAGGCCACCTTCCCCCTCACGCAAGCCCCTCCTGCCATCCTTATCTACTCCCGGCACCCGCTCCCTCTCCGTCCCTATCCACCCACTCTCGCCCAGATACCCCAGATCCACCAGGCGCCACGCCTCGGCCCCCTCATGACTACGTTCAGACGACAAGCACGTCGGGAGGTGATCGAGAGACAAGACGAGCCCTACACCGCTGTACACGCCCGTCGAGAGGAGGCGGACCCGAGCCACAGAACCTGCAGCGCCGGAAAACCCTAGCCCGTGTCGCTGCTTCAGCGATCTGCCCTCGCTCGATCGTACGCCGCCATACCTCGGTGAGCTCCCCCCTGGACATGGTACCGCTTCGCTTCGCGCAAGGTCTGCCGGACGATTACGTCGTGCACCCTCGGTGCCTGCATGCCGCCTGCTTTCGCTTCAGCGCGCGACCCTACCTAGGCCCGTCCACCTCCTAGCAGCAACCCGCCCTGGCTCAGCGGTCACGCTGCCTGCAGCGCTGCCCGGTCGCGTTAAAGCTCCACCGGTACTGTCCTCTGTCGCGCCGCGGACCGATCGGTCGTCAGAGGAAGATCAGCGATGCGGCCTTTGCGCGTAACCTGCTGGTTTTACGCTTAACCAGCGATGCGTTTTGGCCACCGGTCGATTCGAGCAAACTTCAAAAGCCCCCAGCTTCTCGGTGCTCAATCCGCTCCTCGCTCGCGGCGTGGCACCACAGGTCGCCCATTGTCGTGAGCACTGCAATCGGTTGCTTTGTCATCCTCTGGGGCTAGCTCAACCAGCGGTGACCAAAAGCTTTTCGATGCGGCGTGTGTCTTTGAGTCAGCGTGACCCCACCGGCGTCTGCGGCTAGGTTAATCTGAGTATAAAAAGTAGTGCATGTTTACATTTTAAATTCCAATCTTTTCTAATTTTCAAATTCAATTTCCAATCAGTTTTAAATAACTTTTCCTTTGTAAATCCAAATAACACAAACAATATATGTTTGGATATCAGAAAAAATGCCAGGATTTCAAATATGCCATTAAAATTGCCTTTTGCACATTTAAATTCCCAAGTTTATTTAAATTACACCTTTTGCCACTAGAACTTCAAAATTAATAACTTTTGTTTTCTAATCCCAAATTTAGCAAATGATATGTCTAAAATGATCATTTCGACGAGACCTTTCTGTTTATACTACCCATGACTTCAATTGCAGCATGCATCATATAAAAATATAAGTACAGCAATGTTATGACAAAATGTGGACCAAAACTCCACTAAAATGTTGTTACTTGCCTTCCACACCTCACCATGCCATGCTACCTTATTGCCATGTAAATTGTGCATCATTCATCATGGCATGATTGTTTGTGGCGCATCTTATTCATATGCTTGTGCTTTGTATTCATGTTGGCCTTGTTTGTTTGGTTTTCTCGGATGAGCCTTTGGCGGGGTTATATCAAAGAGAACCGGGGCACTACCGGATCAGTCCCTCGCTTCAACGAGTTATCGGGCAAGCACTTCCACATGCTTGCATACATACGATACCTATTGCCTCTATCTTATTCTGCATCATTGAGTCGTGATTGCATTAAATTGAATCCCAAGTGCATAGCCTTTACTTTTAAACCCTACCAAGCTTGTTCCTCCATCCATGAGCCATTACTACAGGAGTTGTTTGAGCCATGAGTCGTGAAACGACATGTGTAGGGTATGTGGCGTCGATGGATAACGAGGTACCTAAACAACTTAACTTTGAGTAGTATGGGATAACTAATGAAAGTGGCACGGTGAGCAACATCTGCTATTTGGTTTTCCTGCTCACTTGTGTCCGTAAGACCCAGTACTTGATTCCTGTTCCTTGTTTTATCGCGCTATCCACATCCGGAGGTATATGGGACCCCACGAGCGAGCTTGATTCCGTCTTATTTCTTGGGGCCAAACTAGTTTGAGGTTTTATTTTACGATCCTGCTTATGCCATGTTTTACTGCTTTATTTACGATTGTCTGACGAGCACTTTGTCTGTTTAGGATCGGGACACGATTCATGATGTCGACAAGCCCGATTTGGGTTCCCATCGTTCCGTACCGCTCAGACCTTGAGTCCGTCTCGAGCTAGCTTACTTCGTTATGGGGTAGCTTAATGGGGTGGCCCCAAATATTTCAATCCTGTGATTGCTTTGTCGTGAAGGCCTCGTTGGGTTTTGATTTGGTTTTTCCGAGGTTGATCGGTGTGTGTTGCTATTGGTGCACCCGGCGGGTAAAACTTTCAAAGCCGTGTCCGCGGATATGGGCGACTTGGAGCCTGATTCTCGATCATAGACAAGCATAACTAAAGTACCGCTTTAACGACTAAGTAACTTGACTAGTAAATAGTGCAATACTCATGGAATGGTTAATAAAATTGCCAGCGGGTGGGGGTTGTTAATCGCTTCCTCGTTGGTAAGCGGGGAGGAGGATGGATCTGATGAGATTACCACTATAACTGTTGTACTTAATTCACGGACATCCGTCTATCACTGGTTAGGCGGATGGTTAGCGTTTATCTATAGAACTGCTAGGGTTTATCTTTCGCTGCAATTCGTCACCCAGTTGTGTCCCCTTTAGAGGCATTAAGTCTTTTGAGTACCCTTTAGGTCTCACACGATAAATTATTGGTTCACCGAGGTACCCGCAGACGGATCTTTGGGTGGAAGAAGCTGATGATGTGGGCAACGATCGTTCGGTGTAGAGATTCCGGGATCGGGGATCCGTGAGACCTGTAGTTGGGATGTGCTTATCTCTATGGCATCTTATGCCGCTTTGCTTCTTATCCGTTGATTTTGTTTGCCGCTTCGCATGATACTACGATGTGTGTTGTATGAGGAAGTATCCTAAAATATAGATCTATCTAGGTCATTTGAATCTTGCCGTATGGCGTTGCTATATTTCCTTTCTTTCTAGATGGAATGGCTCTGATGTACTTTTGTATGGTGGCTTGCGTACATACCCACTTGTGTACGTAGTTGATCCCTTCGCCTGCCGACACGCCGCCTGAGGTCCCGAGAGGGTAGTGGTTGGGGCGTGAAAGGACTACCGATGAGTGGCTTTTGGGCCCCACCGTACTATTTCAACCACTACCACTCATTAGAGCTTGTATCTAGGAGCGTAATTCACGAGGTAGTTACACATTCGCGAGCATACGAAGATGGCGAGCTGCTCGATGTCAGGGACCCGGATCCGATGGTGGATCCGTGGTAAGTAGCGAAGCGCCGGAAGAATAGGGACATGGGGAACCCTAGCCCCCGTTCTAGATGACTGGTGAAGCAGATGAATTCCCTCTCTCGCGGGCTCGGGGTCACCTCTCCGACCACGGGGATGCGCCAACAGCCGGCTCGCAGGATCCCGGCCTCCTCAAAGGAAGCGATTCGCCCTCGTGCACTTAGATCTACCAGGTTGGGTGGAGGGCCATGGCGGAAAAGATTTGTGGGGATCGGAGGATTTCTGGTCGGCTGGATAGCGATCTTGAGGCGAAAGGCTTGATCGGAGGAAATGGCGAGAAGGTGGTTCTCGATCGTGCCATTCCCTTATATAGCGGTTGTTACTGGCGCCAAATCGGGAGCCGTTACTGGCGGTGATTACGCCAAAAGTTACCGTTGGATTACCCCAGCGGCTAGTTTGACCACGTTTAACGGTCCAACTTGACCACTCGGCTCCGACGACAATGTTACGCCGCCGACTCGCCAAAGCTGCGATCTGGATGATTAGTTTTCTCCTTTATACAGAGCCACGCCGATTAGATGGATGTCTACTCAAGCCGTATACTCGATTGCCTGACCACCACGCCTAATCGACGGCGGCCTCGGGGACTACTGATGGGGATGCGCCTACGGAGTATACCCCAGCAGACGTTGCGGCCCAAAGACCTGGCGAGTGGGCTGCGGGACGGCGACGGCGGATCAAGGCACAGCGTGGATCCAAGCGATGGAAGTCAAGGCCTAGGCAAGTAGATAGGCCCGTGATTAGGTTAAGCAGTGCAAGCCTTATCTGATTCGGTTGAGATATGTAAACCCTAGGAGGTGAGCCTATATAAACCTCCTAGGCGTAGAGATAAATTCCATAATACACCCAAGCGACTCGCCGAGCTCGCCCATTGTACCACCTCCATAATACAATCTAGCGAGGTAGGTCTTTACCCTCGGAAGTCGAACTGGGTAAACCACGTGTCTCCGCCCTCATCTCGCACCGCATGGCTGGCCGCCTTGCCCTCGTTCTACCATTTGCCGATTGCAGCATCTGCCGTGACCATTCCCACGATACTCACCACATTCGGTATCTCAGACACCACCAATCCTCTAGCCGAGCTTCCAAATGCGATCTAGGTGCTGCCACCTCCAGGAGCTCCCGATGCCCACTCCTTGCCAACCTCATGGTCCACAGGGACGAGCCATCACCACCACAACGCCGTTGAAACGCATGTGATCCACCTTCCGAGGTCCGCTCGGCCCAAGATCTGCTTTTCGCGACATGGCACCCACCGCCACAGACTACCCGAACTAGTGTGGAAGGTCGGCGAACCAACCAGGTCTCGAGACAACACACAACCAACTCCATGACAGTCACTAGATCTAGGCGAATGGCGAAACACCTCAACCACTCCAGCAGGGATGGGCTCCCACCTCTTTGAAGCCTAAAACCATGTGGGCAAGATGGACCGCCTAGCCCTAATCAGGCCCATATGGGCCCAGAGCCAAGGCGTAAGCCCCGTCGATGGCGCTCACGATGTCACCTCGAGTCCTGGTTGCCCAGCATAACACCTCCACCGGTCTGGCGATTCATCATCGCTCCAGGTCCATGTCGTAGAAGCGGTCTCCATGAGCAGGCCCAAAATATTCTGACCGTCGTAGCAACGACCACCGCCACCGTCGCCTCCGACGCGGCGGCCACCAGCGCGGCTCAAGCGGCCAAGGCAATGCAAGGCCATGTCGATCGCCATTGCCAAGGAGAAGCCCGCCCCATGTGGAGCTTCCTGTGCCGGGGAGATGAGATCCCGCCGTCGACCTTCTTGCTTTGCCCGGTGCGCCAAGCGGCGGGGAAGGAGGAATCGAGGTGGGGGCGGGGGGGAATTTAGGTTTTGCGCCCTGGTCGCACGAGGGCGACCGAGGAGCGCCTCAGGACTTTTTTGTTTGGATACTGTTGTTGCCTACCAAAACCCACCGGCGAGCAGCGACGGGCAACACGAAGAGCCAGGAGGCTCCTGTAATCGGTGGGCCTGGTCCCTCGGGCAACGGCCCCGAAAACTCCGCACACGTCTGGCTTGGTTCAAGGCGTGCCACCTATATACCGGTCGGAAGGTGAAGGATTGCCGATTGGTTTCTGCATGGCAAACAAGTATACATAAAATTCGAGCTGTGACTGCCCTGTGTTTCACAAATCGGCTCTTAGAGCCGACTAACCCATGGTTTCGCAGATCTATGATAACATGGGGTTTTGCTTCATCAATACAAATCAAATCGATCTCTGACTTAACGTTTTCACCACATGGTGGAACATCCTACACGTAATTGAGCCTGGTAGATACGAAAGATGATGGAAAACTAACCCTAGATAAGGCCTAAAAACCAATGTAAAGTCAATTCCCGGAACAACTCCTCTTGGATTGGCAAACCATATCTTACATATTACTGGATCGTTCAACCCGTTTGCAAGGCCTGATCATGTGGATATCAAACTAAACCTTGGAGAACAAGGCACAACTATATGATCAATTCAATTTAAATAAAGATCAGCAAGATGCCACCCTTGCACGGGAAAAGGTGCAAAGGCGGAGATAACTAGAGGCATAACTAAACACTCATAACAAAGAAGTACCGATGCTAGCCTACACAAATCTATGATAATAGTATTACTCGCCATCAACAAGGCTTGATCTGAGTAACACACGATAGCATATAGATATCGCCTAGATCGCAAGATGCGATCTAGGCAGCATGGCACTTACCCGAAAAACCCTAGAAACAAGGGGTGGCCGAGATTGTGTTTGTTGTGAGCGTGATTGTCCTCCTTTTCTCGATAACCTTAGGTACATATTTATAGTCAGACTTTACATCTTTGGAATAATTCTACAACTCTATCTCTTACCTAAATCTAAGCGGAATCTATTATAATATAAGATACACGGGCAATTTAGCCCAAATCAGCATACGAGGCCGATGCAACAACACGTTACATATACGTATCTTCTAAGCCCATCTTGATCACGGACTCCTCCTTTGGCCAAAATATGGCGATAACACATGCCCCTGGTTTTGGCAATAATAATTCCAAAACCACTCATTTTTTTGTATCGGGTTGCGTTGGCGATGTATCGCGAGTAACGGATCGCACGCCACCTCCTCATCATGATGCCTTGTCTTCTCCACTCCCAGCGCATGATTTGACAACGGCGTGCATTCAGGGAAACCGCTATAGCATTGAACCGCTTCATACTATTCCCCTTATTTAAATTCACCTAAGTTTGCGTCCCCATCTTCCTCCGAGCCACAAAAACCCTTCTTCCTCCTCCGCCGAAAAACCCTCTTTCTCCGCCATGGCCTCCTCCACTTCATCCGCCTGTCCTCCCAAGCCTCCAACTCAATGGCGACCGAGCCGACGCCTTGAACACACCGATGGCGGCGTGCACTCTCGCCCACAATGGTGGGGCGAGAGGGATTGGGACCGCCACTTGGTGGGAGGACGCGTCCTTATCGACGGCGAGGAGGACCTGCAGTTCCTCGCCGATGGGGAGGCCGGAGGCGACAGCACCGGCAGCGCCATGTCACTGGGGGCGTCGACTCCTCCGACGAGGAGGAGGAAGAGGAGGACACCTCCTCAGGAGTACCACCGGTGAAGTACTTCCGCCGGGTCCAAAGACACCGAAGGCGGCGAGGACGGCGAGGCCCAGCATCTGGATCGGCTAGCCGAAGGCGGCCGCGGCAGTCTTTGAAAGGCAATGAACAAGACGGCGGCGACGACAGCGACGACGACCTCGGCCTCTAGATTAGGAACCAGTAGTAGTAGTAGTGGTAAGCTCCCTTTTGCAATCAATCAACCTTTTGTAAGCAAACAGCTTTTGAATGAATGGACGAATGAAAATCTGTTTCCCGAAGATTGCTTTTTTCGCCCCAATTTTGCCGATAGACAAAATAGGTCGATGCTCCAGAAGCCGATAACGCTGTATCGGCTTTTACCACACTGCACTCATTCCGTTAACTAAGTCAAAGCTCAAAGAGCCGATGGACATCGGCTTTCCCAAAAACGTTGACAAGGTCAAAACTTGGTCGCATATTTAGACAAACCTAAGCGGCTGCTTTTCAGTTTCAAACGGTAACCTGCGACCTTCTTCAAAAAGGGCGACCTAGATCTTCAATCGCCACGACCATATCGAGCTCACAGACAAGAACCCTCGATCCCCAACTGCATAGATCCATCTCCGTGACGAACTAGATGGCGGAATCGCCCAACAAGAACCCGGAGGTCTCCGGAAGGTACGCCTACTCCTCGATCACGAACACGATGCTAGACTTAATGGCGAACACCAATTAATGCCTTATTCCACCATTAAATTTTCTAGGTTTCAGACATTCTGCTGCCGCATCCTTCTCTCCCAAACTCTCTCTGTCTTGGCCCTCGCACAGGATCTAGCCCTGCTCATCTGATTTCTTGCGAAGCAAATAGAATCCCCTTCGTAAGCCAAGACCTAGATCTGAACTCTTGGGCCGACTGCATGAGCTGGCCTAATCCCCGAACACTGGGTCTCTTGGTTCAGCAGCGTAGCTAGCGCATACCAATCCCAATGGTAAACCACAAGAATAGCCGATGCCTTGCATTTATCATTGTCTCCTCTTGAGAAACATGAGAACCTTCTAAAAACCATCGGCTACTTAAGTGCAGCTTCAAGCGCTTCATGTTCGGTCATGGCCCTATGTCACCAACCTTAGGCGTGGTGATGATCATCGGCAGATGTCACATCACCCACCTCTCCGCTTAAACCCACAAAGTCCCCTACAAACTGTCTTCTAAAACATCGCACAAAGGGGGTGCCTACCTCCAACGCCATATGAAAACAAAGGGCCCTGTCTCAGAGAAAGAACATACAACCTTTCTCAACTTCTGGCTGGAGCATTTCATATTCTGCGGCCCTTCCCTTGCTCCAACCAAGAACTATCTCTCTCTAGCCCACGAACTGGCCAAAGGTACTCAACTCGGCATCGACAAACTGTTCCTTGGAGAGGTCTATCGATATCTCCAGTTGATGTCTGTCAAGCTGTTCTCGAGCATAGCCAAAGCAATTGGTCCTTGGTGGTTCATTCAGCTATGGGCTCAGCTTTACTTTCAAAATCACATCCCAAACTTCCCCCTCTTGGCGAGTTGTACCTTTCCAGATGTCAAAGGGAAGCAGATCCGATGCACTAGTTATGGCCAAGCTTTGTATAGGCTGCCAGGCAGCAAACTATCCTCTAAGGAAGCAGCCAAGTGGTTCAGCACTTTCTTTCAAGGCTTGGACAATCCTACCTTCTTCCCTTATATGGAAGAATCTGAACATTTCGAAAATCCACTCTCCTTCAGGCTAGATAACTTTGCCGATGACACCAGCACTCGGCAACTCTTTTCCATTGTGATTCGTCCCTGTTTCCTTCCAGTTGGTATGAGTACATCCAACAGAATCATCAAGCCTGGGTATGAATTCTACCAGCCGGTCATAGTGGCCCGGCAATTTGGCCTTGGACAAGTACCTCCCCATCTCTTTCTCCATCATCTTACAGTGCGAGCCGACCTGATCCTCTTACGGTCGAGGTGTTACTCCTTCTTTGATGCTCGACCATCCCTATTCCAAATGACCTCACCTTCGCTTCATCAAGCGGTGGCTTGAGGACTGGTGGTCGATGTGGAAAACCCACGCCAGAAAGCTCGGGACCGCTGAAACAACTTGATGCGATTATGACATCCCGTGGAGCAGTACCACTACTCGTAAATTTTCTTAATGCAGCTCATAAATGACTCTCCTACTAACCCAATTTCTCCCTTTGCAGCAACAAGATGGCCCTGAACCTACACACAGTGATGGCTCCCCCTTTGAGTTCTTTCCGCCAGCTCCTGTGGTTCTTTTCTGCAAAAACTCGCCTTTGAAAAAGGTCATAATGCGTAAATGACCGATAACACCTCAATCGGCTTCTAAAAAGCAAGGAACTTCAACATCAGCTGCCCCTCGAGTTCCAACTAAGACAAGAACGATGACGAGGAATGTAGCTGCCAGGAAGACCTTGAGGCACCGGAGCCCTTCTCCAGAAAGCTCGCATGTAGGCTGATCCATGTCTTGGTCGATTCTTCTCATTCTTTCGTTCTTGCAGACGTGCTCGTGTCTAACAGCCTTCCTTCTTTTGCAGGCTTCCATCGAAGATACTTCCCACGAGGACACACAACCCAATGAGGGAGAATCGAGCCCAACAGATTCTGAGAGGACCATCACCCCGAGCCAGCCAGATGTGCCACCATCGGCTTCCAGGAAAAGGTCGGTTCACGAACTGCGCTGCCCCGAGCACCCGGTCGAGGTCGGGCCACCAGGTCCCAAGAGAGCTCGTAAAGGACCACAAGCTTCTTCATCGAGCCAAGAGGTTCCGAAAAATCATCATCCTTTATGCTCTTGCCCCTTACTCCCTTTTGTCTGCCGATTCATCATCATTCACATCGGTTAATCACCTTTCATGCAGACAACTGATACTTCTAGTGGGAAGGCCGGGGCCGCGCCGACGCCTTTAGCCAAACCAGACCTGGCAATCCCCGAAAATGCAGATGAAACGGCTACCACTTTGGCAACGCCTCCAGCACCCACACACAAGCCGATCGCCTCGTCGTCTGCCATCCCCTCGGTCTTAGGAGAGGTATGTTAACTTCTTTCGGCTTATTCTTCCCCGTTGGACACATACTGACGTCTTTTCGGGCTGCCAGGGTCGTGACATTTCAAGCTTGCTGACATTTGATCCTGACTCGATCGATCCAACTCCTCTGTCGCCAGATGAACCACCGGCCGAGTATGTTCTACCTCAATTCAACAACTTAGAGCCTTCTTGTCTTCCCCAATCGAGGAGGCGATCGAGGGTTACGAAGAGGTGAAGGCGTTCTTGCGAAATCAAGGACCAACTCGGTAGCATTGCGGTGAAGCTTTGGCCGTCGTAACTCTGTCCTTCTACGGTCAAGGGTGAAGCTAGCTCGTGAAAGGATCAACTGCGCCGTGCCCAACTTCCGCTGAAGGCCAACATTGCCGATGATGTCGGCTCAATGAGAAGAAGGCGTCTTTTGATGCCAAACCGACACTTCACAAGATGCTGAGCTAGCATCTTTGAAAAGGAGGAAGATCTTGAAGAAAGGTCAGGCGACAAAACAGCTCATTCGCGACAAGGAAGCATCCATCGCCCGCTCCCAAGATGAAGCGAAGGCCTCGAGCTCAAGCAAGGCGATCTGGCGGAGATCGTGCCTGAACCAACAGTTAGTGACGGGCAAGGACGAGGATGACGAAGCCAAGATCGCCGAGGTGGACCGTGTCCGTGCTGACGCCCTCCACGCCTTCGAGGCATTTCTTCAGTAGCTTGTTTATGTAAACTGGCATCGGCTTGTACCAGTTTTGAACCTCTAAAGTCGATGACCGTGCATCGGCTGTATACTTCTATTGGCCGATTTCATGTATCGGCCCCCATATCTCACTGTCCATCATCCCACGTGCTTGGGAACTACATAAAAAAAATTGTTTTTATTGGCCGATTTCGTGTATCGGCTCCCATATCTCATTGTCCATCATCCCACATACTTGGGAAATATTTCTTGAGATGCTGACCGTTGACAGCCACTGGGAATTTCACGCCGTCTAGTTCTTTCAGCATGTACGCGTTCCCTCTTAAAACCTGATCGACCCTGTATGGCCCGTGCCAATTTGGAGACCATTTACCATATGCTGCATCCTTAGTCCCTAATGGCAACACCGCTTCCCATACCAGATCGTAGCGTGGAACTCCTTCGGTCTCACCTTCTTGTTGTACACGAGCTACCTTGGCCTTGTTTTCTTTGATTCTCTCAGCGACCATAGCCTAAGCTCGTCGGATCCTCAATCTTTGTCACTCATCGGGGCGCATATTCTTGATCGTTAGATCGTTACGAAAAGTGACACGTCTCGAACCAGCCGTAATTTCCCAAGGCACGGCTTCTTGTCCATAGACTAGATGGTATGGCGAGGTTTTTATTGCTCCATGACATGACATGCGGTAAGCCCATAAAGCCTCGACAAAACCTCGTGCCAACGCCTAGGGTGCTCATCGATTTTCCTCTTGATCGGCTTGATAAGGCTCGTTGACGCTTGACTTGCCCATTTGCTTGAGCATAGTATGGAGATGATCGAATCAGCTTAATCCCTGTGTCCTCACAGAACTTTCTAAACTCGTGAGAAGTGAAGACCGAACCTCCATCGGTCGTGATAGTCTGGGGAATCCCAAACCTATGAATGACGTGTTCTTTCACAAAATTGACAACATCCTTTGAACTTACTGACTTCATAGGGACGGCTTCCACCCACTTGGTGAAATAATCTGTAATGGCCAAAATCCACATGTGGCCTTTGCTTGACGGAGGATTGATCTTGCCGATCATATCCATGCCCCAACCTCGGAACGGCCAAGGCTTGATGATGGGGTTCATCGCTGACGCGGGTACCATCTGGATTTTTCCAAATTTCTGACATGCTTGACACCCTTTGTAGTACTTAAAACAGTCCTCAAGCATGGTAGGCCAATAAAACCCTGATCGCCTGATCAACCACTTCATCTTGTGAGCTGATTGGTGAGTTCCACAGGCGCCTTCGTGTACCTCGTGTAGGAGCCGATTGGCCTCGTCTGTCCCCAGACATTTGAGCAATAACCCTTCCAGAGTACTGTAAAACATGTCGTCCCCAATGAGCACATACTTCATGGCCTTGTACCTTATCCGTTTAGGTGCCCCCCGAGCCGAATCCTTCAAGTAATTGAAGATATCGGCTCTCCAGTCGTCTGCGTCCAGGAACTGTACCTGAACATCGGCTCCCTCTGCTACGTCCTTATAGCCTGAAGCCATTTGTGCAAGATCATCCGCCTCGGTATTCTGCGACCGCGGGATCCAGGTGAAGTTTATGTACCGGAACTGTGCCATCAGCTCACGGCATTGCATCCATAATGGGAAGAGCGACTCGCTCTCACACTTGTATTCCTCCGTGAGTTGAGAAATCACCAGCTTGGAGTCTCCAAAAATTTCCACTGCTTCTGCTCCAGCTTCGATGAGCAACTCCATTCCCTTGCGTATCGCCTCGTACTCAGCGACGTTGTTGGTGCGAGGGGCAGATAACCTGATAGAGAAGGAAAATGTTGCCCCCCGGGGCGACACGAGTAGCATGCCGATACCGCACCCATCGTCACAAACCGATCCGTCGAAGAACATAGCCCACGCTCGTATAGACAGTGCCGCTATATTGGTGTTGATCCTTTCAGTGATAAGGTCGGCCAATGCCTGTCCCTTAACTGCTTTCGCGGGTTGATACCGGATGTCAAACTCCGATAATGCAAACATCCATTTGCCCAGCCGGCCTTTTACCATAGGAGCCGACATCATGTGCTTTATGACGTCGACGGTACATGATGACAATCTCTGGCGATAGCAAAATGTGGCGCTTAGTGCGGTGAAAACAGCAGAGGCACAACTTGTCGATCTCGGGATACCTTGTCTCGCATCCGGATCCTTCGCGATGTAAAATACAACTCGCTCCGCCCATCATAAACTTGCACCACCAGCGAGGCGATGGGCGTGTCGACCATTGACAAGTAAATGTAGAATGGCCTATCCGTGAGGTGGAACCAAGACCGGCAACCGTTAAATATTCTTTGATTTCGTCAAGGCTCGTTGTTGTTCCCCCAGTGAACTCCTCGTCGAGATCTAATTTTACCAGCCCCATGAGCGGCTCTATCCTTCCCGACAGTTGGAGATGAATCTTACGGCGAAGTTGATCTTGCCGATGAGACGTAGCTCTTTCTTCGTGGTAGGTGGCTTCATTGTTACGCCGCCTCTTGACTTTTCAGGCTGATATCAATCCCGCGTTCATGGACCAAGAAACCCAAGAACTGACCGGCCGTTACACCGAAGGCACACTTCTTTGGATTCATCCGTAGGACGAATTTTCTTGTTCGGTCCAGGACGCGCTGTAGATCGCCCAAGTGTCCTTCTACTGAGGCAGACTTGACCACTCGTCATCGATATAAATTTCCACCGACTTGCCAATCGGATCATGGAAAATGTAGTTCATGGCACTTTGCACGTGGCAAGCATTCTTGATCGAACGTCATGACAACGTATTCAAACAACCCCACCGAGCACGGTACTCAACGCGATCTTGTGTATGTCTTCGGAGCCATAAAAATTTGGTTGTAACCGGCATTGCCATCCATGAAGCTCAAGATCTTATGGCGGTCATTGCGTTGATTAACGTTTCTACCACCGGCATTGGATACTCATCTTTGGGGTAGCTCTATTGAGGTCCCGAAAATCTATGGCGACACGCCAGCGGCCATCCTTTTCTCTCTGTGCGATACTAGAAATCCACTCGGCATACCGCATGGCCCGATTAAATTGGCTATCAACATTTTCTCGACCTCCTTCTTGACTTCTTCCGAATTTGCCTTCATCTGTCGTGCCGGCTATTTGGAATGGCGAAATCCTTTTTAGCGGAGTCGATGCTCAATGATGCTCTGTCTGGCCGGGCATCTCTGTATAGTCCCAGCGATGCGGATATTTTTCAGCAGGCTATCATCGGACCCGCGATTCGGATCCAACTTTTGCGATAAATGTTGGTCGTGGCTTATCCCAGGACCAATGTCGATTTCTTCTAGTTCATCGGCAGATGTAAATCCATACCCTAGCTTTCACACCAAATCGATGCTAAGCACAGGGCAAAGTAGGTGAGGTTAACAAAAATAATTTGGGCGATTGCGAATCATTGCCCCTGATGCATTAGTCAAGGGCGGTCTACACCTTATGGTTTTACAATGGTAGGAATCTCCACCACTGTTGCATGATCTGCTCGTCGTAAGATTGCTGCTTTTTATTTTTTGTGGCCAATCGCAGGGATCGGCCGTACCACGTACCGTCGTGGACTTTGCTACTCTGTCAGGCCGGTGGATAAGACCAGCCTCACCCCGTTTTTTGTAGCCTCAATGCGTTCACAGCCGTCTAGACTGATTCCAGAGATCGGCTCTTGGTCTTCTGCTTCCTAGACGTTCATGCCAGCAATGGAGACCTCGACAGAATCGTCTGCATGAATGACCTCCACCTCATCTCCATCCTTTGTATTGAACCTTTGGTGCATCGTGGATGGGATGCAGCGATTAGCATGAATCAATCTCTCCTAACGGACAGAGGTGCTTTTGCTGTCACGACGAAGAATAGCGTAGGGATGGTTTTTCGCCTACGGTCGGATCCACGTTGATGCGCCTATGCGTTCAAGTCCGCCGTTGAAGTCGCTTAAAGTGACGTTGGTTTTGATCATATCTGCGGGCGTCCCGAACGCCGTAGCATGGAGTATGGCATTATGTTGACTGCCGCTCGGTGTCCACTAACATCTTCTTTGACAGGTTGCCCATTGATGTAACCTCGTAGGTATGTGGCTTTCGGATGTTTGTAACCCTTCTCACGTGGCTTCTCAAAGATAATCGCCGTGGCCGCATGATCGGTGCCCTGGTAGCTCGTTGATTCTTGGCGCAGAACTCGATGGAAGTATGAATACCATGTTTGTGCCGATGTCTTTGCATCGGCTTTTACGGTTTAGGCGCCACTCTTTCCTTTTGGTGATCTTCCGTTTCCAAGTGCCTAATCTTAACGGCGGATCGGGTCGTGCTTTCTTTAGGCGTGGAATCTTTGCTTGGCTTCCTCAAGTTCTGTGCGGCACTCTCGCTTTTGGGTGTGTCTGAGTCGTCGGGACACCACCTTGGACGGTGATACCTGTCTTTCTCTTTGTCATCCATTGGCTCCTTGAGACCTTGTGCTCGAGGCGACTCCTGCGTCGGCTCACGAGGTGGGAAGGCCCTAAGCGCTTAACACCGACCTTTGTCCGTGTCTTCCTCCCGCTGTCGCATTCGGGTAGTTATCGATCGTGAGCAATCGGCTCATTCCGCATCAGCAATACTTGAAGATCGGACAACCCCAATGTTTGTCTGCGCCTTCCTTTTCTTTTTGGTCCCCTAGCGAGGTGCTCATATCCTTCATCTTCTCCGTCGGCGCGGCGGCGTTGGTCATCTTGGCGCTCATACTTGTTAAGGAGATCGTGGAATGTGGTTTACGATATCGCACACTTTTCACTTGTTCCTCGCCATTAAGTCCGCATGTCGTCGTGGGCGGTCGCGTGGACCAACCTCCTCTCTTACTCTGCGCGAGCGACCGCCTTTCTCCTGTCGTGCCATGGTGGTACCTGGTCTGCCATGTTGACATCGAGAAATCAGCTGGCGCCTCGTGGAGTGGCTGTGTTCTACCATGTTGGCGGGGAGCGGGTTGGTGTCTACTTTCATGGCGTGCCCGGATGAGGCCCACTCTATCGCCGTTTGGATGCAGCGGCGTAGTTCTTTGCGATCTTTGGTGGTGTGGGTGAGCAGTGATGCCACTTGCGTATGGTCTTCCGTTCATCTCTTGAGCCGTAGGGATTTTGTGGCCTTGGGTAACTTCGGTGCTTTTCTTTCGGTAAATTGAATATTTGCTCGGCTTTGCTCACATCAAGTCGAACCCTTTTGCGGGCCCTTCTTTGTTTCACCCATTTGCGAGGATCGGGATCGCCCCGACCCATTCAGCCACGGCCACTTCACGGTCTTGCGTGGGGTCTTCTTCTTCTGTATCGACCAGGCCTATCGAACGTTTGAACTTGTCCTGGTACAACTCAGGGTGGCGCTGCTCATACATCGTCAGCTTCTGAGCCATGTGCGCCAACGAGTTGTACTCTACTTGGAAAGCAGATCTTTGATGGGTGCTGCGAGACCAACGTTGCCCTCATTGCTTCCTTCTCGATTAACCGAGCTGAGTAACATCGGTTCTTAGCGATCTGGCGTTGGATGTACTCGGCTACCGTTTCTCCTCGCTTTTTACCCTTTTGTGCAATGCCAATACCGACCTCGGTAACCACTGAATGTGGAATGTGGAACTGCTCTTCGATTGCTTCCAAGTCTGGATCGAATCGGTGGCGTGGTGTACCACCAAAAGCTGGTCTGTCAAAGATTGCGCAAAGAACCTTACGCATGGCCCGATCGATCTTGATATCATGCCTAAGCATGCGGTATCGGCTCACGTGCTCGATCGAGCTCGACCCTTGACCGCTAAATCGAGAACTCGAGGAGCCAATACTTGGGTGGCGGGATCGAGTCAAACTTCGTTGAAGTGCGGCTTTGAATAGCGATTGTCCTTCTCTTGACGCGAAGCCCAGTCTCTCAAGATGGTACGGATTTGTTCCGTTGTTTGGGCTGAGGGCTAGATGCTCATGACTCGTTCGATGGCATACTTGGCTAGCCACGCCTTTGTTTGTCGGCGTCCATCCCAGATTCTGCTCGAAACACACCGCTCCGAAGCCCTGCTCGAAACTCTGCCCGACAATCCCTGCGGTTGCAATCTGGTTCGTCGCATCAAAATTGCGATGCAGCGCGTAGGTGCTGCGTATCCATGTGGGATTTCTTTGGGTGGTTCACACAGGAATTGGCAATCGCCCGGTCGCCTCAGACCTTGTAGACGACGTCTGCCCGGTGCCCTGGTGGCTGGAGCTGCAAGTGTGAATGGCGGTGGCACGGCACAGGCGGTCTTTCTCCTGGTGAGTCCCTAGAGTGGGCCCGGCGGAATCGATGTTTCATGATCTCTGAACTACGCGACTGCGGTCCGTTCAAAAGCGTTTACCAAGCTCTCGAATGGCGGTGAAGAATGAGCCACCATGTAGTTGACTTCTGGCGCGAGCTGCAGTGCGCTCCTCGAAGGCGACAGATCCACCTCATCAAGAGCACCCTCGGGTGAGAACCCTTTCCACGATGCCATGCTTACGGGTCCTCTCAAAAAGCCGATGAGATCGGCGAAGAAACTTTAGCGTCATCATGCCGCCTTGTGCTCCTCCGTGACTCATCATACGTGACGGTCTGTTGTCCATCGCGGCGTCGGATGTTGATGTGAGCGTTGTTGAATGTTCCACCGGGCATGCGAATGTGTTGCCTACCAAAACCCGGCGAGCAGCGGCGGGCAACCACGAAGCGGAGGCTCCAGAAGCTGGTGGGCCTGGTCCCTCGGGCAACGACGCAAAACTCCGGCACACGTCACGGCTTGGTTCGAGGCGTGCTACGACCTACAGTCGGGAAGGTGAAGATTGCTTGATTGGTTTCTGCATGGCAAACAAGTATACATAAAATTCGAGCGTGACTGCTCCGAGGTTTCCACAATCGGCTCTTAGAGCCGACTAACCCATGGTTTCGCATTAGATCTATGATAACATGGGGTTTTGCTTCATCAATACAAATCAAATCGATCTACGACAGTTTAACGTTTTCACCACATGACTGGAACATCCTACACGTAATTGAGCCTGGTAGATACGAAAGATGATGGAAAACTAACCCTAGAGAAGGCCTAAAAACCAACGTAAAGTCAATTCCCGGAACAACTCCTCTTGGATTGGCAAACCATATCTTACATATTACTGGATCGTTCAACCCGTTTGCAAGGCCTGATCATGTGGATATCAAACTAAACCTTGGAGAACAAGGCACAACTGTAACAGATCAATTCAATTTAAATAAAGATCAAGCAAGATGCCACCCTTGCACCCGGGAAAAGGTGCAAAGGCGGCGAGATAACTAGAGGCGGCATAACTAAACAATCATAACAAAGAAGTACCGATGCTAGCCTACACAAATCTATGATAATAGTATTACTCGCCATCAACAAGGCTTGATCTGAGTAACACGATAACTCATAGTGAATCTTGCCTAGATCGCAAGATGCGATCTAGGCGACATGGCACTTACCGAGAAAACCCTAGAAACAAGGGGTGGCGATCTTGTAGAGATTGTGTTTGTTGTGAACGTGATTGTCCTCCTTTTCTCGATAACCTTAGGTACATATTTATAGTCCGGAGACTTTCTGTCTTTGGAATAATTCTACAACTCTATCTCTTACCTAAATCTAAACGGAATCTATTATAATATAAGATACACGGGCAATTTAGCCCAAATCAACGCACGAGGCCGATGCAACAACACGTTACATATACGTATCTTCTAAGCCCATCTTGATCACGGCCCAACTCCTCCTTTGGCCAAAATATGGCGATAACAACTGTTAAGAAGTCGGGAAACTTAGGACATATTTATCGTGCAATCAAACGACTTCTATAGCTAATTCCTGCGTTTTTTATTCCTGTAGAATTTTATATATTCTAAAATATCCTTTTTCTAGTATTTCTATTCCTATCCTTTTATTAAAATCCTTTAAATCAAACATGCTTTTAGATTACCGTGCCATAACCGTAGCCATCCCAATGAAAGTGGGGACACACCAAAGCTAGTGCATGTCCATCAAGCCTTTCATAAAGAACCGTTTCTTAGCACGCTATTATAGCATTGCCATATTTTAAGAAACGGTCACTACAATGGACTGTTTATTAAGAGTGTATCTAAAGGGGTGATGCATTTAATGATTTAGGGCTCATGCATGCATAGGATTGGGCTAGCCAATTTTTCTGCCTACGTTTGCATTCAAAAGATGTAGCTTAGCTAAGATACAACACCACTCTCTTTTATCATTAACTATGATGCCACATAAACAAATTGACTAGAATATAGAGCTAACATACACCCATTATGAAAGACCTCTTACACAAAAGCCAAACGGAAAAATCGTCGCCACCCACCGAAAAATCGATCTCGGAGGCTCGACATCGTGTCCGCGCACCCCACCTCAGGATTCAGCTCCCCGCGTATTGTAGTTGAGTATAGGCCTGTATTTCTCACTAAGCATTTATCACAGTACAAAGCAATAACTCCCTATGGCCTGCAGACACATGTTCCATATTAGAACAAGTATAATAAGGTGACATTAACTGACTATAAGAGATAAAATACTATATTTTGGCTGAGTTGGAGGAGAGAGAAGATGAAAGAGAAGAAAAGCTGACCGTAAGTTAAGAGCCGGCTACAACACGTGCTCCTAGGCACTTTGCAGGAGTGACATGTGGACCATGTACTAATAAACTACTAGTACATATTTATAGTTAGCTATTATACTTATTGGCTATAGTGATGACTATAGATGATATAGTAGTGGCTTATAACCAACCGTGGAATATACTATTAAACTTTCTCTTAATATATCATGAGACTCCTTGGGTCCGTGGATCCCATCCCACAAGCTATTGAGTCGGATGTTAACATGGGGCACACTATTAATTATATCCATAAAATTAGCGTAACGTAAGTTTTATTAGAAGGAAGCTTATAATTTGTTTGATCAAACATCCGCCAAATATTCTATGTAAATTATCTACATTAGTATTTGAAGTATTTCCTCCTTCTAGAATTACTTCACGCATGTTTATCTAAATTTGCATTTATCTATACACTAAAACACGTATAGCTAAACATAAATCTAGACAAATGTGGTCGGTTAATTCCGGACAGACAGAGCACTAAACTTTTATGGAGCATTTTAGTGCTGCTTTTCATAGTACAGTTTTTTGGTCTTGGGCACCATGTAGTCTAACATCCAAATTAGTGAACAACGCAAATTTTCAAAGCTCTCAAATTTGTTTTTTTTTTTAATTTTATGCAGCCCTCATTACATAGTATTTCGAGATGAGATACTGCACTTTGGTAGAATACATCATTGGCTACGTAAAAAATGTTTAAATTTTTTTATTAATTAAATTTGAGTTGCCTTAAAAAAGGATACACGTAGCATGGGTCCGTGCTTTTAGTAACCAACATTTTACTAGCATAAATTATTTTATTTAAATTTGTTTCTAGTTAAACACACATCATGCCAAACCAGCTTCAAAATATTTTGTAATCTGATTTATTTGTAGGAGTATGCTAAATCTGCTTCTCATAAAAACCATTAGTAACTTGAGATAATCCTTCTTTGCGTTGAGATGGAATCATCATTATCAGTGATACGCGTCCCGTACACCCTTGTATTCAGGCACTGACATGCACCAAGGCAGTGCGTCGAAAGCCAATCATCAATCGTCAGAGTCAGATCTGCGAGTCGCTCTCCTCTCTCCCCCCGGAAACTCCCAACCCCCCGTTTGAGAGCGGCTTTGATCGGCTAGATCTGGTCCCTCTCTGCGGCGACCTATTTGGCGGGTGTGGAGTTGGATCTGGATGCTCTGTTTAGTAGTTCTTTTAGGATTAGGCTTAGATTTGGGCATGGTCCGTGTTTTCCTTGTGGAGGCGAGGGTAGGTCGGGATCCTCGGTGGCGGATCCGCGCCTTGAGTCGGCTAGCTCTTGCTGCTCCCGGTGTGGCGGTCTTTGCAGGTGTGTAACATCCCAAAAATATCAAACTTAGATCAACAAAACACTAATCCTAAAGTTTAGGGTTAACAAAACTTTTCTAAATCAATTCATGAAAGCATGTATATGTGTATGCATGAATTTTGAAATTCTTTAAAACCACTTTGTTTGTGTGATCCATTGCTTGTAAAATGTTTCTTAGGTGAAAAGAACATCATCTAAAACATTCCCACCTTTTCCTAAAGAAAATAAGTCAAAACCAATATATTAAGTGAATGGTCATTTTGACCAATTTAACTCCCATGCCTACTTTGGTTGTCTCAAACTTTCAAAACCTATGAAACTTTTCGGATCCTTGCACCCCTTGAATGTACTCATAACAAAGTATCAAGGCCCACCTTGTGATCATCCGAAACTTTCAAATGCATAGTTTAAATGACAACTCAAAATTGAATCTTCTTCATATGGGAAGATCCCACTTTTCAAAACTCACTTAAACAAGCTCAATTTTCAAAACCCAAGCATCTGCAGACTCACGAACCAATCTAGCAAACCCACCAAAAATCATTTCAAAATTCAAAACTTGATTTCATGCGGCCATTTCATCAAAGCAGTTGCAGACACAAATCAAACAAAACCACAAACACTATAGTGTGCGATGTTTTGAGCCTAACTTGTTCCCTAGTTAGCTCTCACACAATCCGATAGATCATCTAGCAAGGTTAGACCAGCACTAGCACCTGTGAGCTTGCCATTGCCATTAATGGTGAACAATGAGCACCTCAATGCCACCCCATAGTCGACGGCGGGCTAGAGGAAGAACTAGCGTGCCAACCTTTATGGGAGGCAGCCCACCGCCACTTTGTCCCAGCATGGCGTTGCCAGACCACGCGCACAAGACATGCCCAGACCATGCCGAGCGTGCGCCAGAGCGCCACCCTCGACCACCACCCACAGACCGCGCGCCGCCCTCACCGCGCGCACATACGATCACCACCGACCCAGGAGACCGCCAGACATCCCCGTTTAACGCCTCGCGCCATACAGCCACCGCCCGCCGTCGAGAACGCCGCCTCTGCCGCGCAGAGCACCGCCCGTTCCAGACCAAACCACACCGCCCCATCCCTCGCGACCATGTCGTTGAGCATCGCCAGGAGACACATCACCGTCCCCTACCCTTGCCCATGCCATTAGCTGCCTGTAACGTCGCCTCCGACGAGCTCACCTTGCGCCCACGGTCCCTCGCCGACTATAAATAGAGGCCACCCCACGATTTCTTCACACCATCTCACTCCCTCTCCTCCGATCGTGCCACCATTCTCGAGCAAAGCGAGCACCACCCTTGAATTTCACGGAGCTCGCCACTAGGAGAAGAAAGGAGCAATTGAGCCGCCCGGGAGAAGCCACCGGTACGGGAGGTTCGCCGTGCGTCAACTTCGTCGTTCGCCTCACCGACCCTCGCCGTACTCGGTGAGCCCGGCACCCTTTGGCGCTAGGTTTCGTTCTCGCCGGAGCTGTCTCGCATCGACGATGACCCTCAGCCGTTGGATTAGAACCAAATCGAACGAACCACGTTTGCTCATACCGCTTCGCCCAGCCC
This sequence comes from Avena longiglumis, assembly GCA_030063025.1. Lineage (NCBI taxonomy): Eukaryota > Viridiplantae > Streptophyta > Magnoliopsida > Poales > Poaceae > Avena > Avena longiglumis. The sequence goes on along the minus strand of CP125973.1, from coordinate 51,620,786 downwards.
CGTGTCACTGACGAGTGGGGACACCCACTTAAGCAGCCCAGGAGCAACGCTTAGCAGGCCGGCCCGTTAAATTTCCAGCGGACCCAACAATTCAAATTAAATCTTTTCTTTTTAATTTCAAACACACTTCTGTACCCAACTTCAAAAATCAACCCAGATCGATTCAGTGCACCAAATTAGATGAAACCAATTTTGTTGGAAAGGTCTGTGAATGCTTAATCCAAGCCCGTTGGATTCAAGTCATTTGGATCTATAGATCACCCTTAGCAAAAATGACAAGGCAGAAGCTTTTCTGCATTCAAACATTTTTCAAATTTAAACCACAATAGCTTTTGAGTTGATTCCAACTCTCAAAAATCACTTTCAACCATACCTTTCAGAATATATAAAAATATATATAGGTTACTTGCAGAAATAATGTTCAAGGAATAAAAGAATGCTTCATAATCATTTCTAGCCACTTTAATTAATTAAAATAAAAGGGTAAAACCTTGTTAAATTGTGACACCACTTTAAATCACATTCCCATGGACTACACCATGTGGTGATGACATGTGTCAACATGATCCCATGTGTAGTTTAGAGAATATTAAATCTTAAGTAGTTTTTCAATGAGTAGAAATTACTTTCTACAATAAGAAGACTTAAACCAATCCTTAACCTTGTAATGTTAGAGATGATGCTAGATCATCTATAGGACCCTTGTGTGTGATGATTGCAAGTAGTTAAGTATTGTTTGGTGATTGTGTACCTCGTATTTATTCATAGACGCTAAATGCACCAAGGCTACGAGGAAGAAGGAGGATACTACGAAGAGGAAGCCGAGGAGAACTTCAACCACTGCTCTGCACAAGGCAATCTTATACTGATATTGATGCAAGCTATACTAACCAAGTTTACCAATGCAAGCTAACACTTTCAAGATACTATACCTATGCAAGCGCATAAGACACCCTATTGTTGCCACAACCCATGCTTGTGATATGATTACTATATGCCCTAAGCGTAGGTAACCATACCCACTTGCTAAACCAATCCTGGTTTTATGGCAAGCTTCTTACTTTATTTCGTTATCACAGTTTACTTAGAGGCTACCCAAGAATTTTGGGTAGATACTAGACAGTTGTGCTGAAGGTTGCATAAAGAGCATTAAATTTGGCCTAAGCTAGAAACCTTGATATCAGCTTATGGTATAAGGTTGGACTTAGTTGCAACTCCACTAGTTACCACCCCTCTATTAGTACTACCCCACCTGTAGATGCTAGTTCTAAGCATAAAACTTGATCAACTTTAGATGGGAATACTTGGTGGAAAAATGGTTATGAAAACCTTGGAATGATGGATCATTCTATTGAAATGTTTTGGACATGTGTTTCCAAACACTTGATGATTTTGGTGATGAAAATGTTGAGGCATGAGCCTTAGCCCTTTATAAAACTGATGGTTATGATGCGATACCATTCCAATTTTATCGCACAACCACAATACCCGAATATTGGGTAGGGCTTGGAAACTTATATACCTTAGTATTAGTTCCCTCCAAGGTCGAGCCGAGGCTACCTTGTGAAGATTGTCCACATGCAGACTACCCAAGATGACAAGTGGTCATGGTTGGGAGGCCAAACTCACAGGAGAGGTGCTTATACTAGGGAGTGTAAATGGAAGGTTAGGATTGATTATCCGCATCTTGAGTATGGTGAATTCAGATTTGTTCTGACGGATGTATCGAATGTTGTGGTGAAAGTGTACAATCTCTGCAGAGTGTCAAACTATTGAATAGCGTCCATGATTATGGATAGTTGAGTGGCCATCTTGTTCCCCCATCGACTTTTCAAAATGACTTGTGAACGACTTGAGACTTTGGCTTGCCAATGAGTTGTGACTAGAAATACAAGATCCCACTTAGGAGTTATAAAATTGTGACTAGCTTGGGAACTTAGTAGTATAAATCGGCTTTTGCAAACAACCCTAGAGCCTAGTGTCCTATTATCCAAAACCCCTTTTCTTGTTAGTATTAGTTTTGCAGTACTTAAAGAGTACTCATGGCTTTGTCTGGCTATTCCATGGCGGACTATGAAGAGTACGGAAGATGGACCCCGTGATTACGACAACTAGGATCATCTCCCATCGTCAGCATTGCCTGTGACCCCGAAGATGGAGCCTCGCCTACGCTACCGTTACTATTCCGTATTCCGCTGCTTGATGTTGTATTAAAGACTGGATCATGAGATCCCTATTTGTGTAAGAACTTATGTATCGTTGTAATGGATGAAGTACTATGGTATCCAATTCTGTTATGTCTCGCAAAAATGGTAATCCTGGGATTGCGATGTATGGCATAACAGGCATCTAGGATTGAAAAATCCGGGTGTTGACAAGGTGGGTTTGGAAGGCTCTTCCACTACTAGGAAAACGGCTATAGGTAATCAGCACATCCGTGGCTCACATGGTTGAAGTGCCCCACGGCTAAAACAGGCGTGGCTCACCTGTGGGCAGTGCCCTACTAGTAACTAGAACAACCGTGGCGCACATGACCCTAGTGCGCCACAGATATGTGGGCAGGCCTTGTTGGCCACGCCAAACTTTCATGGCGCACCATGCACACGTGCGCCACGGTTGTTAGGGTCATCTGTGGCGCACGTGTGCATGGTGCGCCACGATGGCGCATGCCCACCTCTTGCTACGAGACGCCACTAACTTCGTGGGCGCACTCCATGATCCACAGAGCATCTGTGGCGCACAGATAGTGCGCCACATAAGTTTATACTCACATGGCGCACTCTTGCGGTGCGCCACAGATGTGTCGATTTTTTTAAAAGCACTTTATGTGCACATGTGTGACCACATCCACCCCACACTTCACTTTGCCCTTCTTCTTCCTCCTTAGATCTAGTCGGGATCTTCTCCTTCCCACCTCAATTTCTCCACACATTCACCATTTTTAGCATGTAAAACTTGCTTTGGATGTTACATAAGTAATAGAGGAGGTCTCCGGTCTCATCTATCCGCCTCTCCGACGCCACAGACCTCTCCTTTCCATCTTTCTCGCGATCGGTCTCTCATCTCGTAAGTTGTCCATGTAAGGATGTGTTCATGTGTATATGGATGATGCATGTGCTCATATGTATGTAGATGATCGATGCTCATGTCATGATGTGTGTATGTGTGGAGAGCTAGGATCGATGGTCATATGTGTGTGTATATGGAGAGTATCGATGATGCTCATGCATGTGTGTATGGAGAGGATAATGATATGTTCATGTGTGTATGGATCGGTCTCTCTCTCTCTTGTGTTTGTATGTGAACAAGTTGCCATTGTTTTGCCAAAATGTTGATTCATTTCCATTTTGGCAAGACTTTGGCATTCATAAAGTCCTAATTTTAGGATAGGTCATGCCGAAATTTTCTATCGACCATTGCATGCATGCATTCATTATGTGGTTCTAATAGACTTCAAAATTGTACCGTGTACATCGTGCGAGCAAAAATGGTCCGCATAATGAGCGAAGGCATTGTGGCTAGATTTTTGAAATGTGCGACGGCCGACATGATCTGAAATAACAAGATGATATAAGATGTCCGTGCAGAAGATGCAAACTCAAGCGGTGATCGACCCAGTTCCGGGAATCTGCGCACTCGCTCGCCATGGTTTCATGGATGGATACACTCGTTGGATAAGCGATGGCGTAGATGATGGAGACGGTGATCATCATCACGGCGAGAACGGGCGAGATGATGAAGAGGCTCGGAGATGGTGAAGGTACGAGGCGGGGGATGATGATGATCTAGATGGCGGAGGAGCGACGGCGATGGAACAACGTCGGTAGCCGGTGCGGGACCCTTATGTGCAAGAGCTGCTTCTCAAGCGGGCGAATTTAGCCTTGTGCCGCTAGAGAGAAAGCCAAGCTTGCGCAACTTGAGAAAGACGCGGTTACTCCATTGTATGAAGGATGCAGGCGATGATACCCGATTGAATGTAACGCCAAGGCTATGGAGATGAAGGCAAAGCACAAATTGAGCGACGCAAGCTTGACGATATGATGGCATTCGCACGATCGTCTCCGGAGGGGAACACATGTCCAACTAGTATCGAGGATGCCAAGAAAATCGTCATCCTCTCGATCTACCGCACGTTAGATATCACGTATGCATCAACGATTGCATCATTTATCGGGCGAGGACGCGAGAAAACCACATGTCCGATTGTGCGTGAGTCGATACAAGAAAGGGAAGAAAGCACCTCGAAAAGTGGTATGGTACTTTCCTATTACCCTCGTCTGCAGCTATTTCGCGGACCCTAAGGCGAAGCTCATGCGATGGCATGCGGAAAGGAAGAAGCCGAGATGATGATGACCCGAAAGGATGAGCTCGACGCACCCTTCGATGCTAGCGGTGGAAAGCATTGGACCTCGAATTCCCGAATTCGGTGGAGATTCGAGAACATCGGGCTTGGTGCGAGCACGATGGACTCAATCCGTTCGGTAGCCAGAGCAAGACGCAAGACTTGGCCTGTTTGTATGGATGTACAACCTCCCTCCATGGTTGTGCATGAAGAAGAAGTACATACAAATGAGTATGCTAATTCAAGGGAAACAACCTGACCGACATCAATCAGATCTCGGGCTGTTGAAAGAGGAGCTAGCCACGTTATGGGAATCTGGAGCCAATACTTACGCCGTCGCACAAGATTATTTCACTATGAGAGCGTTGGTCACTACGGTGCAAGACTATCCAGTTGCGGGTATATCTCGGGCAGGTTATCCAAGGATTCCACGCATGCGTTAGGTGCATGGATAACACAAGCTATCTCCAACTAGAGAAAGATCCGTGGTCATCGAAAACCGTGTTCATGGCGCCGGAGGTGGCTCAAAGAATGATCCATGGAGAAAGCGTGGAGACCTGTTCGATGGCAAATCGAGACCCGAGGAATCCCGGGCGTAGGAGCGAAGAAGTGGAAGAGTTCCGAAAACCGGAAAGATTGTCCTAAGCACGGAAAGAAGCGAAGAGGCAAAACAAGACAAGCTGATGAAGGTATGGAAAACAAGGTCTTTTACGAGTTGCCATCTTTGGAAGTTTCTCCGCACGCCTCATAGCCTCGACATCATGCATATCACGAAAAACGTGCGAGTGGTCGCCACCATAATCAACATGCCGATAGGACGAAGATGGTCCAAAGCAAGGCACGACCTGATATGCTTGGGTATCCGGAAGGAGCTTCACGGAGGACGACTACTCGATGATCGTGAAGATGACGATGATCATGAGTCGGAGACGACACAAGGTCGTCGGAAGGGTAAAAGTTCAAGAAGAAGCGAATATTACTGCCTCCTTCTTGCTTCACTCTAAGCCGGATGAGATCAAACAGTTTTCAAGTGCCTTCTAGGAGTCAAATTTCCTTCACGCTGGCAAGATAAGCGAGATACCTACGAGGCGGCGAGGTTCAGGCATGAAGTCTCACGACCGCGTGCTAATGACGCAGTACTTCCGGTCGCACTAAGAGGATAATGGACGAGGCGAACACGTCCGTGAAAGCGTTATTTGGCCTGCAAGTTTTTCGGCGTCATCTCTAGGAAGTCGATTGGCTTGAATCAGCTCGGAAGGCTACAGGAGGAGATCGTGGTGATACTATGTGAGCTTGAGGTCTACTTCCCCGCATTCTTCGACATTATGGTGCATCTGCTGGTCCATGTCGTGGAGGACATCGTACAACTCGGGCCGATGTTTCTCCGCGCATGATGGCGTTCGAAGGATGAACGGACACATCAAAGGATACGTTCGCAGGTCCCGTCCGGATGGAAGCATAGCCAAGGGCTTTCGGCGAAGAGTGCATCTCTTTCGCACGAATTATCTAGACATCGAGAACCGCCGGTCTTCCGTCAGCGAACACCTTGGCAAGCTCGGCGGATCTGGTCACCGAGGTCGTCGCATCTTGCATGCGACTTGATTTTCGGCCGCGGACTTTGATCGAGCAAACCTCGTCGCGCTACAGCATTTAGAACGGTCGATCCTTGGGTGCAGAAGCACAAAGGTTAATCGAGAAGAAGTACAAAGGCCTGGGCATACAGAGGACGCAGGAGAAATAATCAAAGAGCACAACTCATATTTCACGCGTTGGTTTAGGGCGCTCCTTGATAATCCCCGCTCGCATTCTTCGACACGGAAAGATCATATTCACCTTGTCGCGAGGACCGATGCAAAACCTGGTGACCTATCGGTATGATATCAACGGCTACACATTCTACACGGAGGAAAAGGACAACAAGTGTGATTATCAGAACTTAGGCGTAACGTCGGAATTCTACACCGATGACAACGTGAAGGAAAGATTCAACGGAAGAATCGAGGAGATCTGGGAGCTCGACTACTGTGGAGAAAAGGTGCCGATGTTCCGTGTCAGATGGGCAAAGAACGTCGAAAGAGAAGACCGGTATTTCACAACCATGGTTATACCCGGCAGCCAAATCCAAGGCCGGTGCAAGCGTGGCGCGAAAAATGAACCGTGGTCGGCTACCAAAGTGGACCAATGTTTTTTCATTCGACGACAAAGCCTAGTCGTGTTGTCGTGAGGAGAGGAAAAAGAACATCATCGGAATGGATGGAGTCGCCAATGAGCAAGACTTCACCCGATGCGGCGATCCAAAGATTGAAGATGACGGCGACTACGATGCATCAACATACATCACAAGAAGAAAAGGACAACCCTACCTAAAAAGGTAGCCGTTCGAAAGAAGAAACATTAAAGTGCCGGGCTAAATTATTCAACCGCGACAAAGAAGGGAAAAAGATTGTAAAACGCTAGCTCAAAAAATATTGTAAACGCGTGGTCGAAAAATATTGTAAAATATTCATGGACAAATTATTATGAAATTTAGTTATACTTTAAATCATATTTTTGGGCATTTTTGGAATATTATTACTTTTGGGCATTTTTGGAATATTTAAAAGTATTTTAAAATCAAATAAAACTTCTATGGCATATATCACCACTTTTGGGCATTTTTGGAATATTTAAAAGTATTTTAAAAACAAAACAAAATTTGTATGGCATGTATCACCACTTTTGGAACATTTTAAAGTATTTTTTGGAACATTTTAAAGTATTTTTAAAGTAAAATAAAAAGTGGAGCACCGTGATTCAACCAGGTGCTCATCGTTAGAATAGAGCTAAGGCGTAACCATGGGGTAAGTGAGTACTAGTGTTAACTAAGGGGCGACCAAGTACTTATCGATTGTCCAACACAGCGTAGCTCACACAGCTAAGTCGCTACGGATAACCGTAGCGCACTTAGCTGGAGTGCCACGCTGTGTGTTGGACTGGACTAGTCGCATCCCCATCCCCATCCCATCCCAGCATCGACACGAGCATCCACGCCACAGGAGCATCCACGCCAGAGCATCGAGGCCGCCGCCAGAGCATCGAGGCCGCGTCAGGCCGCCAGAGCATCCACGCCAGAGCATCGAGGCCGCCAGAGCATCCACGCCAGAGCATCGAGGCCGCGCCGAGGCCGCCAGAGCATCCACGCCAGAGCATCGAGGAGGAGGCCGTCGCCAACCATCGCCTCGTCGCCCGCCCGCCATCGTCGTACTCATCTCAGAGGTGAGCCCTCCCCTCTCCCTCTCCCCTCTCTGCTCAGATTAGAGGTTAGGGTTCATATTAGAGGTTAGGGTTCATAGAAGGCCATTAGAGGTTAGGGTTCAGATTAGAGATTTGTTAGGACCCGATGGTCTCCGACGGCGCCGGAGAAGGGGAAGGAACAGGGTAGGGTCCTGACAGTGCTCCCCCCTTAAGACAAGACTTCAGGGCTTGAATGATGGGAAGGTTGCTTGTATGAATGCAGCATCCTCCCAGGTAGCCTCATCTGTCATACCATCCCACCGAATGAGCCATTGTGGAACCGACGTCGTAATCTCCTGACCAAGCGTGGTACTTGACGTCGTTGGAGAATGGACACAGATTGGTTTTGAGTTTACCTTCACCGTGAGTAGAGGTAGGTGAGGGTTTGCACCGTTGGACCCGGATGCTTCTTGAGTTGATTCACGTGGAATATATTGTGCAGGTTGTGCCTTCGAAGTTGTAGCTTGTAAGCACGTTTGCCAATAATCTGAGTGATTTTAAATGGACCATACCATTTAGAAGCTAGCTTCAAGGTGTTTCTCTGCAGCATGCTCCCTATGAGGTTGCATTTTGAGATAGACCATGTCTCCCAATGAATGTCCTTTCTGTCCTCTTATTGTCGTGAATTTTTTCATTTTGTTCTCGCCTTAGCTGGTTTTGTTGCAACACGGAAACCATGTTTTCAGTTTAGGACAACACTGGTGCTTCAGAGTAGATGCAGCGGTTATAGCAAGGAAGTGAGGAAGGGTGGAGGATATTCATACATTCGAAGGGGACATTTTGATTGAATGATAACTGCTATTGTACCACCATTCAGCGAAGATAACCAATCAATCCATTTTTGGGTTCAGCAACGGTAGGGTCCCGACAAGATTAGAGGTTAGGGTTCAAGAAGTTCGAACTTGCTGTTTTGCACAAACCATTACTCGTGCACTTGGTTAGGGTTCAGAACTTGGTTAGGGTTCAGAACTTGATTAGAGATTAGAGGTTAGGGTTCAGAACTTGGTTGATAGCAAATTTAGTGTAGCTTGGTTGATAGCAAATTTAGTGCATATATCAGAAGTTCACAACCATTACTCAGACCGCACTTCAACTAAGACCATTTCTCTACTGCAATCCTAAAGCAAGAAATCAATAGCCTGTAGAAATCAATAGTTGTCTTCCTAAAGTAAATAAATCAAGTCCATTTCTTTGCAATCAAATCGACGTGTTGTTGGTCAAGTTAGTCTTTAGTCAAGTTAGTCGTGTTAGTCAGTTAGTTAGTGGTTTTAGTGTTGTTTTAGTGTTGTTCTAGATAGTCGTTAGTGCCTGTTTAGTGCTGTTTTAGTCGTGTTTTAGTGATGTTTTAGTCGTTAGTCAAGTTAGTCGGGTTTTAGTGTTGTTTTAGTGTTAGTCGTGTTAGTCGGTGGTTTTAGTGTTTTAGTGGTTTTAGTGTTGTTTTAGTGGTTTTAGTGCTGTTTTAGTCAAGTTAGCCTCTATACAAAGGGTTTTAGTGTTGTTCCAGTTTAGTGTTGTTCTAGTTTAGGCTCTAGCTTACTCTAGGTGGCGATGGGTCAAGTTAGTTTGAGTGCCCGAGTGCCATGTTCTAGGTTGTCAGAGGTAAGTTGTCGATTTAGATGTTGTAGGTGAGTGTAGGTTAGCAGTTAGTACCTAGCAGTAGGCCAATTTAATGTATACTGTTGTACAAAAACTTGTGTGCTGCTATATATGTATTTGCTTGTTGTATTTGCTTGCTGTCATATAATCTGCATGTTGTATTTGCTTGCTTGCTATAATGACAGGTACTTGTGCTTGCAATTGTATTTGCTATAATGACAGGTGCTTGTGCTTGTATATGAAGCACTTTATTATGTGTGTATGCAGGTTCTTGTATGAAACGAGTCCCGATTTTTGCCGGAATGTTGATTAACTTCCGTTTTGGCAGAAATCGGGCACTCCTAGTTTAAGAAAATTAGCAAAGGTCATGCCGGATTTTTCCGTGCATTTAACCAATTATTTGTTTTTTATTAGTGCAAAGATGTGTGATAACGATGAGGTGGATGTTCTAAGCGCATCAGTGAAGGAGAACTCGCACCTCGAATAAACAATTGACATTCTCGAGGCGGCCCGGCGTCTAGAAGACGATGAAGAATACCATCCTTGAGAGCGAGGATGATGAGATGGAACGCGGAGGAAGAAGCCGAAGGAAGGCGACGATGAAACCACGATGGCGAGGCGGGAGTGGTAGCAACCCTCCTAAGCCGAAGGACCGGCGCCAACACGGTCGGCACGGTCGGGAGGAAATTACCGAGTGAGCCCATCGGGGTTCCTTTGGAGCCGCCCTTGTCGTCAAAGTACGGTGGGCAAGTGGCGGCGATCACGGAGTACATGTTGGTGCCCCTCGCCATCGTCGGCGGCACCGGAGCTCAAGCACCCGTCGGTAGGAGAATACACCGGCCAACCGCGCCATCAAGCGACCGCCTCTCTTTGCGCCGTCAGAGGTCGTGGCCGACATTAGCCGATCTCGACGCCATCACGGTAAACAAATTGCTTTAATTACCGCCTTTCATGCCATCTATATATTACTCTTGTGGCATCTCGCTCACGACGACGCCGTACATGTTTTCCGCAGACGGATGTTCCTTGCACTCTCTTATGCTACGTGAACAACGGAGGGATGTTGCCAAGGTACCATCGTTCAACCTTGCGGCGACGTTCCACTCAAAGCCGATGCGGATAGCGTGCACGGTTAAAATTAGTCGGTGCTAAGGGGCTGCGACGACCGAACCTCCCATTCAACCCCTGAGGCGGATGAAGAAGAGTCGTCCTCGGTTGCTTCGCTTGTTCATGCTATGGCCAAAGAGCATGATCCGTTTGGACGGCGGGGCCATCACGCCCACAGAACAAAGACCGTCGTGCGGCGACAAGCGGTGGCAAGGCCCTTACCGCCTCGCCACCTCCACGCGGTGGGTCGGATGATCATGTTGATGATCACATGGCGCAGATCCGCCGAGGACAAGACTGGAATGATCACTTCTTCAAAGACTCGGTTTGCAACGAAGAAGACCTGGTGGTGGCCCCACAGAAAGCCACTATCACCAAGCGTCTGCTTGGTTCTCGGAGACGCCTCCGACTTGCGCCTTACTGAGCCGGTGATACAACCAACCCTTTATTCTAAGCCTGACACACTACATAGGCGGCGGTGCTCGATATGTGCCTGCCCGCTCTCAAAAGGAAAAAGGCAGAAAGAAAATCTAGCAATCGAGCCAGCGGTGGCGTCAACAACTGCGAATCCGATCAGGTTTGGGACGGGCCACCAAGACCCGAGGGTATTATGTGGAGGATTCATGTGGCGGTGAGCCCATGCTACCTAAGAATTTGCGAGCTCGCCAGCCGGAATCGCAGAGTGTGCATGACGGCGTCGACGATAGAGAGACGCCTATCGAGAAAGATCCCTCGCACCGGTATTCGTGGTTAAGGTGCCACCAGCTTGGGCTTCACGACACTTCCCGCGGATCTGTTCTTCCCGCGGTTCGAGGACATCTTCAATATGTTCCACCTATACCCATTGCACTATACCATGGTCCGCCTCTTTCTCTCGGCCGCCACGCAGATCATTAGAGAGAACACCGGCATCGCTATAGTGGACCCCTACTACATGCGTGACGGCTGCTTGGTTCCCCCGAACGACGATCGTGGCCTCGTACCTAAAAAAGAATCCTCGTGGCGAACAAGACAAAGGAATACATTCTCGTGCCTTACTTTCCCGAGTAAGTCGTTATTCACCGCCACCGCCGATTGGCTTTATTAGATCATCATCATTCTTTTTCAACACATTCCATTTGAATTTTTTGGCGAGATGAACACGACGCTCATCTCCTTATCGCAAGCATTCCCACGCCACGTATTTCGACTCGGGAGTCTAGAAAAGAAGAAAACTACGACAAGATCAAGGAAGTTCGATGATGCTCTCCGGCTTTGCCTCGACGGAAGGCACCAGCTTGCGCGTAAGAAGGTCAAGTTCGGCAGCACGCCTTCAACCAATCGAAGTTCCCTGCGTGAAGCAAGGAAAATAGTAAGAAGGAAGCCTACTACGCACTCCATCACATGAGGGCGTTCCTACTTGACCAATGTAATTCTACTGCCAGATCATCTCAAGCAATGGGCGAAGCAAAGGCCAAGATCAATGATTCGGATATTAGACAAGAGATGTATCGCATCCAAGCAGCTTTGGGCAATCATCTTCGTGATGTCATGACTTCGGGGATCTTCTACGGAGGAAATATCCGAATAACCGTGACATAGAAGATCGCCTAGAGATGCAGGGTGACTATAGGAAGTTCATGACGAGGCATGCGTCCTCCGTTCCTAAGCCGAGCTGTAAGGCTTGATGTTGGCCTAGTTGTAGTTGCAAACTATAGATGACCTTTGTGTGTGTACATGGACGACAAGTGTACTTATCTTATTAGGTTTATGTATCACTTACTTATTTTGCTTATTATTATTATATATCAATCAATGCTTGGTTTTTGCTTACTCTTTGGTTTTTGCTTACTCTTTGGTTTTTTTGCTTACTCTTTGGTTCTCGGACGACAAGTGTGAGTTATTTTGTCTTTTTCGAGAATATGCCGATGATTGAAATGTCGTGGCACAATATATATGTGAATGTGCTATGGCGGGATTGTGAGCCTTGTGATATGCACAAGTCCGTGAATTGTGCATCCTACTTGGCTCACGGTCCGTCATAAGCAATTCTGTCCAACGACCTAGCTAGCTAGTTATATATGAGGCATGCTTTTGAGTTATTTTGTCTTTTTCGAGAATATGCGATGATTGAAATGTCGTGGCACAATATATATGTGAATGTGCTATGACGGGATTGTCGACCTTGTGATATGCACAAGTCCGTGAATTGTGCATCCTACTTGGCCGATCCGTCATAAGCAATTCGTAATCAACGACCTAGCTAGCTAGTTATATATGAGGCATGCTTTTGAGTTATTTTGTCTTTTTAGAATATGCCGATGATTGAAATGTCGTGGCACAATATATATGTGAATGTGCTATGACGGGATTGTGCCTTGTGATATGCACAAGTCCAGAATTGTGCATCCTACTTGGCTCACAAATCCGTCATAAGCAATTCGTGTCCAACGACCTAGCTAGCTAGTTATATATGAGGCATGCTTTTCGAGTTATTTTGTCTTTTTCGAGAATATGCCGATGATTGAAATGTCGTGGCACAATATATATGTGAATGTGCTATGGCGGGATTGTTAGCCTTGTGATATGCACAAGTCCGTAAATTGTGCATCCTACTTGGCTAACAAATCCCGTCATAAGCAATTCCTGTGTCCAACGACTAGCTAGCTAGTTATATATGAGGCATGCTTTTTGAGTTATTTTGTCTTTTCGAGAATATGCCGATGATTGAAATGTCGTGGCACAATATATGTGAATGTGCTATGGCGGGATTGTGAGCCTTGATATGCACAAGTTCGTGAATTGTGCATCCTACTTGGCTCACAGTCCGCCATAAGCAATCTGTGTCCAACGACCTAGCTAGCTAGTTATATATGAGGCATGCTTTTTAGTTTGCTCTTTTTGATTTAAGAGTACTTTCTATAAGTGTATCTTCATATGACTTTAATTATACATGTTTTTCAATCACCGGTTAGTTATTATTGTCAACTTGTAGATGACGTGGTACGTCGTGTACAAGGGACGGGTTCGAGTCTACGATGATTGGGAAGGCTAGGAGATGATGCACCGTTTCATGACAATAGCTACAAAGGGTACAACACTATATGAGGCGGAAGATAGATACACGCGCTATCTAGCGGGAGTTAGGACAAGGAACCGGATGAAGACCTACACCTTCGTCAGCGGTGATCATGCTTATCTTCTTTGGTTATTTATCCGCGTTTGTGTCTAGCTAGCTAGTTTAGATGTCTAAAGCTTAGAGCTCTAACTTGTTCGATCGACACATGTATTCGCATGTCACCAACTACTACTTTGTAACATGATCAAAACAATGTAACTTGGACTATGTATTCATGTATGAGACTTATCTATATGTATTTGTTTCAATCTTGTTTTTCATATCGGTATTTATATATATAATTGTATATCTTGTATCTGTGTGTGTATATCTCATTGTAATATTGTATATAACTGTATATAATCCGCATGGAAATTAAAAAACAAAAAAACATCTGGCGCACATGTTTTACCTTCCGTGGCGCATACCCCTAAAGCGCACCATGGATGTTTAGTGGCGCCCGGTAGTGCGCCACAGATACAGGGTAGCGCACCATGCCAAACTTCTGGCGCACTGGCTGCGCTCGCCTATCTCTACACAACCGGCGCAAGTAGGCGCACTACCGAGAGATAGCCAGAAGAAGGCCCGTGGCGCACTACTGGTGCGCCACGGATGGTACTTTCAGGTGCGCCACAAACGACCATTTTCCTAGTAGTGTTCAATCCCTCTGAATAAGGCCATTCTCTGGAGCTTAGAATCGGAAAATCTGGGCTTTTTTCGATTTGTTGTGGTGTTAAGCCTCGTTGTTGTTGTTGTGCTCCAATGGTGTGAGCCGCTGGCGGCGACGAGGAGAAGCGCTACAGGCTCCTTCAATAAGAGCCCTATGGTCTCACTCTACTGCTTTCTTCTTGGTTGCCTTCCTCTGGATCGTGGCAGGTCTCTGGAGCTTGAGGGCGACATGCTTTCAATACAGCGGCTAGTGGGAGACTGCTGCTGGAGGTTCTTAGGTTGGGGCAAAGCCATGCTTTCCTCTTCCCCTCTCCTTGGTGGAGCTAGGGATTTGTGTAGGGTTGCTTCCATCCGATCTGGGTACCGACGGCTTGGGAGTGATGAAGCCTGCAAATTCTCGAGCTTATCTTCGTCGGTCCATGGTGACCCGAATTCGCTGGTTTGCTCCAGCCCTAGTTCTACCTCCAATGGGAGGCCCTTTGTGAAGCTAACTGCTGTTGTGGCTCCTCGAAGCAAGTGACAAAGACGGGGATGTTCAACAACGGCAAGTTCGGCTTCTGGCTCGACGGTGGGGAAAGAGAAGGGCTTGATTATAATCTTTTATCTTTTAGCAAGGTCCTTTCTGCATCTTCCAGTGACCCATGTATTATTTTCTATTTTATAGGGTTCTCTGTAAAATTACCGTACACCCACTAGTTAATATAATGTCAAGGCTTCTAGCCCCCTCGGGAGCTCCCTGTGCAAAAAAAAACAGTGCGTCGAGTCAAATCACACCTTTGCACTGTTCATGTACCAGTATATCAGCCCGTATTACCGGCCGTGCCTACCAATTCCGAATCCTCAGGCGAACCACGCGGCCAAGATAGCGAGCTACATGTAGGACGGACGTCCTCCAAAACGACGCTCTCCGCCACTCACCCACTACACAGGGAATCGCGAAAGCTACGTCCTCGCACCGAACAGCCCCACATCGCAGCCCACCCCGCCGAGCATCGGGTCCCACGTACCACCAAACCAAGTGGCCCCGAGAAATCAGTCTCGAACCAAGAAAAGCGCACGCGCGCCCTCGAAATTGGTCACTGTCTTTAGATCGTAAGGTGTATAAATGCCAACTTGGCAAAAATCTAATGTGGCGTCATAATTAATGAAGAGAGGGTGATTAGTGTATCATAGGTGAATCGTGTATTAAGACGTAAAACTAGAAATCATAATGGCAAGTAAATCTTGTACACACATTTTACATAGAGATTCTACTAATCAATAGATATAACACTATTATGATACTACTATATGATACAATGCACTAGAGATGATACTAGTAGTATGATACTACCGCTATGACCAGCCTGAGGCTGTGACGCTCCTCGCACACCGAGGAGTACGGTGGTTTCTGCTGCCGATGACGCGCGGGCCAGTTTCCCTCTGTTGGGTAAAGGAAAGCCGTGAATTCCAAACCCACGTCAGTGCCCCGTTTCCGGATACATAAAGGCGCCCGAGTATCTCTACCCAACCCGACGTATGCAAGGGGGATTCCGACGACGTACTCGTGGCGGGCCAGCCCGTGTCAGTGACCCCGTCCCCAAACCCCACCGCCGCGTCCTCCAAGTACAGACGAGTGCGCAGTGGGGGTCTGGAGTACTCCTCGGCGTCCTCGCTTGAAGCTTGTCTCGTACGACTGGGGCGGCGATTGATTCCCTCCCTCATGGCGGAAGCGGCGGCGGGAGGGGGAGTGGGAGGCGAGGACGCGATGGACGCCGCCGGCCCCGCGACGGCGGCGCTGGAGGCCGGGGTCGCCCCCGTTCCCGACGGTAACCAACCTCCTGCGCGCGGTTTTCGCCCATTGGGGGTTTTCGTGTTCCTTCTCGTTTTGGGGATTTGGCGGCTCCTGAGTGTTTCTGCCGATTAGGGCGTGATCAGGGCGGGCGTGGTTTTGCAATGCGCGCCCGCTCCCCCCCTCGATTGCAGCCTCGTTCGCGTTTAATGCGGGCGAATTGGAGTGTGCCGCGATTCTATTTTCGGAGCAGAGGCGCTCGTTTAATCGGGGCCTGCGAGCGTTTCCGGAACATTCGGGCGCCATTGGTTTCGGCCGTGGTCATCTCGGGGGATTTGCTGTTTTGTTGGGGTTTTTTGGGGGTTAAGCGGCCGAGTTAGCATTTTATTTTGTCAGAGCTAGGACACCTTTTTTTTTTGTTTCCACCCCTCACGGATCCACTTCGAACTGGCGAGGGGGTTCCTAGTGGTCGATTGGATTTGCCATTGACCTCTCTTGCTGTTGGATTTGCAGTTAACATGAACCCTCTGAAGCGGCCGTCGGAGTCATCTGCTCAGGAAGACGATGCAGACAGGCAGAAACGTCAGAAGACAGAGTGCCAAGACTTCATCCCGAGAAGGTTTTGGCACGATTTGTTTTCTCGGAGCACTGTCCATCTTTGTATGATCTTAATCATTCTGAAAAAAGAAAACAGAGTGTTGTTCCCTGACGGCCCTTCATGATGTTAAAACCTGTCAGATACCAGCTTGATGTCTATGAGGTGGCCAAGGAGCGGAACACGATTGCGATGCTCGACACGGGAGCGGGGAAGACGATGATCGCTGTGATGCTCATGAAAGATTTTGCGAGGAAGCTCGACAAATCAAAGAATGACTGGAAGATCATCATATTCCTTGCGCCGACTGTTCAGCTCGTCACGCAGGTTGTACCAATTAACTACAGTACTGTAGGCTGCTTATTGTGCATTCGCTTAAGTATGCTTAACTAGTTTGTTCTGACATTTCTCCTCACAGCAACACGAGGTGATTAAAACCCACACGGGTTTTGAGGTGGAATCCTATTATGGTGCCAAAGGGGTTGACGAATGGACCTCTCTTAGGTGGAAAGAACAAGTGTCGAAATATCAGGTAAGTGCTGATCCAGGAGCATTAGTTGCTTAGTTCCCCATTTCTTATGAAGGAGCTTTTTATCCAAGTTATCGGTTGATAAGTACCAAGCCTCAGGCTGTGGGAAGATATTATTCTTTCATGGAACTTTCCACCTTGATAATTAGTTTAACATTGCGCACACGATAAAAAGAACCAAGATCAGAAGAGAAAAGGAGAACGGACCCCTACCAGATAAGGACCTGATGACTAAGTCAATTGCCCACACTTAGACGCACGCAATGTCTACTCCATCATTAACATAGCCTCAAATGCTTAGGAACATATATATCTTTCTTTTTTAGCGGGCCAACTTCAGTAGAAACTTCCTCTTCCTTCTGGGTGCCTAGATAAACGATGTGGACAATAGGAGCAAAAGGCGTAGCTGGGGTCCGTAGCTGTATCATCCCCACTCCCACTCTTCAAGGGAAAACATCCTCGGTTTTGAGTTAATCTTCTCAGCAACGGCGTCCGCTTCAGATTGAACGCTGATTAAAAAATCAGCAGCTCCACTTCATATTTCGTGTTCCTAACATTTTCTGCAGGCGCTCTTTCCTAATTAACAATGACATCAGATATTCCTTACAAGATTTCTGTAAACTCGACAATGGGCTCCAGCCAAAACAAAATGCATTGCTGCAATTCATCATAAACATAACCTCAGATATTTAGGAACATATATATACCATGACAGCAGCAACAGAAACTTCCTCATCCTTGCGGGTGCGTAGATCAGATAACGCAGACAATAGCGGGAATAGCATAGTGGGAGTTAGGCATAGACCTATCAGTTGTGAACAATGCTTGTTCAAAAAGGTCTTGACATGTAACATTGTATGAATGACATAGTTGACCTACAAACACGTTTATGCTTTCTTATATCATGGTCTGTGTATTTTGATCCAGAAATAAATCAATTTGTGTAGGTATCAGTTCTTTCCTTTTGCTCCCCTCCCCTCATAAATTATTTTGATATATCACTGCTGGATGCTTCATCCATGATAACTTCTGCCAATTCATCTGGGCTAACAGTGCATCTGACTTTACCACTATTGGTATAGTGCACTGGTTCATAGCCCCCTTTTTATATGCTGGCCTTAAATTTTGATCAAGTGCTATATTTTGTTTCGTTTGTATGTATACGCTTCCATTACTTACTTTTGGAGCGCCACTAAAAATCGCAGGTCATGGTGATGACGCCAATGGTATTGCTAGACGCTTTATGCAAAGCTTTCTTGACCTTGGACATGGTTAGTTTTCTGATATTTGATGAATGCCATCATGCAACTGGCAATCACCCTTACTCTAGAATAATGAAGGTATTGTCAAACACCATATCACCTTATTATGCTCAACACTTCCTTATAATCCTTCTGAAATTGTTTCATTTGTTGTCCCTATGGTTTGAGCAGGAATTCTATCACCAATCTGAACACAAACCAAAGGTGTTCGGTATGACAGCATCACCTGTTATAAAAAAAGGCAAGCATTCAAAAAAATATAGATTACTCTTTTGTTTTGCTACAATGTATTTGCTTTTCTATTTACATATTAGATACTAAATAAACTGATGAACCTCATGTCATATACATAGTTTAAGTTAAACAAATGATTGCTAAATGGTAAATATGATGGCATGGGTGAACCTGATTGGAGACACTATGATGAAAGTTGTTGAATTGGTGGCAGGTGAGCTCTCAGTACCCACCAATTCATTAAGACGGTTGACAAAATATATACTGAAGAAGTTGCTGGCACAATCCTATTAACAATATGGTTTAGGTCGTGAACTATAAGGAACTGAGCCTACCTAGATAGTGGATTTACAGACCCGCTACTTGTATTCAAGCCTTCCAAGCTCTCATGGCTCGAACTTGGGTTACTATTATACTGGAGATACTTTTTTTAGCTCCATGGAATCACTGCTCCACTCTGTGCCGGACTGGTCACATTGCGGTTGGTAAACTGTACGAGAAAGATGTTTATGACACTTTGCAGTACTTTATAGTATGTAAACTGTAGTTTGCAGCACTGTTTCTGAATCTTCAGACCATGGCTCCTATCTTGAGGGGGACATAAACGGTATCTGTGCCTGGAGCAGCAGCTCCATGGTTCTACCAACTATTACTGTTTATCCTGTCAGGGTTTTCCCTACTGTTGTCTTTAAAAAAAGGTCATGAAATAAACTACTGAACTTGACATGTGATGGCCAAGTGAATGGAAAATGAATTTGACGGAAATACCTATTTATACTCTTGGGGTTTACCCTATCGTTTTCTTACAAAAAAGTTCATGAACCAAACTACTAAACTAGACCCGTGATAGCAAAGTGAAGGAAACATGAATCCAGAGAAGTAAATCTTTAATGCCATAATTTTTAGTTGTATTTTTTCCACGGACTTCATAAATTTGACTTGCTTTCTAGTTTCAATGGTAGATTTGATTTGCTCTCTACACCCCATAAATCTTCTCAAATGATTTTAATTTTTCTTTGTCATCTTTTCAGCTGTCTCTTCTGATTTGGATTGTGAAGTTCAGTTCTCTGAACTGGAAAAGCTTCTAAATGCTAAGGTAGATCCTACTTTCCTGGATACACAAGCTCAGTGAAATCATTAAAGGATATTGTAGTAACGAATATCGCAACTTTTTAGTTCTGTCTATTGAACTGCAAACATATAGCCATATCCAGATTTGCTTTCTTATTGTGGTTTTGAACATAAAGCTATGTTTGTGTTTTGCTTTGAACAGATCTACACAATTGCTGATAGAGAAGAGATGGAGCTTTGTGCCCCTACTGCAAAATATGTGAACAGATACTATGACCCGAAAACAGTTTGTTTCAACTATTTGAGTGAAGAGTTGGCACGTCTGCATTCTGAGGTTTCACATCAGTTTTTTTCCCAAAATGGACATCAGTTTGTTTTCCTGCTTTATTGTTCAAAGTATGTTACTAGAGTTCTGTGGCTCAAACTTTTGTGTCTAAGGACAGTTTATTTTCATTTGTGCAGTATGATGCATTAATAACAAAATTGCAGAATAAGCCAAACTACCAGAAAAAAGAAGCCGATGAAATAGCAAAACAATCACGGAAGCATCTACGGGATTCTTCAGAAAAGATATTGTATTGCCTTCATGAATTTGGTCTTCTTTGTGCTAGTGAGGTATTTCTTACATTCATTGGTTCTGTTTCCTCATGTATGTGACCTTCGTTCTTGTTGATATCATGGGCTTAAAATGTTACACGCAGTTTCTATCTTTAATACTCCCTCCATCCCAAGTTAATTGTCTTAACTTTTCCTAGATATGTGTCTGGATACGTTACTATCTAGACAAAGTTGAGTCAATTAATTTGGGACTGAGGGAATAATATTTTTTCCAACATTTTACCTTAAGAACTCCATGGTGTGGTTAAATAATTTATCTTCCTTGCAGGCCACCAAAATCTGCATTGAAAGGGGTCAGAGAAAAGGTTGGCTGAAGGAACTATCTGATGCCACAAATATTCAAAGTGATACAAATAGCTCGTTTCTGTGTGCAGAAATTTCAGCACTAAATATGAAGTTCTTTGAGGATGTGTCATGTATACTTGACAAACACGTCCAGAAAGGTTTGGTGATGCAAAGGCTGTTAGCTGAAGGATCTCAACAGATATAGCGCTGTAGAACACTAGATTAATTATGATATATCATCTGTTTGATGAATTCGTGTCATTTCAGGTAGTGATGTGCTTCTAAATTCTGACAGTGGATGTGTGGAAGCAACAAAGATGGGCTATGTTTCACCAAAGCTTAATGAACTCATCCAAATTTTTTACTCTTTCAAGTAAGATGCTATCACTACCTGACATGACATAGTTATGCAACCTTACACTGACATGACATTGTTCTGTTCATAGCAGTAACTTCAATCATTTCCGATGCCTCATTTTTGTGGACCGAAAGATCACTGCTAGAGTCATTGAACGGGCAATGAAGAAAATTCCACACCTCTCACATTTTACAGTTTCTTTTCTTACTGGAGGGAGTTCTTCAGTGGATGCTCTGACTCCTAAAATGCAGAAGGACACACTGGATTCATTTCGCTCTGGAAAGGTTCTTAAAATCTGTCGATATTTGGAGAAACAGAAACATGTCGCTCGTGATTTTAACACTTTTTTGTCTTCCAATTCTGAACTGAAATGTAGGTGAACTTAATATTTACTACAGATGTTGTGGAAGAGGGTATCGATCTCCCAGACTGTTCCTGTGTAATAAAATTTGATTTACCAAAGACTACATGTAGTTTTGTGCAGTCACGTGGGCGAGCGCGCCAAAAGGACTCTCAGTACATACTAATGATTGAACGGTAAAGTTTCACTTGGCCATCCATTCTAAAACTTTATGCTTGTGGTGAAAAAATGGTTGTGAAAAAGAACAGTAAAAAGAGAACAAGCTCCCATAATTTTGATGTTTTTTGCAGGGGAAATGTGAAACAAAATAATTTGGTATCTGCCATTTTGAGAAGCAAAACCTCGATGGTTGAGACTGCTTTGAACAGAGATTCTGAGGATCTACTCCCTGATTTCTTGTCCACTCAAGAAAGAAATGAATACCTTGTAGGCACGACAGGCGCAAAAGTAACTGCTGATTCTAGCATTGGTGTTATCGTCCAATACTGTAACAAGCTTCCAAAGGACAAGTATGGTGATCAATTTTTTTTTTTCTTTTTGCCTGCACATATTTATACCTGTAAAATTGCTCAACCATTTTGTTTGTATTTGTGTGTGGAGGACTCAAATTTCATGTTCTTATGTTTGCACTCGCTTTGCAGGTACAATACCACAAAACCTTCGTTTGAGTTCAATGATCATGGTGATGGTTTTGTGTGTACATTAACACTACCATCTTGTGATGTGCTGTCACCTTTGGTGGGTCCAAAAGCAAGAAACAAGCAGAAGGCAAAACAACTCGTTTGTCTTGATGCATGTAAGCAGCTGCATCAATTGGGAGTGCTTGATGACTTCCTTTGTTCATCTGTTGAAAAGCCACCGCCAGGAATTTCGATAAAAACAACCGTTCAGTCATCTACTGAGGGTGTAGGTGCGTGATGGCTAAGCTCTAAAAACATTTCATATATGGTAGAGCTGGTTTTTGCATCCTAAGATCTTCCTGGTAAAGAATAACCGATAATTCTGATGACAATGTTCTGTTGCTTTCTCAAAGGTACAACAAAACGAAAGGAGCTACATGGCACAACTGGAGTCTGTGCCTTGTCTGGTACCTGGGCATCTGAAAAAACTGCTGTTAAGCTTCAAAGCTATAAGTTGAATTTTTCTTGTGATCAAGTTGGTCAGAGATACTCTGGTTTTGTTTTGTTACTTGATACAACTATTGCAAATGAAGCTGCTAATTTGGATATTGATCTGTATCTACATGATAAGATGGTAAAAGCTTCAGTCTCTCCCTGCGACCTTCTTGAGTTGGATGTTCAACAGGTCTGCTCGAGTTTGTCTTGTCTTCTCGGTACATTTGCTGCTCCTTCTTTGCTTTTGTTTAATTTGAAAGGTTCCTTCCTTTTTTTGCATAGATGGAGCGAGCAAAGCTATTTCAAGCACTTATGTTCAATGGTTTGTTCGAAAGTTGTTCACTGGATCAAAATCGTCCGACGTTCGAGGGAATTCATTCTCAATAAATGTGATGCATTTATCTGGAATAGTGCAAATATGTATCTTATTTTGCCTACTCTGGAGTCTCATGGCATTTCTTGCATTAACTGGAGAGTGATCGATGAAGCCGCTACAGCTGTCAAACTTATGAGGAAGATTTATTCTGAAGACAAAATGAACATACCAGGAATACTTGATTTTGACCAAAATGATAGAGATCTAATTCATTTAGCTAACACGTCATGTGAAGCTCGTGCCCTTAGAAATGTGGTAGTGCTGGCAGTTCACACAGGGAAGATATATACTGCTCTTCATGTTGCTGATTTATCTGCCAATAGCACATTTGATGGTGTATCAGATAACAAAGAAACAGAGTTTAACACCTTTACAGAATACTTTGAAAATAAGTATGATTGTTATTGTGTACAATTATATTTATTGCTCAATCATAGATATGCTCAAGTCAGTTTGGATTAATACATTTCATGTGCAGGTATGGCATAGTTCTTCGTCATCCCTCACAGCCATTACTAGTGCTGAAACCCACCCATAAACCTCACAACCTTCTTTCCTCGAAGTTCAGAGATGAAGGTCCTTGTCTTTCTCTCTGTAGCCTGTTTCAATTTCAGTTACTTTCTTGTTCTTTGAAGAATTATCACACAAAGCATCTTTCTAGGAGCATTTGTTATATAGCCTATCCTTGTTATTCATGCTAAGTTGTTGATTTTTGTAGGAGCCTGTTCCAATTATTCATGTTTGTTTGTTGCTTTTTCTAGGTAACCGTGAGAAGAAAAATGGTGGCATGAACAATGCAAACAGCCATGTTCACATGCCCCCAGAGTTGCTGATTCCCCTTAATTTATCCGAGAACATTTTAAGAGCATTTTACTTGTTCCCCTCTTTGATGCACCGTATAGAGACATTAATGCTAGCCAGTCAACTAGGAAGTGAAATTTCATATGACGGTTCAAATATATCAAGCTTTCTGGTAAGAAATCACATTAGTAGTTCCTTATCACTTCTATGCATGCATTTGTTATTTTCTTGAAATGGACATAATCAATTTGCACATGCTCTTAAGATTCTTGAAGCTATTACATCACTTCGATGCTCTGAAGACTTCTCCATGGAGCGTCTAGAATTATTGGGAGATTCTGTGCTGAAGTATGCTGTGAGTTGTCACCTTTTCCTAAAGTTTCCTGATCAGGATGAGGGGGAGTTAACATCCAGTAGGATGGATATCATATCTAATGCTGCACTTTATAGGGTTGGAACTGAACACAAAATACAGGTAAATTGTATCTCATTCATGGAAATTTATAGAAATGCAGCATTTCTTAAGTTGGATCTTTAACATTATCACAGACTAATCCCCTAAATGGTTTCATGTGATTCATAGGGTTACATACGTGATGCTGCATTTGATCCTCGCCGATGGCTTGCACCGGGACAGCTCTCCATTCACCCTGTTCCATGTAATTGCTCACTAGATTCCAAGGTTGTAACTCCGGATATTGATGCCGATGATGACAAACCTATTGTGAAAATAGGCCAGCTGTGTGATAAGGGACACAGATGGCTGTGTTCCAAAACAATTTCTGATTGTGTTGAAGCCATAATTGGCGCATATTATGTAGGAGGTGGCTTAAGAGCAGCTCTGGCTGTTCTCAAATGGTTGGGTGTTAATGTTGAAATTGAGGAAGAATTAATTATTCAGACCATCTTGAGTGCATCGATGAGGACTCATCTTCCGAAAGTTGATGAAATTAAAATGCTTGAAGCGGAACTAGGCTATGCATTTTCGGTGAAAGGTCTTCTGCTAGAAGCTCTTACCCACCCATCGCATCAGGAATCAGCAGAAAGATATTGCTACCAGGTATTGGTTGATGTTACTTGTTATTTATACTGGGTGTCTTTTAATCTTTATTATGCAATTTCTCTACCAGAATACACTAAATGTTCTTTGTTACAGCGTCTGGAGTTCCTTGGCGATGCTGTCTTGGATATTCTGTTAACACGACATCTTTTCCATAGTCATAAAGACACCGATGAGGGGGAGCTGACAGATTTACGGTGTGCTTCAGTAAACAATGAAAATTTTGCACAAGTCGCAGTCAAGCATAAGTTCCATAAGTTTCTCCGGCATTCTTCTGGGATTTTACCAGAGCAGATTACTGAATATGCAAATAGTTTGGAAAATTCCTCCTTGGACAAAGCCAACCTTTTATCAGATGCAGCATTAAGAGGGCCTAAAGTGCGTTTCTCTTCCTTAGCCTTTGATGCATGTGATTTATTCATGATGGCCTAGATAGATTATCAGTCATGTTTTTCAATTTATTGGTACTACCATTGGTTCCCACTTTTTGTTTCATTTCCATAATCGCCATACACCACTATATATATGAATGTGTTATAGTTAACTATCTTTTTCCATGCAGGTTCTAGGTGATATTGTAGAAAGTATCGCGGGTGCAATTCTTATAGATACCAAACTTGATTTGGGAGTTGTTTGGGGTGTTTTCAAACCTCTTCTTTCTCCTATTGTCACGCCTGAGAACCTGGAGTTACCTCCTTTCAGAGAGCTT
The DNA here is from genome assembly GCA_030063025.1 of Avena longiglumis. Taxonomy (NCBI): domain Eukaryota; kingdom Viridiplantae; phylum Streptophyta; class Magnoliopsida; order Poales; family Poaceae; genus Avena; species Avena longiglumis. Next base: position 51,595,557 of record CP125973.1, on the reverse strand, counting down.
CTTGAATGGTGCAGCAAAAATGGATACTTTGTAAAAATTAAGTGTACAGATGGAGAGAAAATAGTGGCTACTCTGGACGTGCAACTCAAGGAGAAACTCCTTGCCAGGCAAGGTTGTGGCAAGAAAAAAAAAGATGCTAAAGGACATGCAGCTTCCAAGTTACTCAAGGACCTTGAGGTATCCTTTTCTTTTTTATGCTTCACTATTTTCACACGGGTTTGTTATAGTGTCTGTTTAAGGTCCAGCAGTTCAACCCTCGATGTTCGATTTTCTTCTGCAGCAAGAAGGGCTTCTAATTCCGAAGAATGCAAGCAGGATGCAACAATTACAGAAGCAAGGTAGTATTACAAATAGATGTGACAACTTGTTTGATGCAATGGATGCACAACTTCCAACACCGACCAGTGGAAAGAAATCAGCTTGTTCAAAGATAGCTGATAGCCTTGGTAAACCAGGCATGTTTTCAATTCTCAGCAGTTTTGTTTTGTTTGTTATCCCAAGTACAGAGTTCTTTGTTCATGCCTGGACCTCATGTATGTATATGCACTGTATCAACTCAAGAGAACCGCTCTACTATCTCACCTATGCAGTGCACCTACCGGTGAAAAGTAGTAAAGGAGGACCTCGTGCAGCACTTTATGAGTTCTGCAAAAAGATACAATGGCCAATGCCTAATTTTGATTCTGTGAAAGTAAAACCAAGGTACCTTTGTGTCAAAATAATCTTTGGCTACTGTTGATTGTCCTTTTGGGTAACTTGTGTAATACTGTAAACTAACGAGTTAATCTTCCCCTTTTCCGAAATAGCTGTGCGAAAGCTGCGCCCAAGGGTTCTCCTTCTTCAACCATAAAACTGCAAATACCAAACAGTGATGCGATCAGCCTCATGGGAGACAGTTTCATGGATAAGAAGAGTGCGATGGATTCCGCTGCACTGGCCATGCTCCACGAGCTTCAGCGGCGAGGTAGATTGCAAGTCCAGGAGGTTTGATTGAAGTAGCCACCAACTCGATGCCACGAATTTATGGCTCTAGAGGGATGTGTGTGATGCTAATAAATATTACTCCTTGTTGATATGTCATCTTCTGAATAAATGGATGCGAGGATCAAGAGAGATGCAGGAGCCGCAGGACACAGCTGAGCTGACCTGGTTCACCTGGTCCTACTGCCCATTGTTGTCGATGTTGTATACTTGCCTCCATATGTTCAGTGTAAGGAATTGCATAGGCCAGAAGTATTGCAATTCAGCCGAATGTCTTGTCTATTAGTCTTTGACAAGCTCATACAGTACATGATTTCTTGGATGCTCCTTTTTTTCTTCACCAAAGAACATAAAGACCTTGACAACAAAGAACCAAATGTGACAGAAAATCAAGATTAAGACAAGATATTGTCGAACTATTGTAATACCAGTAAGAACTATGTATGGAAATGACCAAAAAGTGCAACAAAAGCATGAAACCAATACAACAAAAGGTCAACTTTTTTTTTCAACTTGTGTGACACCTCTTTGCAACAAACAAAAGTTGATGCAGAACATGGCATATGTGGAGATGGGATTCGAAGCACAAAAGAAACCATATCCGATGGTTTGACGTGTGTTTGGTGCCAATAGTGGTGACGTGTGATCAGCAACATGCTCACTATTATTGGGTTGCTGGTTTGGGTTCACGCCTATCATCCTTGGTTTGGTTCTCTATCCTGCAATATGCGGATGACACAATTCTCCTCGTGGAGCATGATTTAGCTAAGGCAGTTAACATGAAATTGATCTTGAATATTTTTAAACAACTATTCGGACTAAATATCAACTTCCACAAGAGTGAAATCTTCTGTTTTGGAAAAGCGAAGGATTGTGAAGAACAGTATAAGACCATCTTGGGTTGTGAAACTGGCTTACTTCCTTTTAGGTACCTTGGTATACCTATCCACCACACAAAAAGCTTTTAAATTCCGAATGGCATCCCATAGAGACGAGGTTTGCCGGCAAACTTGGATGTTGGCAAGGCAAACTACTATCTTATGGTGATAGATTAGTCTTGATAAATGCAGTCCTGACTAGTCTTCCAATGTTTATGCTATCATTTTTAGAAATTCCCAAACGAGTAAGAAAACGTCTGGATTTTTAGATCCCTGTTTTTTGGCAAAGTGATGAGACAAAAAAGAAATATAGGTTAACAAGATGGAATATTATATGTAGACCAAAAGATCAAGAGGGGCTCGGTATTGAGGTGTTAGAACTCAAAAATAAATGTATGCTTTGCAAATGGCTTTTTAAACTTCTTAATGAGGAAGGGGTAGGCAGGAATTATTGAGAAACAAGTATTTAAACGCTAAAACTCTATCTCAAGTTCAGGCAAAACCAACAGATTTCCAATTTTGGAAAGGCCTCATGATGGTTAAAGATGAATTCTTTACCAGAGGTTATTTTAAAGTTGGTGATGGCCGATCCACACGCTTTTGGGAGGATGTGTGGCTTGGTGATTCTTCATTGGCCAATCAATATCTGAGTCTTTATAATATTGCTCAGCGGAAAAACGTCTTTGTGGCTGAGGTACTCCAACATACTCCTTTGAACATGGCCTTTCGTAGAAACTTGCATGGTCATACATGGGCACAGTGGATTCATATGTGCACCCGATTGATGTTGGTGCAGCTGAATGAGAATACTGATGCTTTTGTTTGGAAGTTAAATGACAATGGATTGTTTTCGGTAAAATCGATGTATTTGGATATGATGAATGGTTATACTTGATTTTTGCGAAAATATCTTTATGTGGTTCCTTAACAATAAGGTTTTGTTAACAAAAGACAATCTGGCAAAACGTAAGTGGACTGGCTGTATAAAATGTTGTTTTTGTGATTCGATGGAATCAATAGAACATCTATTTATATCATGCCCTTTTACACGAATCATTTGGCGTATGATCTTTTTTGCATATAATATTCCTCCACCAGCTAATGTGACTAATATGTTTGGGAACTGGCTAAATGGGGTAGATAAAAAAGACAAGGCCAGAATTAGGATTGGGATCTCTACCATATGTTGGTCTATATGAAACTGCTGAAATAACATTATTTTTAACAAATCATCTGGCTCAAACTTTTTGCAGGTTATCCGAATGGCTACACATTGGATTCAGCTATGGGCGCATCTTCTACCTATGGACCAGCGACAACCTATGGTTACTGAGTCCAATACTCTCCTGACGGTCGCACAGGATTTCTACTGCCAGGCTACTTAGCGGTATACTAATAGACTAGGAGATGGCTAGTTTATTTTGGCTTATCATTTTTAGATGGTTGATTTATGTATCAACCTTATGTGATCCATGATCATGACTCTGTAATACACTGAATATTGAAATAAATGGCTGTGTACATCAATTGATGCAGAGGCCGGGGCTTATGCTCCTTTTCAAAAAAAATCCTTGGTTTGGGTTCTCACGTCTTGCCTTGGCCGGTTGTCTAGTGATCAGGTATAAGAACACAAATATGTCACAACCTTGTGTTTCTAAAAGACAAATATATTTAGCCAAGATCACATCACATCACATCAAAATATGGAAACAAATTAAAGACAAAATCTACTAATTCCCGTTCCCCACCGGCGCCATGCTTTCTGGTCCTTGCTTGAGACCACAACTCGGTTCAAACACGCCATCTCAAATTCACATGTCAAAACCAATGTTGTATGTTTGCACCCAAATGCTGATTCACATTGTGCTCACGCGAGCGTCCGCTAGCTGCTCCGTTTTTGCAACAGTTATATGTATTGGTCGGGCTTGGCAGGATGCCTGCATGCAAGGTTTGAAGCAACACATAAGGCATAAATAAAGATGCAGACAATTAAGAAGCTAAGTTTATGAATAAAAATTAATTAACTCAGTTCAAAAGACAATCAAATTTGCGTTATGTTTCCACCATCAGCCTCATATCAACAAGTGTCTCTAATCCATCGCAACTAGATATTAAACACCTCATCACCCGACAACTTCAAAATTTTCAAAAGTTGTTGAAACTTAAACATACCAATATGAGGTCTAGTCTCAAAGATTTCGTCGAGGCAAAGCATACTGTAAAGACAGGTCATACATCACATTCACAGTTTGAGCGTTAAAACCATTTTAGATTTCCACAATGCGTACTATATGCTTGCAAATAACCGTTGATCATCGCGCTTAATTTGGGTATATAACCGCGGTCTTTCGCGCCCTATCCCTTGTTATCTTTTTTATGGCTATATTAGTTTCACAATTTGAAATTGGGCACCACAACGTTTTAGACCAAAAGCCTCCCATATGTTTTTTTCTAAATTTGCTTCCACCCAATTCCAGCAGTAATAAATTACTGTCGAAGAGCACAACGAACGGACAGATCCTAGGGAGAAGAATCGAACGGCCCTGGAGCGTCTGCCTCTCTTTTAAGTTTGGTGCCCGGTCCTTTTTTTTCCCCCTCCTTCGCCTCCACCCCGAAAACCCTAAACCCGCCACTGTCACCGCTCCGACCATTCCCAATCCCTAGGGCTCTGCGCGGCCGCGCCTTCGACTCCTCGAGCAAGCATGCCCTCCTGGAGTTCTTCTGGGGTAATCCTTGCTCCTCCCTCCCTCTCTCCCCACCCCACCCACCCCACCCACTCGATTTGATCTGTTTAGGCTCTCAATTTCGTTGGGTTATTTGTTGGGGATGAGGACTTGTGGCTGCCTGGGTTATTTCGTCCTGATGCTGACCGTGTGACATGTTCCGTTATTATATTTTTGGCATATCACCTTGTAAAATCGGTTATCTATAGGGAATATGTTGTTTTGTGGTTATTTACAGAAATCTTCCCAAACGAGGGGGTCGATTGCTGAGACGATCTGTTTATGCTCAATTTCATTGGGTTGTTTGGTGGGGGGTTGATGACTTGATTATTTCGTCCTGATGCTGGTCACGTGACATGTTTTGGTATTGCAATTTTTGTCACATCACCTTGCAAAATGGATGATCTGTAGGGGAATATCCCTTTTTACGATTGACTACAGTAATGGTCCCAAACGAGGGGGGCGATTGCTGTTGAAATGTGCTCCTTTTTCTGCTAGTTGTTTCGTACCTCTGCTCGTGCTACTTTTATGGTGAATTGGGCGCTGCTGGAGGTTACACATTTTGTTATTTTGCACCTCGGTGGTTAACCACAGTTATGGAATGGCAAGCTGTGTGGTCGTTCAGTAGACAGGAACTGATGCTAGCATTTCTTTGGTTGTCAAACATTATATTGCAGTGAGATGGTATTGCTACTCTATAGATTTTTCCAATACAACTCTGTTTATTTGACTACCAGCAGAACTGCACAACTTTGTTTGGTGAAGCAGCAATTTTCATTTGGTCATATTGGTTTTTTAGTCTTTGTTTTTTCCACATTGACTATCTATCTTAAGAGTAAAAAATTATACCTTTGTTAGGGTTAATTTATCAAGTGTTATTTCCTCATTGGTTACTAGTATTTGATATTTTGGTTTTAATAGCATAAAACTACCACATTGGGGGCCAAATTTACGTTTTGGTAACACTTCACATTTTGGCAAAATTACGGGCTGAGGCCGGTGACACCCAAAACTTACAGCGGGACCCACCTGTTGGGATGACGTGGCAAGGGTCGGATGGCGTCCCGTATTTTTGCCAAATCTGACCTTTTTTGAAACTAATTTCATCTGACCCTTGGCAAAACTATTCCGAAATCTGACCCCTGGGGTCGGCGCCAATTTAAATGGCGCCAAAGTTGTGCAGATCGGCGCCAACACATAGCAGCTGGAAGGTAGCCTCGGGAGGTCGGCGTCAAGTGATATGGAGCCGAACTCACCTCAGCACCATATCACATGGCGCCAACCCCTTTGTGCTGCCTCCCAGCTGCTCCGCGTTGGCGCCGACCTGCACAACTTCGGCGCCGTTTTAAATGGCGCCAACCCCAGGGTCAAATTCAAATAGTTTCTCCCAGGGTCAGATTCGGTTGAAGTTCTTCAGTTTGGTCAGGTTTGGCAAAAATACCGCGTCAACGTTCTGGGCCCTGCTGCTACAGTAATGTTCCCAAATGAGGGGCAATTGCTGTTGAAATGTGCTCCTTTTTGGCTAGTTATTTCATAACTCTGCTCGTGCTACTTTTATGATGAATTGGCCACTGCTGAGGTTACACTTTTAATTTTGCACCTCGGTGGTTCGACATTTATGGAATGGCAAGCTATGTGGTCGTTCAGTAGAGAGGAACTGATGCTAGCATTTCTTTGGTCGTGAAACATTATATTGAGATGGTATTTTTCCAATACAACTCTGTTTATTTGACAACCAGCAGAACTGTACAACTTTGTTTGGTGAAGCAGCAATTCTCATTTGGTCATATAGTTTTTTAATCTTTGTTGCTTCCACATTAACTACCTATCTTAAGAGTAAAAAAATAGCCTTGTTGGGGTTAATTTATCAAGTGTTATTTCCTTATTGGTTACAAGTATTTCATATTTTGGTACAGGTGTGGAAGTGAAGCCAGGACAGACTGTTTCTTGTGACCCTGAAAAAGGGTGTATTCTTCGTCTCACAGGTTTACCCATTTTCCTAATTGCCCATCTTGTGCCTATTTGTGTCTACTATTCTCTTAAACTTTATCAGTGGCCTATACTTGGCTAATCAATTTACTTGCATGTTCTGATTACTCTTTTAGGTTGCCCTTGGTGAAACAAAGAAAGGAAGCCACACTATAGTTGTATCTGCTAAAGTTGATGATCAGAAGGTGATCGTTGGAACTCTGTCTGCTGAAAATCGCCTCAGTTTGTGTGTAATTTGATTTTCACAAAGAATTTGAGCTATCACACAGTTCAAAGACTGTCAGCGTCTTCGTGTGTGGTTACAGGGCTGTCATGCCTGATCAGCCTGAATATCCTTTAACGTTGAGAAGCCCTGTACTACACATTATTTTCAGCTATCTCTATCAGAGATATTTAAAATATGTCTTCTTGTAGCCTTTGTTTCCTTGACCTGCTTGTTGCTTTCACGTATTGTTCTAGCAAAGATGAAGGTACACTCCTTGATAGATATTGCATATGTATTCCATATTTTTCTGCTGTAACATAAACGAACTAATCTGTCTTTATTTTAGGTGAAGTGAAAACTGTAAACAATCAAGTGATCAATCCTATTGCTGCTGATGATGATGGTGATTCTTCTTCTTCAGTAAACAATCAAGTGATCAATCCTATTGCTGCTGATGATGATGGTGATTCTTCTTCTTCAGATGACTTGACTTCTTCAGGTGATGTAAGTGCATTCTGATGGTTATGCAAGTGCATTCACCCTCTTAGTTTTTGAAATACTTGATGAGGATGAAACACTTCTTCCCAGGACATGACTGAAGATGAGTCCAGCAGCGAAGATGATTCGAGTGAAGAGGATGATAGCAGCAGTGAAGAGGATGATTCCAGCAGTGAAGAAGATGATTCCAGTAGTGAAGAGCTTGATAGTAGTAGCGAAGAGGATTCAAGTGATGAGGAAGACAAAAACACTCCTATGGTGTGGATCTGACAGCTCCTGTTGTTTCCATTTCCTTCAACAGTCTAATCTGACTCTGTTTTATGTGCTGCAGACTGAGGATGGCAAGAAGAGGGTTGCCAAAACTGCCCTGAAGACACCTGCTTCTGACAAGAAGGGAAAGATTGCAACGCCATCTGGCGGACAACAGGTGTGGTGATACCTTGCTGTGGTTCCCTGTCTCCTTATCACGGATGCCGTTGGAAGAACAGTCTTAACAAAGCCCGCACTTACTTTCAGGTGACAAGGTTCCTCGTGTGGCAACTCCTCACCCCGCAAAGCAGGCCAGCAAGGCTTCTGGGAACAGCAACAGCAAGGCAAAGGCGAAGTCTCCCAAATCTGTCGGCACCCATGTCTGCAAGTTGTGCAGCAGGTATGTAGGAATTATAGTATTCTGGTGATGCGAACTGCTGAGCTTGATGTCTAATGCTTATACCCTGGTCGAATTCTTTCAGGACATTTGTATGTGATTCAGCGCTCCAGTCCCATGAGAAGGCAAAGCACGCTTGAGCTGCCTGGTCGAATTCTTTCAGGACATTTGTATGTGATTCAGCGCTCCAGTCCCATGAGAAGGCAAAGCACGCTTGAGCTGCTAGTGGTGACACCGACGTGCTGTGAATAATCGGGTTGCTGCTGCTGATGCAGAGTCTCTTAAGTTTTGTCCTGTAATCAGGCGCACCAGATTAGTCCTTTTGGTCCTCTGCTGAAACCTAGAACATGGAAAGTACTGCCTCGCTAGATTAGTCTTTTGGCCCTGGAAAAATATTGCCTCTGGCGTTGGTTCTTACATACCCAGTCTCTTGATGCTCGTCGCCATTTATCTTTTTGGTGCATCTGCTACTTTTGGAGATGCTGGTTAACTCCCTGAACCATTTGAGTTGTGGGTGAAATGTGAGGTGTAATTTTACCATTTTGTTTCTGTCCGAGTTTTGCTACGTGGAAGCTCTACTATCATGTTCTGCAGTTCCTTATTGCTTAGTCTGCTCTGCTCATAATTTCTTTTTATTTCCGTGCGCGCTCATGCCCAGTAGCTGCAAGAAAGCAACTACCATCACCTCTGCATACTTTAACCTGCCTTCCGAACTAAATTTGGGAGGCCTGTTAATTGTGATTACTTGAAAAGAATCCGCCCAGTAGCTGTGAAGACTGATGTTGGTGCAATTCGGATGATCTTGTGATTTTTGGCGCTACAGCAAACTGCCTCCTAGAACCGCCGACTTAGTTTTCCCCACGTTTCATATGTATATGTATAAACCGCTAGTGGCAGTTGCCATTTTGTAGAACGACATACTCCATGTATAAGAGCATGTATAATGGGACGTGTTTAGATAAGTGGTTATAAAAATAAACCAACCATTTTACTAAGCATTGGTGCTTATTTCTGTAGAAAAGGTGTTTAGTTAGGCATCTATCTACTATAAATAAGCATCGATGCTAATAGAAAAACAGGTTTAATTTTTCTAAGCATCATCCTAAACACCTTGCATTGTACATGCTCTAAATAGGCCTCTAGCCAGATCAATAAAGCAGTTGATTTATTCCTATTTACAACACGTTGTCATGCACGCATAGACTCTGCCGAGAGCATCACCGGAGAGAAGAACAGGACGGTAAGAATGGCAATAAACCTACCCGCGATTGCATCTGGCTTGGTTCGTTTCCTCCAGATGGAGAAGTGTTTCTTTTGTTGACAATTTGTTAATTCTGCTTTTTTCTAAATATATTCTGGTTCAAATATATGATTTTTTCATTTGTATGGCCCTAGTTCGGGAGACGTAAGTTGACTCCGTAGGGTATGTAGATCCTCTACATTTTAGTTCTTTTTTCATTATTCCCTTTATAATTTCAAAGTATGCTACGTTTTAGTTTTGTAACTGCCTAAAGCTTGACCAAATATAGCCATTTTTTACCATATGTATTGCAAAGGGCATCAACATCTACAATATCAAATCTAATCTATAGTATTAGAACCATCATAAATATATTTTCATACTGTGCACATTTGATACGATAGATGCGGTGACCCAGCATACCACTGCATATATAGTACACTATAATCGTTGATATGACACTTACAGAACACCATTCTACAAATATCACATCCCTCAGAGTGGTATAACAAAAATATTGCGGGTCCAAATTATAAACATACACACATTATTATTATTACAATACCAAAAGATCAGTACTTCGAAGTTATTCAAACTTACAAACCATACTTATAAGTTTTAGCGGAAGAACGAAGATTCAAACTACATATCATAACCTGAGTTTAACAACTTATTATATAAGGTTCGTGTTGTTTGGCTCGTTGTTTGGCTCGACTTAAGTACTAGATAACTATAGGCAACTACTCAGACTCGTTTCCTTCGACTCCGTAGCGTATCTCGTAGTCCACCCCTTCCACTCCTCTGGACAGGTCTGATTCTTCGTAGTAAACGTTGTCCTGGCCTTCAGTCGCATACATCGGAGTATCTTCTGACTCCTCAGAGTCTAAGAAGGGGATCAAAGAAAAGAGTGAGTAACAGCGTTACCCAGCAAATTCATATATGCAAGGTGATAAGTTTGATGCTCTATCTACCACCTCGGACTATTAGTCCTTGGCATTATGCAGTTTTTGTAAACATTTCTTTAAAGGTTGATTTTAATATCAAAAAGTGTAACACCCTCAGAATCGGACCTATGCAAGTTTGAGCAAAATTCGCCAAACCCGCATAGAAACGATTCAAAGGTGCCCACCACACTGATGCGGTGGAAAGCGAGTAATAACATTACACATCCTCGATGGGACCCACAGGCGTATATATATATATAACAATGACTCAAGAGTCAAGAATATGATATAATATACAAGATCCAAATCACCTTGAAAGCGATAGAGCGTCAGCTACGGACAAGATGCAAATGGGGCTAAGAGCCGAAGAATAACCAATGGCGTCCATAACCCCGAGCCAAGCCGAAGGTAACCACTAACGACGCCGATCTCAAACCTCAAAACCTGCTTAAACAAAGGGTGCCGACAAGGGCAAAGGAAAAAGAAGAGCGTCGATCGAGGCGATTGCAGCGAGGCTAGAATTCGCGCTCGCCTACATAGGTATGGTGGACTGAAGCGGCGGCGGCAGCATGCACTAAACAACCTATAGAGACTCGATACAACTGGCGGCAGTCAGAGAGGGGTAAGATAGACCTATCCGGATCCAACCTAAAGCTAACACCAAACAAACCCATCCTGGAGTTTCCCCCTCGAGACCAAACGAGGAAGTCAACAGAAACTCACACGGTTGGCGTTTTATTTATTCGATTATCGTTACTAATTACTAGTCGTATAGATAATCATCACGATAAAATGGCGATGGGCACTTTTAGTTAACCATTCCGTGATAGTTGCAACAATTACTAATCGTGCATAGCATGAGATAAACCCAAAACCCAAAGCTTGTTGGTACTTTTATTCAGCCATTCCGCTGTAGTTGCAAGACTTACTAGTCAGTACAATTGTCGCAAGCGACAACCAAACAAGCAATTGTGGGCGTGATTAATTAGCCATTCCATTATAGTGAAGCTGATTACTAGTCATTATAAGTCAAATTTATAGCGAAACTTTAGTTATGCTTGTCTATGATCGAGATCTTGTGCTCCAAGTCGTCCATATCGCGGACACGGCTTTGAAAAGTTTTACCCGGCGGTGCACCAATAGCAACACACCGATCAACCTCGGAAAAACCAAATCAAAACAACGAGGCTTTCACGATCGAACATGAAGGGAATATGCGAGAGGCAATAATAAAGTGGTTATTATCGTATTCCTTATTTATGATAAATGTTTATTTTACATGCTATAATTGTATTAATCTGAAGCGTTAATACATGTGTGTTTAATAAACAAACAGAAAGTTCCTAGTTATGCCTCTCTTATAAACTAGCTCGTTGATTAACAAGATGATCAAGGTTTCCGATCATGGACATTGGATGTTGTTAATAACGGGTCACAACATTAGTGTAATGGTGTGATGAACATTCATCCGGTATAGCATTACGATCAAAGTCATTGAGTTTATATTGCTATAACATCTTACGAAGTGATCCTAATCCTTAGACCATGAGATCATGTCAATCACTAACACCGAAGAGTTTCTTGATAACATCAAACGTCACACCGTAGAGGTGATTATAAAGATGGATTCGAACTAATAAAGTGTTATGTTGAGGCTCATGGATCAAGAGTGGAATTTGTTCATCCCGATGACGGATAGATATACTCTGGGCCCTCTCGGTGATATCACATTGATTAGCTTGCAAGCAAGTGATTTGATCACTAGAATGTTATATCACGGAACGAGAAAAGAGTGCATGTCGTGAGATCAAACTAGGTATGGAGATACCGATGATCGAATCTCGGACATGTAATATATCGCGAAACAAAGGATTAAGATACTAGCGTAAAAGGTTAAACGATCACAAGAAAGTCATCGTTGAATGTGGGAGTCGATGGGTCTCGGATCCCGCTTCGATTATTGATTCGAGGGTCTCGATCATGTACGCATAATTCACGAACCGTAGGGAGACACACTTAAGGATTCGACATCCAATTGGAGCAAAAGTTTCATGCCGAAAAGAAAAGGAAAGCGCAGGAATTTATTTCACTAGACACCAAGCTATTTCGGTTGAAATTGTCAAACTGGTTGCATGTGAAATGGAATACTAGCAAGGGTTTTATGTGAATGTTTGTTAATTAAAGTAATTAACAAAATTCTGAATAAATAAATAAAAGAGTTTTATTTAAATGAGAGCTTGCATTAAATTTGGTGGAAATTTAATGCATGTGAGTGGATTTATGAGTGGAGGCTTTTTAATGGGAGTGGAGGCTTTTCATTTTGAGTGGGAGCTCCACCCACATGAATGTGGAAGAGGTGGGGGCAGCCCCATGGCTGGGAGCATGGCCCCTGGGTGCCCCTCTCCCTATAAAGGTCCCCTCTCCTCTCACACCACACCTCCTGAAGGATCTCTCTCCTCTAGAATTTATCCCCATGGTCTCGGACTAGCGAGATACATGTTCCCAGTGGCTTTTTCGGCAAGAAAGAGTTGTGCTTCACGCATCGCTGGGCGAGGCGGAGGTTGCTCGGTGCCTCGAACGTGTGTGCGAGCACGGATGCTCATTGCTTTCTTGGCGCTAGGACTTCCTCTCGATCTTGAGATCGGCAAGAGATCGTCTACATCAACCACGAGTTTGGACTCGTTAAGCTTTGTCGGTCTTCAAGGGTATGTTCTTTACGGATATACATCCTTGGTTGTTTGTATCTAGTAGATAGATCTTGGTACATAGTTGTTCCCATCGTAGGAAATTTTTGTTTTCTATCTGCGAACCCTTGATTAGTATCGAGCCGGATCTATGCGTAGATACTTTGCAGGTAGTACACATATGAGTATGTGGCGATGATGATCATTTTATTGCTTCTTAGTTGTACTTTGGATATTGGTGGCATAGTGGGATGAAGCGGCCTGGACAAACTTTACATGTCGTCACACATGACACATGTTCCACGCTTGACATGCAACTAGTTTTGCATAAGTGGCTACCGGTGTCTGTCTCTCCTACTATAGTCAATATCTAATTTGCAACGAGTTGTCAACAATTTGGTTATCCTCGTTGTGGTTCATGTTCGTAGGTAAGAACGGTTCTATCTTGAAAGCCCTAAGCCACGTAAAACTTGCAATGGATAAATTAGAGGCGTCTAGTTTAGATTGTTCTTTGGGCTAGTGTTATGATATGGTGATGTTGTAAGTAGAAGTATGAGATGATACTCTTACAACACACATAACGTGTAATATCCATAGACCTTGGACTTACATATAGGTATGATAGTGATCATACCACGATGCACATGATAGAGATCATGCGAGAACCATATCATTCCACTAATAAACATGTGATGTTTGATAGCATCTTATATTGCTTGTTTGGCGTTTTATTAGCATAATAAGATGATCCCTCATTTAGATATCAAGATAAAATGTGTTCTTCCTTAAGTATGCACCGACAATGTTTCGTCGCTTCAAGACATCACGTGATGATCGGGTGTACTTGAATCCACGAGCATATCTCGGTGTAAGACAGATTACACCTTGAATACTAAGGTTCTTACTTGGCGAGCCTAGCATGTATGAGACATGGCCTCGGAACACGGACCGAAAGGTTAAGCATGAGTCATATAGTAGATATGATGCCCATTTGATGCTCGCCTTTGAAGCTACAACCGACTCACGTGATGATCGGACTTGGTGTAGTGGATTTGGTTCATGTAATCACCAAAAAGACACGAGGGATGTCGCTTTTTGAGTGGGAGTTCATTTCTAATTTGGATTAGTAGAACTCAATTTATCATAAATTAAATCAAAGTGAATTTGCATAATTTGTTGTAGTCATTGGCATTCGCTCACCACCTTATGCATAGTTGTAATTGAGATAATAGAACTATAGAATTGGATATATACTTTCTAACCGTATCGTATTGTGTTGAGTGTCAATCTAAAGTTTAAAGTCCTATTGCAAACTTTCGTAAAATTTCTATTTACTCCGTGAAATTTAATAATTGGTATTAAATCGAGAGTAACAATTCGATGTTAGTATCTTAAGTATCATGTTTGCCTCCATGATTCTTGATTTAAACATCAAGTTTATCTAGGAGCCGAAAGAATTGTTTCGAAACCATCATGTGTGAGATATAACGATATCTCAAACAATGTTTTGGTTGCAATATGATAGAGTATATATATGTTCTCATATTGGATGAGAATTTACGAAGGTTGGAGATGCTAGACATCCTAATCATCCAAAAGGGTTTTGGAAAGTAATGTTATACTCACGATTCGCCTTTATAAGATAAAGTAGCTTGATCATGAATGTCGTCATGATAAGGGTGAATAGAATATGTATGTAAAATGTTTACTACACTAAAAGATTACTAAAGAATGGATTTTGAAAGAATACCGATCATTTGATGATGGTGATCTACTTCAAAGTGCAAATCAAAGGTATTATTATTTGAATATACACGCTTTGGACTATGTGTCATGTATATGGCGCCACTTTTGATGTTGATAATTTCTTTTAAAAGGAAAAGGAAATCTTTGAAGAGAATCTATAAAATATATTTGGCGGAAAAGAAAAGATTGGAAATATCCAATTTAGGTATATATATGATATACATGTTATGGTTGTATTCTTTGCTTGTTGAACAATGTGGTTCTTGGGTATTGGATACCGAATTGGTTGGTATGAAATTTCATACGGAACGCAATTCATGAACCACAATGGCCTAAGTAACTAGCAAGAGAAAATGTGATGATGTTCATCGAAAACAAACAAACCGTTGTTTGTATTTCGTTGACATCAAAGCTTGACTTCAAGATTTGTTTTAATAATTGTTATTTGAATCAGTATTATAAGAACAAAGGTTGTTCAAATAATTACCGTATTCCATATAAGATGGATGATTTACAAATCTAGTTGAAGAAAGACTTCAAGATTTGTTTTAATAATTGTTATTTGAATCAGTATTATAAGAACAAAGGTTGTTCAAATAATTACCGTATTCCATATAAGATGGATGATTTACAAATCTAGTTGAAGAAATCACATCCATAAATCCTAATGCTAAAATGTTGCAAGACAAATGATTGAAAGATCACTTACAGTGACATCGCTGTTTAAATTATATTGGAAAGAAAACATGAAGAATCTCCATATTCATGGATTTTTGGAGTCTTTGATTTGATCAAGTGACGCTTGTGAGACTTTCCTCAGATAATTAAAACTTCGCTCAAAGGCCAAAGAAGAACGAGCGACTAAATTATTGGAATTTATACATATCGATGTATGTAGTCCATTATGTGCGTGTAGCGATGGGTTTCAACTTCATATGCTTTCTCCTAAATTTGAGTGAATGTTCATAATGAGAAACAAGTATGAAATATTTGAAAATGTTTCAAAGACTTTCAAGATGAAGAGAAAATCATTGTAACAAGAAAAATAAATGAATTATGATTTGATCATAAAGGGATTTATTTGAGTTACAAGTGTAACAAGAAAATAAATGAATTATGATTTTATCATAAAGAGATTTATTTGAGTTGCAAGTTTAGCAAAACACCTAGATTTACATCTCCACAACACCATAGGAGTATGGAGTGTTTGAGATTTGTAATGAAACCTTGTTTGACATGGTTGGATCAAAGGTGTTATTTATAAAACTGCCATTATGTTTTAAAAGATTAAAGCTTTAGAGACTACCGCTTTTACACTGAAAAGAGCTCCATCTTGATCCGTTGAAATGACACCATGGGAGTTATGGTTTGGGGTAAAACCCAAGTTGTCATTTCTTAAATTTTGGTATACTAAACATAAGTAAGATGTTTACAACCAAAGTCGGATGAGCATGTCTTTGTAGGTTATTTCAAATAACAATTGGTTATTCCTCCATAACACCGAGGACAAAAGGGTTTGTCGCTTGAAATGTAAAGTTTCTTGAAGAAGGAATTTTTCATAAATGTTAAGTGGGAGGACAATAGAACTTTGATAAGGTTAACGAACCTTAGCTAAATGTGCTGAGTTGCGCAGCACCGGAAATCGTTCTGGAGGCTGCCATAATGCTCATAGCTTATGTGCCTCAAAGGTTGTGGTCACGGAGGTCTAAAGTTCCTATTGAACCAAGAAGGTCGGTTAAACAATCAAATGCTAAGATTTGAGAGTAAATCATTATTGTTTGACAATGATGAACCGAATACATACAAAGAAGCGATGATGGGCCTGACTCGTCAAATGGCTTGAAGCCATAAAATCCGTGATAGTTCCATATACGAGAAATCAAGTTTTGAACTTGGAAGACCCTCGAGAAAGGTGTAAAACCTATCGATGTATTTGGATCTATAAAAAGCAGACATGGATGTTTCACATCTATGAAATAGTCGACATGTCGTAAAGTATTTTATGACAATGTTCAAAGAGTTGACTATGACAAGATTTGATCTTTCATAGCGATATTTAGTCTGGACGGATTAAAGTAGCAACCACTACATATAATCTGTTATATGATAGATGAATAAACAAAACAAAGTTCTTCTAATAGAATGGTTACCTAGGACGTGTACATGACACGATCCAAAGGGTTTTGTTAATTCAAAGGATGCTAAAAAGGGCATGCAAACTTCAATGGTTGAAGTAAGCATCGCGGAGTTGGAATCTTCACCGTGATGAAAAGGAGTTTTCATCAGGAGACGATGAAGATGCTTGCATTTGCAAGAAATTAAGTGGGAGCGCTAAGACATATTTCTAATACATTATGTGAAGGACATCTTGTTGATTAGAAATGATGTATCTTTTATTGACAAAGGTTAAGAATTTCATTTTGATGAAAGACTTAGGCAAAACCGAATATTTAGCGTGAATGTCTATAGTGGATGATCGTGACGCCAATATGTTTATGCCAAACGTACATATATGAGATATTGAAGGAGTTCAATATAGAAACGACAAGAAACAGTTCTTGTTGCATGGAAAGGAATTGAATCAAGATTCAAGTGTATCGACACTTGATAAGTGAAACAAGATTCAAGTGCTTTGACACTTGATGAATGCAATCACGAGAATGTTTTGATCAATCATACCATGATATGTACACATCCAGATATGTCCTATGCTCTAAGTGTTATGAGCATATACGAATGAATCATAAAATGATCATTGGACGATAGTGAGGATATTCTTATGATCTTTTGGAAGAACTAAGAATATATTTGTGTAGAGGTGACAAACAATTACAAATAGTTCATTGTAAAGCGTTACATTGATACTAGTTTTGTCACAAGATACAAATTAAGTTTATCTCAATTTGAACTATGGGTGGCACAATGTAATGGAAAGGAGATTCCATGATGGATTTGGAAGAGTTCCAAAATTAAGACATTGTGACGAATACTACAACAAAAGGCTAAGTATATGACCGCTATAGTAGCGACAAAGGAGGAATTTGTGTCAAGTAGTTTGTTATCAAACTAAGGTGTGGTTATAGCAGGCTAACACTAAAGATATATTGTATGACAATAGTATCGGCGTGTTTTAACCCCAAGGAACTAAAGGTCTTATCGAAAGACCAAATTTATACAATGCCATCTCATTGGAGAATGAGTGATGCGTGAAGACGCAAAGACATGCAAATACACACGGACCTGAAAGCGTCAGATCCGTAGGTTATGTTAACCACTTGCAATTGCGTATATGGAACACCAGAAAGCCATAGGTGTTCAATACGCAAAGTTCTCAAACTAGATTATTGTCTCTAGTGCAAGTGGGAGGAAGGAATATGCCCGAGAGGCAATAATAAAGTGGTTATTATCGTATTCCTTATTTATGATAAATGTTTATTTTACATGCTATAATTGTATTAATACGGAAACGTTAATACATGTGTGTTTAATAAACAAACAGAAAGTTCCTAGTTATGCCTCTCTTATAAACTAGCTCGTTGATTAACAAGATGATCAAGGTTTCGATCATGGACATTGGATGTTGTTAATAACGGGTCACAACATTAGTGTAATGGTGTGATGAACATTCATCCGAAGTATAGCATTACGATCAAAGTCATTGAGTTTATATTGCTATAACATCTTACGAAGTGATCCTAATCCTTAGACCATGAGATCATGTCAATCACTAACACCTAAGAGTTTCTTGATAACATCAAACGTCACACCGTACGGTGATTATAAAGATGGATTCGTAACTAATAAAGTGTTATGTTGAGGCTCATGGATCAAGAGTGGAATTTGTTCATCCCGATGACGGATAGATATACTCTGGGCCCTCGGTGATATCACATTGATTAGCTTGCAAGCAAGTGATTTGATCACTAGAATGTTATATCACGGAACGAGAAAAGAGTGCATGTCGATAACGAGATCAAACTAGGTATGGAGATACCGATGATCGAATCTCGGACATGTAATATATCGCGAAACAAAAGGATTAAGATACCAGCGTAAAGGTTCCGACGATCACAAGAAAGTCATCGTTGAATGTGTGGGAGTCGAGATGGGTCTCCGATCCGCTTCGATTATTGATTCGAGAGGGTCTCGATCATGTCCGCATTATTCACGAACCGTAGGGTGACACACTTAAGAGACACCGACATCCAATTGGAGCAAAAGTTTCATGCCGAAAAGAAAAGAAAGCGCAGGAATTTATTTCACTAGACACCCAAGCTTTTGGTTGAAATTGCTGAACTGGTTACGCATGTGAAATGGAATACTAGCAAGGGTTTTATGTGAATGTTTGTTAATTAAAGTAATTAACAAAATTCTGAATAAATAAATAAAAGAGTTTTATTTAAATGAGAGCTTGCATTAAATTTGGTGGAAATTTAATGCATGTGAGTGATTTATGAGTGGAGGCTTTTTAATGGGAGTGGAGGCTTTTCATTTTGGTGGGAGCTCCACCCACATGAATGTGGAAGAGGTGGGGCAGCCCCATGGCTGGGCGCATGGCCCTTGGGTGCCCCTCTCCCTATAAAGGTCCCTCCTCCTCTCACACCACACCTCCTCGTGAAGGATCTCTCTCCCCTCTAGAATTTATCCCCATGGTCTCGGACTAGCGAGATACATGTTCCCAGTGGCTTTCGGCAAGAAAGAGTTGTGCTTCCGCGCATCGCTGGGCGAGGAGGCGGAGGTTGCTCGGTGCCTCGAACGTGTGTGCGAGCACGGATGCTTACTGTTTTGGCGCTAGGACTTCCTCTCGATCTTGAGATCGGCAAGAGATCGTCTACATCAACCACGAGTTTGGACTCGTTAAGCTTTGTCGGTCTTCAAGGGTATGTTCTCTCTACGGATATACATCGCGTTGTTTGTATCTAGTAGATAGATCTTGGTACATAGTTGTTCCCATCGTAGGAAAATTTTTGTTTTCTATGTGCGAACCCTTCGAACAATCACAGATTCAGAAATATTTCAGGGGCCACCTTAAGTAGAACCCATAGGCTTACCGGCTCAGACGGGCTTAAGGTTGTGGGACGGTTGTGAACGATCGGGAACCCGAAGTGGCTGGGCTTGTCGACAAGCGGAATCGTGCCACGATCCTAACAGACAGGTGCTCCTCGCACAAATGTAAATCTGAAGTAGCATGGCATAAGTACAGATCGTAAATAAAACCTCAAACTAGTTTGTGGC
Organism: Avena longiglumis; assembly: GCA_030063025.1. Taxonomy (NCBI): domain Eukaryota; kingdom Viridiplantae; phylum Streptophyta; class Magnoliopsida; order Poales; family Poaceae; genus Avena; species Avena longiglumis. Next base: position 51,575,788 of record CP125973.1, on the reverse strand, counting down.
CCCAAGAAATAAGTCCATCAAGCTCGCTCAGGGGTCCCATATACCTCCGGATGTGGATAGCGATAAATCAAGGAACATGTATCAAGTACTCGGGGTCCCACGGACACAAGTGGGCGTCGAAACCAAATATTTTCTATCACCCACCGATGCCTCTGCTTACTTCAATTTTAGTTGTTAAACAGGAATGAAAGTGAGCTAAGTAAAGCTATGATCATCTCCAACAACAACATGCGGCAATACATCAACAATCGTGGCACTTGACAACACGCAACAGACTTGAGCAAGCGGCTACGACGCGAGTCCATCTATCTAACAAACAATGGTAATAGGATGTGTCCAAAGCAATATAGGGCTGCAAGGGATATCACGTGCGGATACTAGAGCATCATACGAGATAGCAATAGATCAACAGGAAGGAGTAAAATACTATAAAAGTAAGATAGGTAGAAAGGGGAGATGCTGCTTTGAAAACATTGTCGAAGGTTCAACCAAGATCGGGTCGACACTCGCATCAACTCAACGGCCTTATCCGCGAAGAACCAAAACACTAGAAGAAACACCGGATGCAATATTTAATACAACGGCAGAAGATCGGCATGATGCATGCATGATGGATGACGTGGCAAAGGTGCGTTGCAATTAGGTCATATTAAGCGGAATCGGGGTCCCGACAATTAATTAGATGGTTCACGTTGTTTAGCTACCCCGCAATTTTAATGTTGCATTATCAAGACAAAAGATAGTACCGGTTCGCTACACAAGTTTAAATGAGGCCAATATGAGACTAGATTTGCCCGCATATGGGCCCCATATTTAATTATTAGGTGAATCGGCATAAGGCCCCCAAACCACATGATATGCATGCGAGAGGAATGATTTGATGTGCAACAATTGTATTATATTCTGAAATTAGGGTTTCGGGAAGAGATTCACACATTGAGGGGTCTCGACGGACTTGGGGTTCCGGGGTTCGGGGTTCGGGGTCGGTCTCGGGGTCCAGGGTTCGACGGTTCGGCTCGGCGGGATCGTTCTCGGATATCGGGGTAGGTCTTGTTGCGTCCGGGTTCTCGGCGAGATCGGCGTCCGGAAAGGAATACTTGTCGCGTCTACCGTCTTCGGGTCGGTGGTCTCGACGTCTTTGGGTCCGGAACCGCCCGAAACCGTGAGGCGATCTTGGCGCCGATGTCCGGAGGCGATCTTGAGTCGACGGAGATCTTGTCGGGTCCACAGGGTCGGCCGGTCTTGTCGTTCTGAAGTAGAACTTGACATCCTTGTGGCGGTCTTGGCGTCCTTCCGGTTTGGGTGTTGGCGTCCGAGGGAAGATCTTGGCGACAAAAGGGTTCGTTGCACTCGTGAACAGGGTCGGTGGTGTGTCTCTGAGGACGACCAAAACCAGCTTCATCCATCAACACACACGTGCACCACACATCGCTGGGTACCAACATGGAGGTACGGTCCCCGGAGGCAGCACATGAAGTGAGCTTGGCGATGGGGCGACAACGCCGTGGCGAGCTCTGCTGGGCGAGCACAAGGAGAAGGAAGCTCGCGCTTTGGGGGTGGGGAACCACGCGGCGGATGGGCGAGAGAGGCGGGCCGGCAGGCCTTGACGTGCAGGCGGCGGGAGGCTCGCCGAGGCCACGACAGCGAGGTGGTTGTGGGGCGAGCGTTCGCCGGAGCCAGGCGGGAGCGGCGGCAGCGCGATGTGAGGCGGAACTTCAGAGGCGGCGCCATGGGCAGAGGCGCGAGGCGTCAGAGCGGAGGGTGTGGCGCGCCAGTGGAGAGAGAGAGGAGGAGGGCGCTGAGCGGCGCGACGGCGGGGACGCGAGGCATGTGAGGCGCCGGGTGGCGGGTCTCGCGGGTCCAGGCGGGACCGGGCCGGAGGAGGAGGAGCACTGTGCTGAGCTGAGGCCGGGCATGAGCGAGGGAGGAGAGCGGAGCGACGGTGGCGTGCTTAGGCGCGCCGGAGGCGGGCGCGTGGCCGGCTTGAGCGGAGAGAAGACCCATGAGGGCTGCATGGCCGGAGGAGGGACGACGGGAGGCGGTTCCAGCGGTGGGGAGGCGTCGCATGCGGTGGAGGAGAGGACGAGGTAGAGAGAGAGGGCAGGCGGCAGTGGGGAGCGGTCGCGCTGGGGTCCGGGTGGGCCCAGGGGATCCCAGGGACTTGTCGGTGGGGGGAGGTGGGGTCCGGGCAGGTGGAAAGGGGGGGGCTGGAGGGGAGTGCGGTTGGTGGGGCGGGAGGCCGACATGTGGGTTCCAGGCGTGGGGCCGGGAGCAGAGAGAGGAGGGTGAGAGCTGGGTAGAGAAGGAGTGGGCAGGCTGGTCCGGGTGTCGGGGAGGAGGTTGGAGAAACGAGGGAGGGGGAAGGAGAGATGGGACCGGGGGGGGCGAACGCCACGCTGCAAGGCGAGGTGGGCCCAGGGTGTGGGGGCCACGGAGGGACAGGGCGTGGTGGGTGTGAGGCTGGGTGAGCCGGGCAGCTTGACGGCCGGTGGGTCCCCAGCAGGAGGTTGGTGGGGTGAGAGAGGAGGGTGAGGTGGAGCGATCTGGTTGGGTGGGGGTTGGGGCAAGGTGACGCGTGGCGGCCTAGGATAGGTGGGTGAGGTGGAGGGTTGGATGGGTAGAGTTTAGGTAGGTAGCTGTAGGATTCCGTGGACCGATTTGTAATCGGGGTGGTCGTTGGTGGGACTGCCTGTTCGCCCCGCTAAAAATAATATAACTTTTATTTGTTTTAAACGGGCCGTGTGCAAACCAATAGCGGCCAAAACAAAATATTCCGGGGACCCGGTTTTGGTGTTTGAGTTAAGACGGGGCGTATTAGAAAATGAAACGGACTTTGCGAAAATAGTTTTAGGCAAACAACACATGATGATGACGATGCAATGCACAAATCAACGCGATTTTCTAGTAGTGGTTTTGCGGGATGCCACAATTAGTATGCCCATCAGCCTTCACAGGTTGACCAGAACTTTATGAAGTTTATTTCCTGCCGTGTTCGTAGCTCCTTCCCAAAACAGAGAGTAACATGTCACAATTCTTACACTATGTAGAGGTGCGTTGCTTTACCAATGAGAGATCAAATCTTTATTGCACAACCGAACGTATTTTCCCGTCCACAATTTCTTGATGTGGGGCACATTAGATGATCCAAGTCAATCACTGCCCTTTTTCGCGACCCCATATGCCCGAGCTATCCTCCAGGCCAAGCCACATATCTGTTAAGCCCCCTTTCGGGCAAGCTGTAACTTTGATAGGCCCCTAAAGACTCTATAAGCCGGTTATGCCCCTGAGAGTCAGCATATAGGTCCGGCCATACCTCCGGCAGCCGCTCACAGATAATCTAGACACCAAAATCATGGGACCTAAGGGTGTCCACCTGTATGCTGGATCCACACAAGGAATCACAACGTCACATTAAGGTCGTCTTGTCGACATACGAAAGGAATAAGATTCAGCTAACTTTTTCGTCTCATTCCAAATCTCATGGTTAACGCGTATTATACGGCTCTAGAATCACTGATGTCATGGGTTATTAATTCCTATGTTGTGTATCTCACTACACATGGAATCCTAACTTCCATTGCCAATCTTATATTTCTCATCACTTAGGATGATAATAGCATTTCATTTTATTGAGAAAATAATATTTTTCTTTCTCACTTTTAGAACATAGATGATACACACAAGTTGTAAATATTTTGATAAAACACATCAAAGGAGATGAGCAAGTGATGAACTTGCCTAGTGACTGCAAGGTCGTGAAGTCAGATACTTGCACTCGACCTTGAGCTTCGGTTTCTACAAAACATCATTATTGCCCGGTAAGAACAATATTTAAATAATCAATAATGGACATGCATATTAATGCAATGCATCATTTTATTATTTTTCTTTGCGTGTTTTACCCACATTATTAAAGTTCTAAAGCTTCTTTTTAATAAAAGAAAGTTAGTAGTTTATAATTCATAAAACCTTGTAAATATTATATTTAATAATTCTATGGTAACATAAATTAATTTAAGAGTTTAAAACTATTTTTTATTTAATTTAAAATATTATTAATATTTTCTTAAAATTCCATAAAGGAATAGATGCTTAAATAAATATAATTCAATTTTATTCGACTAAAATACAAAATAATATTTTTATTAGTTTAATTATTCATTTAAGATCACAAAAATGAATTTTATTTATTTTTATATGTTATTATAATTTTTATAAAATTCCATAAGTAATTTATATCATTAAATAGTTAACTTAGTTTTTATTACCCTAAAATACAATCCATTATTTTTATTGGGTAGATTATATTTTTATGAACACGTGGATATATTATTTGTATTTTTAGGATTTTTATTTATTTTCTTAGAGCTTAATTTGTACTGGGGGTATTTTAGTCTTTTTAATAAATAGATTTAGGGTTCTTTTTCTTTAAACTTTGGCCTAGCCTTTTGGGCTGACTTGGCTCGACCCGACCCAATGAGTTGGGTCAAACCCTCAGCCGTGCTGGGCTGGCCCCTTTACGGCCTAGAACCTCGTCTCTCACCCTTTTTCCCTCGTGCACAACTTGGTCTTCCTCTTCGGCGGCGATGTGGTGTTGCCGCTGCCGTCGCGTACGATTTCGGCCGCCTCTGGCATCCCCGGCCGCCAATGTGGTACAGGATGATGCAGTCGATGATGCTCTATCGATTGGTCTAGCTCGATTTGACGCTCAAGCTATCCCCTGACCACGCCGCCTCCTACCAGATGCCTAGGGTTCGGACCCCACCGGTGGTTTGACGTTCCGCCGCTACCCTGGCACCACTCTAGGCTTTGGTGTCGAGATAGTGTCCCCCCTTCCTCTAGAGCCTCCACGACCGCGACTTGGCTCAGGTTGTAGCGCCCTTTGTGTGCTCCCCGTGCCGCCGTGCTCGTCTTCGACTCCGACCACTGCTTCCTCTTCTATCTTTTAGCGAGGACCTCGAGTAAGTGATGTTTTCTTATTCTCTCTTTGTTCTTTGTCTCCCATGATATTTTCTGTGTAAGTGTATTGTTGGACTTCTAATTAGGGTTCATCCCTTTAGTGATGGAGAGCAATGAAAGCTTGAGTAATTAACTGTGTCGTTTATTGGTGAATGTTCTGTGAAGAACCTGATGCTATATTTGATTTCGTAGTTCTGATACTTGTTTCTGTCAAGTTGGAAAATTTGTCTGAATCTAGACCTATTGTTGTCTATATTAATGTATAGATTAAAGAATATGATGGTGATCTAAGAATGGAAGGTGCTAGTTGGTTTGTGATTGAAATTCTTTTGTATTGAAGCACTGTAGTTGGCTATTAATCCAAAAATTGTTCTGATGGCTTGTTTGAAAGTGATACTAGTTGTTCATATCTTGTGGATATATGTGCCTACTATGATACTGGTGGTGAATTACTACATGGATGTTTTTAAGATATATGCCACTTATTGCATGTGGCCTTGGTGCTTCTCCTAACAGTGATAAAAATGGTATGGTTATACTGAATGTTGCTTGATATCTATGATAGCCCGTTGATTCTATTATCTGCTTATGCTTGGTAATTCTTACCAATGTTTCCTAGTCTCTAGACTACATACACAATGATTCATTCTTTATGGTTAGCTCACTGATACGTCATAAACGTATCTATAATTTTTGATGCTCCATGCTTGTTTTGTACCAACTATCTTATGTTTTGTCTATACTTTGAGGTATTTTTATACATTTTCTAGAACTAACCTATTGACAAGATGTTGCAGTGTCAGTTTCCTGTTTTCTGCTATTTTTGGTTTCAGAAAAGCTAGTAAAGAAATATTCTCGGAATTGGACGGAACAAAAGCCAAAGTTCCTATTTTTCCAGACGCAACACAGAGCCCGAAGGAGAGACGAAGTGGATCCACGAGGCGGCCACACCTAGGGCTGGCGCGGGTCCACCCTAGGCCGCGCCGCCCTATGGTGTGGGCCCCTCGGGCTTCCACCGACCTTGCCCTTTCGCCTATATATATGTCTCCCTGAGACAAAAACCCCATGCAGATCATAAATCCACGAAAAGTTCCACAGCGCCGCCACCACCGAAGAGGAGATTCGGGGGACAGAAGTGTCTGTTCCGGCACCCTGTCGGGACGGGGAATTGCCCCCGGAGCCATCTCCATCGACTCCACCGCCATCTCCATTGCCGTTGTTGACTCTCGTGATGAGGAGGGAGTAGTTCTCTCTCGAGGCTAAGGGCTCTACAGGTAGCTATGTGTTCATCTCTCTCTATGCGTGATCTTATTGAGATCATGAGCTTTGTAATCTAACTGAATAAGTATATCTACTCTGCTACTCAAGTGCTTTAATTAATCTCCGCTTATCCCCACATGTGTGAAGTTGATAGTGTGCACACCGTGTGGCACTTAGGCTAAAGATTACAGAAATACTTATCATGAGTTATATTTTGAGTTGGATGTCTCTATGAAATTGTGGTGTTTGTTGGAACCATCTAGTGCTCAAGGTGATAGTGTGGGGTTACCTAGATGGGGAATACAAACTTTAAGGAGAGCTTTTGTAGCCCTACCGTGGATTGGAGTTATCCAACCAGAGAGTAGTTCAAAGTAGCATAACGAAGAGAAGATATATATGAGAATGTCCACCAGTGAAAGTATGATCCCTAGGCCTTGTTTCTAAGCAATGAAACATCGTTAAAAATTAGTCCTGTTACATGTTTTCTTGCTGCCATTTTTATTTCAGATTGCAACTACCACTTACAATCATCCTACTTGTATTTCACTATCTATTCGCCGAACTAGTGCACCTATACACCTAACAAGTGTATTGGGTGTGTTGGGAACACAAGAGACTTCTTGTATCTTGATTGCAGGGTTGCTTGAGAGGGATACCTTTGACCTCTTCCTCCCCGAGTTCAATAAACCTTGGGTGATCCACTTAAGGGAAACTTGTTGCTGTTCTACAAACCTCTGCACTTGGAGGCCCAACATTGTCTCCAAGAATAGAAGCGTGTGTAGATACCAAGCTCTTTTCTAGCGCCGCTGCCGGGGAGGTATGGTAAAAGGTACTCACATCCTCTGGCTACTAAGCTATCTTCTAGTACTTTTGCTGGTGTGTGATTGCTCGAAGTTATTTCCTTTAGATTCTGCAATTATATCTTTTTGTTTCTTGTTTTTATTTTCACTAGTTAGGCTTAATGGAAAACAACAACAAAATTAGAGATCTTTATAGTATTTATCTTGAGTTAGTACATGGAGTGTTTGAAGAGAAAATTAAAAAACCGATGGAACTTTATTTGCATGCTAATAGAAATGTTATTAGTATGAATTCTTTGAACACCATTATTGCTAATGCTATGGACGTCTAAGCTTGGGGAAGCTAGTTTTTATGAAAATGATCTTTTTAGTTCCCCAGCTTTAGAGGAGAAAATTTGCTATGATGATACTATATCTCCAATATATGATGATTACAATGATAAATATGATATTTTCAGTCCACCTACTATCGAGGAGAAAATTTGCTATGATGATACTATACCTCCAATATGATGATTACAATGATGAATGTGATATTTTCAGTCCACCTACTATTGAGGAGAAAATTAATTATGATTACAATATGCCTCCTATATTTGATGATTATGGTGATGAGAATAATAATGATAGCTATTTTGTTAAATTTGCTCCCACTATAATTAATAAGAACGACTATGCTTATGTGGAGAGTAATAATTATTATATGCACGTGGCTCATGATAAGAATGTTTTATGTGATAGTTATATTGTTAATTGTATTCATGATGCTACTAAAAGTTATTATGAAAGAGGGAAACATGGTTTTATGCATCTCAATAATATTAAGTTTCCCCTCTTTATGTTGAAATTTTTGAAGTTGCACTTGTTTTGCTTTCCCGTGCTTGTTGCTTTGTGCATTCATGACTTGTTTCTTTACAAGATTATTTTTCATAGGAAATGGGTTAGACTTAAATTTGTTTTATATTTTCTTCTTGATGCTCTCTTTTACTTCAATTCATATTTCTTATGTGAGCATTACCGAAAATATCATGCATATCTTAATGGCTATAAAGAAAGAGATTTTGGGAGACAACCCATTATATTTTTGCTTTCAGTTTATTTTTATTGTTTGAGTCTTGGAAGTTATTGCCTCTGTAATAACCTCTCCTTATCATTTTTGTGTGCTTTTTGTGCCAAGAATAACCTCTAATGATAGAGAAGTAAGATTTGGGGAAGTTTCTACCCCGAAATAGATTTTTGTGCTTCACTGTAAAAAAACGTGAAAAATCCCATTACGTCGGATTGAGCTCTAGTTTTCTGTACATATGCCCCAGGTTATTATCTAACTTTCATTAGTTTAGCACTTTTCGATTTGAGCAACAGAAGGTCTTCGAAAAAGTCGGTCTTTACCTGCTAGTCTGTTTTGACAGATTTCTGCCATTATTTGTATTTGCCTCTTAATCGGTTTCTTTTGAGTTCTCTCTGATCACTTGAGCTTTTAAAAGGAATTGCTACAGTAGCTTGTATTTTAATGTAAGTTTTACTTGTGTTGAAACTAAACCCAAAGACTTATTATCTTGAATACACTAATGTTGCTAATGAAGAATTGTGTGAAGTTTTGTATGAAGGAAATTTTCAAGTGTAGGAAGAGAACGATGTGATGAGATGAAGTATGGAAAAAAGCTCAAGCTTGGGGATGCCACCCGTGTCACCCTAAGAAATATGCAACAGGTACAAGCGTCAAAGCTTGGGGATGCCCAAGGCATCCCCTTCTTCATCAATAAAAATCTCAGGTTTTCTTTCAAGACACTTCATTTTTATTTGCTTCATGCACTATTCTGTTATTTTTGGAGCGTTTTTGTTTCTGTTTTTAGTTTTCCTTTGCCTTGTTTTCTGCAATAAGTTGGTTGGATCCCAGCACAGAGAGAGACATGCTCCATTTTCATTGTTTAGAACACTCTAGTTTTCACTCTGATTGTTCTATGAGTGTTCACTTTTGCTAGTACTGCGTTTAGCTTTAGTTTTCTCATGATTTCTGCTTAGAACTTTTTAGTTCTTCTTTGTAAATTTGTGAGATAAGCTCTCTAGTTTTTATTTATTATTATCTTTGTGAGTTGTTTCAAATAAGTCGATTGGTGTTGGAAAAGAGTAGAAAGTTTCATGCTTATAGTGGTACAAAAGGAAGTTTGTTTTGACTGTGGCTTAGACTTTATCATGTCATGTTAGATGTTGCTTTGACCATATGCTTAGTGATTATTTCTGTAGCATGACTTGTTTCAAACAATTGAGATTGCTTAATGTGCCTTAAAGAATCATGCGTTGTTTTAGCATACAAAAGCATAATATTGTGGCATTCTCCTTTGATGCTTTATTTGGGTTGACTTGGCGCATGCTTACACCATGTTAAGACTATGAACCAGTCATCTTAGCCTCTATGATTATTTACTTTTTGACTTGTGATATCACTTTATGCTTTAATTAATAATGTTTTGTCGCTTTGCATGATTATGGACATTATTGCTCTCTTAGTTGGTCGCTCTCAGTCTTTCGCTAGCCTCCACTTGTACTGAGTATGAGCTCTACTCGTGCATCCAACTCCCAAGAAACCAAGTTATTCCAAAGTGTCCACTATAAATTCCTATGCATGGTGTGTTACACCATTCCAAGTATATTCATGTTTTATCTATCTTCCAAGTTAAACTTTTGTTATGTGAAAATTAGTGACTAAAGCTCTCACGAACTTGATGGTACATTTTATTTTCTTGCACTTAATAAACTTAAACCATTGTGACCATCTATGTGCTTGCTTGCAAGTTATAAGTTGGGAGTTAACAGAACCAACATTTGTACATATCTATCCAGGTGATATCATGATCTTTAGTTTATGGATGTCGGCGGTGTGAAATAAAAGGGGAGCTTGCAAGTCGATGGAGTATTGTATATATGTCAAAGAAACGCCTGGACGGCTAGACTAAGCCATGCCTAATCATGGTGGAAACCTGCAGCATAACCATAGTGAGCAATCTATGAAGCATCTTCAGAAAAAATATAGAAAAAAAGAGCACCATGCTCATGGTAAATAAAAATATCGCTGAGATGCTCATTGTATGTTGCCTTGTCATTTTGATATGGGATAGCTCCTGTGTCATAGGGCAAGGGGTACCCCATTGGCGGTTCTCTATGATACACATATACTTACAATGACAAAAACTTGCTTATGACTAAAGTTGAGTAGCATGAGGAACGACCCTCGTACTCAAGGAACATGAGATTTTCAACTTATGATTTGTCAAGCATATAACTCATATTTGTCTCACTTTAACCTTAATCATTTCAAGATGCTTATGATAGGGCAATGAGAGCTCAAAGCTAATAAGTACCATAATTTTTGGAAGCTCTTTATGAACTTGAAATCCCTGCTTCCCTCTATGAAGGGCCTTTCTTTTTTTACTTTTATGTTGAGTCTACATATTCTATCTTTATGCACCAATTAAGAGAGCATAGTTGTCATTCTTAGTTCAATGTGCATTGTCCCAAAACTTATTGATTGATTCATAATCATGGTATTTCTTGTTCTTAAATTATTTGTATCTAGTCACCCTTATGAACTTTGAACGTGTCCTATGCATTTATGTTTTGCTATTCCATGAGGGACAATCTGAATACCACTCGTGCTATGTTTTCTATATGTGAAACAAACAAATGTCTTTCAATGCATTGTTATTCATGATCTTTTGTTTGTACCTTTTTTATGTTAGAACCTAGTATCTATGTCTTATTGTTAGAACTACATATTTCATACTCATGTTTAGAGTACTATGATCCCAACTATCAATGCTTTACAATATCTTGATCAAGATTGTGATAGTGCATGTCACCTCAAAAATTATTCTTTTTATCACTTACCTACTCGAGGACAAGAAGGAGTTAATCTTGTGGATGCTTGATACGTCGTAAACATATCTATAATTTTATATGCTCCATGCTTGTTTTGTACCAACTATCTTATCTTTTGTCTACACTTTGAGGTATTTTTATACATTTTCTAGAACTAACCTATTGACAAGATGCCGCAGTACTAGTTGCCTATTTTCTGCTGTTTTTGGTTTCAAAAAATCTAGTAAAGAAATTGTGAGACCCTGGCGCATGGCTCAATAGGATTGATAGGAAACCCATACCAACAAGTTGCAACTTCTTTTCCGGAAGCTCATTCGAAAAGAACTCTAAAGTTAAGCGTGCTTGGCCTAGAGCAATTCTAGGATGGGTGACTGACCAGGAAGTGGGTACCGAGTGCGCACGAGTGAGGACAAAGTGTGCAGAAAAGACTAGTGTTGGTCGGTAGGGTTAGTCTAGAGATCCTATTGAGCTTCCATAAGTGACATTCGTCGGTCCGGAGTGACCGGGGGTGTTACAGAAATATTCTCGGAATTGGACGGAACAAAAACCAAAGTTCCTATTTTTTCAGACGCAACACGGAGCCTGATGGAGAGACGAAGTGGAGCCACGAGGCGGCCACACCTAGGGATGGCGCAGGTCCACCCTAGGCCACGCCTCCCTATGGTGTGGGCCCCTCGGGTGTCCACCGACCTTGCCCTTTCGCCTATATATATGTCTCCCTGAGACAAAAACCCTACGTAGATCATAAATCCACGAAAAGTCCCGTAGCAACGCCGCCACCGAAGAGGAGATTCGGGGGACATAAGTGTCTGTTCCAGCACCCTGCCGGGACAGGGAATTGCCCCCAGAGCCATCTCCATCGACTACACCGCCATCTCCATCATTGTTGCCGACTCACGTGATGAGGATGGAGTAGTTCTCCCTCGAGGTTAAGGGCTCTACCGGTAGCTATGTGGTTCTCTCTCTCTCTCTATGCGTGATCTTATTGAGATCATGAGCTTTGTAATCTAGTTGAATAAGTGGATCTACTCTGCTACTCAAGTGCTTTAATTAATCTCCGTTTATCCCCATGTGTGTCAAGTTGACAGTGTGCACACCGTGTGGCACTTATGCTAAAGATTACAGAAATACTTATCATGAGTTATATTTTGAGTTGGATGTCTCTATGAAATTGTGGTGTTTGTTGGAACCATCTAGCGCTCAAGGTGATAGTGTGGGGTTACCTAGATGGGGTATGCGAAGTTTAAGGAGAGCTTTTGTAGCCCTACCGTGGATTGGAGTTACCCAACCAGAGAGTAGTTTAGAGTAACATAATGAAGAGAAGATATTTATATGAGAGTGTACACTAGTGAAAGTATGATCCCTAGGCCTTGTTTCTAAGCATTGAAACACCGTTTAGAATCAGTCCTGTTACATGTTTGCTTGCTTCTATTTTTATTTCAGATTCCAATTACCACTTACAATCATCCATATTACTTGTATTTCACTATCTCTTCGCCGAACTAGTGCACCTATACACCTGACAAGTGTATTGGCTGTGTTGGGGACACAAGAGACTTCTTGTATCTTGATTGCAGGGTTGCTCGAGAGGGATACCTTTGATCTCTACCTCCCTGAGTTCAATAAATCTTGGGTGATCCACTTAAGGGAAACTTGCTGATGTTCTATAAACCTCTACACTTGGAGGCCCAACACTATCAACAAGAATAGAAGCGTGCGTAGACATCACTCATCTGATTGTATCTAACCTGTGTGATGGCGCCCAACACTTGTCGTGGGACGCTTCATTGGAAACCCCAAGAGGAAGGTGTGATGAGCACAGGAGCAAGTTTTCCCTTAGTAAGAAACCGAGGTTATCGAACCAGTAGGAGGAAGGAAACGTCTCAAAGGTGTTGCAAGCAACATGGAAACCTGCACAACACAAACCCAAGGCTTTGCCCCAACGAATCAATGAGGTTGTCAAGCTCACCAGTTTGCTGTAACAAAGGATTAAACGTATGGTGTGGAAGGTAATGGTTTGCATCAAGTAAACATGTAACAGTGGAGGATGTATCAATGGTAAAGATTGGACCGGGGTCCATAGTTCACTAGAGGCGCTCTCCTTAGATAAACAACATGGCATGAAGGGTAAACAAATTACAGCAGGGCAATTGACAGGAACTGAGCAAGGCATAACAATGCAATATCAGGCAAACAGATCCTATGAGATTCGATTGGGCAATACAACAATATACATAGACCACCATCCAACTACATCTATGACTAGAAGTCCACCTTTAGGTTATCATCCGAACCCCCTCCAGTATTAAGTTGCAAGCAACAGATAACTGCTTTAAGCAAAGTGTGTAAGGTAAACAATCCACTTGTTCTATGAACAATAGACCATTGTTTTCTCCCTAGTGGCAACAACACATATACAACCTAAGAGATTTCTGTCACTTCCCTTGGAAAATAGAGGCATGAACCCACTATCGAGCATAAATACCCCCTCTTGGAGTCAGTAGCAACTACTTGGCCAAGATATCTACCAACAACGGAGAGCATACAAGATCACAAACAACACATACATGATAGAATCAAATAGACAAAACCATTAATCAATCTGACATAATAATCTCAATATCCATCAGATCCCCACAAACACAACAGGCATGATTACAAATAGATTAGATCTTGATCATGAACGGAGCTCACAAGATCTATACATGAAAGCACAAAGGAGGAGATACAACCATCTAGCTACTACATGGACCCGTAGTCCAAGGTGGAACTACTCACACTTCATATCGGAGAAGAAGGCCTCCGAGATGATTTCCCCTTCGGTAGGGTGCCGGGAAGAACTTCAGATCCCCCCTGATCTAGGGACGATGGTGGCTAGGGTTTATGCATCGGGGGATTCTTATAGGCGAAGAGGCGAGTCTAGGAGGCAGCCGGAGGGCCCACACCCTACCCAGGCGCGGGGTGGGCCCACCCACGCCTAGAGGAGGTGTGGCGGTGTGGCATCCCGCAAAACCACTACTAGAAAATCGCGTTGTTTTTGTGCATTGCATCCTCATGACCGCATGCTCATGTCATCATGCCTCATTGCATTTGTGCATCGTCATGTCATCCTGCATGTATTTGTCTGAAACTATTTTCGAAAACGCCTAGTTTTGTTTTCTAAATACTCCCATCTTCATTCAAATTAAAACCCGGGTCTCCGGAATATTTTATTTCATCTGCCAATGAATTTCAAATGCCCCGTTTAAAATAATAAATATTTATTTTATTTTTAGGGGGCAGCCAAACCGGGCCGATCCGACCCAGTCGGCCACCCCCAGTTCAAACCGGTCCACCTAAACCCTTTTTCTACCTAGTCCTAACCTACCCAGTCCCCAGCCACATCACCCTGACCAATGCCCTCTCGCCACCTCGTCTCTCATCTCTCTCCCAACCTATCACACGCTGCCACCTCACCTACCCACCTCTCCCTCCCTCTCCCCACCTGCCACTCAACACACACACCACACACACCCAGACGCACACCCCCTCTCCCTCTCGCCTGGCCCCACCACACACACACACACCACGCAACACCACACACGCAAACACCACGCACGCCACCCTCCCCACACCGAATCCCCACCCCCCGATGCTCCTCTTCCACCCGCTCCTCTCCTGCCTCCCGCAAACCCCGCCGCCATCCTCGCTGGGCGCCCGCCGCCGTTCCCCTGGCCTCCTCGCCCCTCTGCAACCCGGCTCCCGCCGCTGCTGGGTCCTCTTCCTCCCTGGCCTCTCTCTCTCGCGGCCGACCGTCGCCCCTCCCTGACATCGCCTCCACGCCGCCGGCCGCCGCCCTCTCGTCGTGCTCCTGCGAGCCGTCAACGCCGGGGCTCGCTGCCCTTTCGAAGCCTTGCGTCAGAGCCGGCCTCGCTCAACCGCGTCCTCCCGCGACGCCGCGTCGCCTCATATCTCTGCATGTCGAGCCTCCACAGTCCTCGGCGCCCGCCCGTCGCGCCCGGCCTCATCTCCCCTGGCTCGAGCTCGCCCCGCACCAAGCCCCGTCGAGCCGCCGCACCAGCGCTCGCCACCTCCCGCTCCGGCGGGTCCGGCCCTCTCCGTCACCATCAAACCCGCCATCGGCCTCCGCCATCGACCTGCACCTCCGGCCCTCGCCGCCCTCGCCAGGCCGTGGCTGAGCCCGCCCTCCGCCTCGCCAGCACCCTCCTGTGCTGCCTCCGCCGGCCTCGTCCGTCCCCGTCGAGCCACCGTCCTCCCTTCCCCGGCCGTCCTCGGATCTCCCTGTCGCCGTCTGTGCCCCACCTCGCGAGCCACCGCCGGCTCCTGCTTCCTCCGTTCCGGCCATCCGCCTCCTGCGCGCCACCCCGTCCTTGGCGCCGACCTCCATCTCTTCCATGCGCGCGGACGGCATGGTTCCGGCCACCAAACCACAAGACCACGTCCTGACGGTAGTTCTCGGCCTCCCTTCTGCAAGCCTGCAACGCTCGAGCTTGCTCCTGTTTGTCTCTATGGAGGAGTTGGAGATCGTGTGGTGTTGTGAGAAGATTGTCGTGGATGTGTTGACCACGTGTTGGTGTGGTGAGGATACTAGTTACCTCGACAAGATCGATCCTGACGGTCCACCACGTGACGCCGACCCAAGATCATCAACGGAACCCGAGCCCGACACGCCAAGTTCTCCTCTTGGATCCGAGGACACCGAGACCCCGGTGCGACAAGTACTCCTTCCCGGACGCCAAGTTCGCCGAGAACCTGAAACGCCAAGGCCTTCGACACGGAACGACAAGACCGCTTTCCCGCACCGATGCCGACGACGTCGCACGCCAAGTTCTTCTTTCCGAACGCCAAGACCGACCCGATACGAGGACCCGACAAGACCTTCGTGACGACAAGATCGGCACCGACCAGGGCGAATCCGATGCGCCCGACACCGAACCAAGTCCTTCTTCGCGGAACGCCAAGATCTACTCTGTTATCCGAGAACGATCCCGCCGAGACCGAACCCCAGATCCGAACCCTGAGACCGAACCCCGGAACCCTCCGAGCCCCCAAGTTCGCCGAACCCATGTGTGACCCCTATCCAAGAACCCTCATATTTTCATAATATATGAAATCGATATTGTTGCATATTAAATTGACATGCTTGCATGCATATTGTCATGTGGGTTGGGGGCCTTATGCCGATTCACCATATAATTAAATATGGGGCCCATATGCGGGCAAATCTAGTCTTATATTGGTCCCATTTAAATTTGTGTAGCGAACCGGTGCTATCTTCTTCCATGTTAAGACAACATTTAAATTGCGGGGTAGTTAAACAACTTGAACCATTTAATTAATTGGCGGGACCCCGGTTCCACTTAATATTGCCCAATTGCATCGCATCTTTGCCATGTCATGCATCATACATGCATCATGCCTGATCTTTTGCCGTAGTATTAATTAGTGCATCCGGTGTTTATTCTAGTGTTTTGCTTCTTCGCGGATAAGGCCGTTGAGTTGATGTGAGCTTCGCCCCGGTCTTCGGATGAACCTTCGGCAATGTTTTTCAGGCGAGCACCTCCCCCTTTCTACCTATCTTACTTTTATAGTATTTATTTCCCTCCTGTTGATCTATTGCTATCTGTGTTGCGTTGCTCTAGTTTTCGTACCCGTGATATTCCTTGCAGCCTTATATTGCCTTGGACACCTCCTATTACCTGTTGTTTGGTAGATAGTTGGACCTGCGCGTCGTAGTCGCTTGCTCAAGTGCTGTTGCGTGTCGTCAAGTACCACAGTTGTTGGAGTATTGCCGTGTGTTTATTGTTGGAGATGATCATAACTTTAATTACTGTTTAACAACTAAAATTGAAGTAGGTAAATGCAGAGGCACAGGTGGGCAATAGATGTAATTTGGTTGTTAACCGTCCACTTGTGTCCCGTAGGACCCCGAGTACTTGATTCCTGTTCCTTGATTATTCGCGCTATCCACATCTGGGAGGCTTATGGGACCCCCCTGAGACAGAGCTTGATTCATTCTTATTTCTTGGGGCCACAAACTAGTTTGAGGTTTTATTTTACTATCCTGTACTTATGCCATGCTTTACTGCTTTATTTACGATTGTGCGAGGAGCACTGTCTTGTTAGGATCGGGACACGTTTTTGTATTGACAAGCCGCTTTTGGGTTCCCGATCGTTCTGACCGTCCACCCAAACCTTGGGTCTGTCTCGAGTCACTAACTTCGCGGGAGTACTCAATGGGGTGGCCCCGAAATATTTCTGAATCTGTGATTGCTTTGTCGTGAAGGCCTCGTTGGGTTTTGATTTGGTTTTCCGAGGTTGATCGAGTGTGTTGCTATTTGTGCACCGCAAGGTAAAACTTTCTCAAAGCCGTGTCCATGTTATGGACGACTTGGAGCAGTTTCTCGATCATAGACAAGCATAACTAAAGTACCGCTTTTAATTTGACTAAGTAACTTACTAGTAATTAGTGCAACACTCATGGAATGGATAATAAAATTGCCAGCAGACGGGGTTGTTAAATTCTTCCTCGTTTAGCGAGGAGGAGGATGGATCAGATGATATTACTGTTATAACTGTTGTCCTTAATTCACGGACATCCGTCTATCTTTGGTTAGGCGGATGGTTAGCGAGTATCTATAGCACTGTTAGGGTTTATCTTTTGCTGCAATTGCGTCACCCCAGGTTGTGTCCCCTTTAGAGGCATAAAGACTTGCTGAGTACCCCTAGGGTCTCACACGATAAATTATTTGATTCATATGAACAGGTACACTCACATGATGGATACTGGGTGTAGGAGGCGGATGATGTGGCAACGATCGTTCGGTGTAGAGATTCCAGAACGGGGATCCGTGGGATCTATGGGCGGGATGTGCTTATTTATGGGGCATCTTATGCCGATTTGCTTCTTATCCGTACTCGGATCTTGTTTGCCGCTTCCGCCTGATACTCTGATGTGTGATGTATGAGGAGATATCCTAAACTATTATATCTATCTAGGACCTTTGAATCTTGCCATATGGCGTTGCTATATTTCCTTTCTTTTTAGATGGAATGGCTCTGATGTACTATTGTATGGTGGCTTGCATACATAATCATTTGTGTATGTAGTTGATCCCTTCGCCTGCCGATTACGCCGCCCGTACTTGTCCCGATGTTTGGAAATGGTTGGGACGGCCGAAAGGTCTACCTGTGAGTGGCATTTGGGCCCCACCGTACTATTTCAACCATTTCCGCTCATCCAGGCTTGTAACTAGGAGCGTAATTCACCGAGGTAGTTACAGGCGGCCTTGGTTCGCCTCTCCGTCTCCCCTCTGGTCTTTGTGTCGCCCATGGTAAAATATTGACTTTAGCTTTTGTCCCGTCCAATTCTGAGAATATTGATTTTCTGCCTTTCTGGAACCAAAAACAGAAGAAAACAGGAAACTGACACTATGGCAACTTGTTAATAGGTTAGTTCCAGAAAAAGATATAAAAACACCTCAAAGTATAGACAAAGCAAAGTAGATACTAAACAAGCATGGACATCAAAAATTATAGATACATTTCCGACGTATCAAGCATCCCCAAGCTTAACTCCTGCTCGTCCTCGAGTAGGTAAGTGATAAAAGAATAATTTTTGAGGTGACATGCACCATCAAAACCAAGATTAAACCATTTGCAGGAATTGAAAGTTGGGATCAAAGAACTCTAGACATGTGCATGAAAGATGGAGTTCTAACAATAAGACAAAGTAACTATGCATGCAACATGAAAGGCTAGAAACAAAGATCAGGAATAACATGCATTGAAAAATGTTTCTTTGTTTCACATACAGAAAACATGGCATAGTGGCATTCAGCTTGTCCCTCATAAAGTAGCAAATAGATGCATAGGACACCTTCAAAGTTCATAAGAGTGACTAGATACAACTAGCACAAGAACAAGTAATATCACAATATGCATCAATCAATAAGTTTTGGGACACTGCACACAGAATGGCAACTATGCTCTCTTAATGGTGCCTAAAGGTAGAAGGTGGAGACTCAAATAATGGTGGAAGAAAGGCCCTTCACAAAGGGAAGCAGGGATTTCAAGTTTCAAAAAGAGCTTCCAAAAATTATGGTACTTGTTAGCTTTCAGACCTCATTGCCCCTATCATAAGCATCTTGAAGTGATTAAGGTTAAAGTGAACAAACTATGGAGTATATGCTTGATAAAGTATAAGTTGGCAATCTCAAGTCCCTTGAATACGACGGCCACACCTCATGCTACTCAACTTTAGTCACCTGTAAGTTCTTGTCAAGTAAGTACATGCGTCTCATAGAGAACCGCCAATGGGGTACCCCTTGCACATGGTACATGAGCTATCCCATAACCAAAATGACAAGGCAAGCAGACAATGAGCATCTTAGCGATCTTTTTATTTACTATGTGCATAGATTTTTATTGAGGATGCTTCATAGATAGATTATTATGGTGATGCTGCAAGTTTCCACCATGATTAGGCATGGCTTAGGCTAGCGGCCCAGGCGTTTCTCTAACACAAAATACATAACTCCATGGACTTACAAACTCCCTCTTTATTTCACACTGGTGACATCCATAGACAAAAGATAATGATATAACTGTGTACAAAGTACATGTGTAATGTTGAAAACGTTCGCCGTGATAGCACGTGTAACGCCCCCGAATCGGGTCTATGCAGATCTCAGCATTTCCCGCCAAAATCTGCATAGAAGCGATTCAAAGACTCCCACCAAACACTTTCGTGTGGGTGGGATTTGATTACAAGTAGTTACATCATAGTAGTTTACAATAGAGTCCACAAGAACTTATATATACAACAACGACTCAACGAGTCAAGAATACAAAAGGTATAATACGAAGATACAACTCAAGAAGAAAGCAAGATAGTATCCGAGTACGGACAATATCCAAATGGGACTAAGAGCCCTGAAGAATAACCAAGCGGTGTCCAACCCTGCCCAGGCCAAGCCGGAAGGGTAACCTTGCTAACATTGTCAATCACATACCTGTCAAGCCAAAAGGGTGCCGACAAAGGGCAAAGGAAAATAGAAAGAGAGCGGTCAGTACCGAGGCCACTACACAGCGAGACTAGAATTCGGTGGTCCTCGCCTACATAGGTATGGTGGGCTCAGTGGCAACAAAGCTTGCACTATCTAACTTAGACACGCTACAACTTCGGCTATTAGAGAGAGATAAGAGAGCATTATACAATAACTATATATAACACCAAACATAACCCATCCAAAGATTTCCCCCTCGAAGACCAATCGAGGAAGTCCCCTTGCGGAACACACACAGTGGCAATTTTAATTAAGCAGGTGTTTAGTTGATAAGGCTAATTAAAATTCATATTATTGAAGGCAAAACATTAGTGGCGTTGTCTATGATCATGACACTGTATTCCTGAGGCGACATAACCATGGACATGCGGCTTCTCGAAAAGATTTACCCTGCAGGGGTGCACTACTGTACCCAAACGCATGCTCAACCCTTCAGGCAACATATCACGCGTGCCATCCGAATATCACAACAAGAACCGTCCCATAATTACGCGCATATCCAGAGGCATCACCTACTGTGTTTTACCCACACAAGAGATACATCTGATTCTCTAGGTGGCACAACGTTTGAGTCTACGGTCGAGCGATGATTGGAAGATAACTTGTAGAGCTCCATCCCACCTCCGACACGATATCCCAATTTTATGCAATGCAAGCCATGTCAGTCCACCAAAATCATATCACAACTCACCCATGTCCGAGGACATATTATGCGTATGCACCAAATGGAAAACCAATTTTGTAACCCTCTAGATATATGAATAGCACTGGTAGTTGAGGAGGGATCCCAGAGGCCCCCATGTTTGGTTAGCACGATCAACTCAGAACTGGTATCGTAGAACGAATGGGTCCTAGGTCGGTTCAAGCAGTTCCCAAAGGTGGTCCCTGCCGGGGCCTTATAATTAGGTGAGACCATAACCATAACCAATATCATCAATTTAATTATCTTATCACCATCAATATCCAAGTATTATGTTCCACCTGTATGAGAGAAATACTAAGCATGCCTACGACTCGCAAGGACAAGGCTAGCTAATCAAACAAGGCAATAGGATAACCAAGGCAATATAGTGGAGCAGGTAATTAAAGGGGATAGTACTAAAGCATCGGCAATAAGTATAGCAATAGATCAAAGGAAGGAAGTAAAGACTATAAATACAAAAAGGTAGAAGGGGGAGATTGCTCGCCTGATAAACAATGTCGGGTAGCCGGAGGCTTGTCGTATCTCACATCGACTCATCGTCTTATCCGGTGAAGAAGCAAGCACTAGAAGGAACAACCGGTGCAATATTTAATACTAGGCGGAAGATCCGGCATGTTTATGATATGATGCATGGCATGGCAATATGTGGTCCCACTAAGAAATATTAAGCGGGATCAGAATCCCGAAAAATAAATATTATGGTTCGAGTTGTTTATCTACCCCGCAATTTAAATGTTGGTTAACAAGCTATAACATAGCATCGGTTCACTACTCAATATTAAATGGAACCGGGACAAGACAAATAACACTCCCATATATTCCACATTTATTTATTAGATGAATCACTATTTAACCCCGAACAACAATATGTATGCAAGCATGGATAATTTAATATGCACAAGTATATTATCATTTATAAAAATAGGATCTCGGAAAAAGGGGTCACACATTGGTCCGAAGATCTTGGTTCGATGGGGTCGGCTGGGTTCGGGCGCGCCGAGATCGGTCTTCGGGTACTTGGGGTTCCGTGAGTAGAACTTTGCATCCGCTAGGCGATCTTGTCGGATCCTTGTCGAAGGCCCTGGCGTTGGTGACGAACTCGGGTACATTGCCGATGGTTCATCAGATTCTTCCAGGTCGGTGTCGATCTTGGTTAGTCCTCTGGTGACCTCGCTTCATCGGTGACAACCAACAAACTTGGTCGGTTTTAGCTCACACAAGCACATCCTGTAGGGGTTCGTAGCATGGAAAACAAAAAATTTCTATCGCATACAAACAAACAAGCCAAGATCTATCTACTAGATTGTAGCAACGAGTCGATGGAATAACTTACCCTCGAAGATTCCAAAGTGTTTAACGAGAACGGATTCTCGTGGGTGATGTAGTCGTACTCTTCCCGATCTCAAGATCGTGTAGACGATCCTTCCGGCGCTGCGTTCCGGCGCTTCATGATCGGTCACATGTTCGGTATTTCGACGAAGACCTTCCTCTCCCTTGTTCCAAAGAAAATGAGGTTGTAGCACTCTCCTCGCGATTCCAAGAAGACAACGTGGTACCGAAGTAGAGGAGATCCATGAGGCTTCGCCTTAAGCCGGAGCGGTATGGTGGAGTATGAGAGAGCTATTAGTGGTCTAGAGATTAGACACACCAATTAGAAGGCTCTAAACCAAGGCTAGGGCAATTAGAAGCTCTAAACCAAAAGCGGCTCTAAACCGGAGATTAGAGGATAGGAACTTGTGTGTGTCTAGAGGAGGCCAAGGGAGGAGTCCTCCCCAAGTCGGTTTTGGTTGGCCTTGGCTTGGATGGACTCCTCCCCAAGTCGGTTCCAACCACCTCTTGCTTGTTTCCCACAGTTTCTGTTTTAGCGTTTGACTTTTAAAGCGGCCATTTGACTTTTCTGTTTTAGGATTCAATTTAATCCTTTATTTGGAACAGCAAGAACACTTAGTACATGATGCAATCATTCAATATGTAATGACACATTCATGTACCCTCCCCGAGTCTTGGGACAATCCGAACCTTCTAGAACATTCCCGAAAACACCGGAATCATTCCCGAACTCCAAAGCGGGACTTTCCTTATATGAATCTTATTCTCCGGACCATTCCGGATCACCTCGTGATATCCGGATCCCATCCGAGACTCGAACAACATTCGGTCTCTTTCTCATAATACCATAACTACTCAAACAACGTCAATCCTTAAGTGTGTCTCCCTATGGTTCGTGAATTATGCGGACATGATCGAGACACTTCTCGAACAATAACCAATAGAGGAATCTGGAAATTCATATGGCTCCCACATATTTCTCTACGATTACTTTGCGATCGAATGAACCACTTACATACGATACCAATTTCCCTTTGTCTCACGATAGTTTACTTATCCGAGGTTATGATCGTCGGTATCTCTGCATACCTAGTTCAACCTCGTTAACGATAAGTACTCTTTCTCGTTCGTGATATGTGATACCTTGTGAGCAGTCACATGCTTGCAAGCTAATTGGATGACATTCCCGAGAGGGCCGAGTATATCTATCCGTCATATGGATGGACAAATCCCACTCTTGATCCATGTGTTTCAACCAATACTTTCCGAACACTCAATGCCACCTTTATAGCCACCCAGTTACGGTGTGGTGTTTGATGTCATCAAAGCATCCATCCGGTAAAGGTGATATGCATGATCTCATGGTCGAAGGAATTAGGTTACTATGTATCAGAAATCATATAGCAATTGAACTATTGAAATGACAATTGAGTATGTCCACCATATCATTCTCCTAACGATATGATCTTGTTGTTGATAACATCTCAATGTTCATGATAGGGAAACCACAATCATTAATCAACCAACAAGCTAGTGAAGTATAGAGGCTATACTAGGGACTTCAAATTAAGTTTACAAATCACACAAGTATTAATGTTTCCTTGTTAATACTATTATAGCATGAATGTAAACATTTATCATAAACACAAAGATATAATAATAACTACATTTATTATTGCCTCTAGGGCATATCTCCAACAGTCTCCCACTTGCACTAGAGTCATCTAATCTAGATTACATGGTAATATACCAACACCCATGGCAGTTTGGTGTTGGTCATGTTTTGCCCTCGGGAGAGGTTTAGTCAACGGATCCACATTCGGATCTGTGTGTACTTTGCAAATCTTTATATCCCCATCCGGATATGTTCTTGAATAGCGTGAAAACGCATCTTGATATGTGACTTCTTGTGTGACCTTGGTTCTTGCGCATTGGCTATGGCGCCCATGTTATCACAAGATGATAGACATTGGGTCCAGCACTAGGAACCACACCCACTCTGTAATGAACTCTTTCATCCATATCGCTTCTTGTGAAGCCTCCGGAAGCGACCATGTATTCCGATTCGTTGAAGATCTCGCCACAACGCTTTGCTTTGCACTCCTCCAGCTAACTGCACCATTCAAAATAAATCATTATCCAGTTGTGATTTAGAATCATCCGATCGGTGTTCCAACTAGCATCGGTGTAACCATTAACAACGAGTTGTTCATCACCTCCATAAGAAAGAACCATATCCTTAGTTCTTCTCAAGTACTTAAGGATGTTTTTGATCATTGTCAATGATCCACTCTGGATCACTTTGATATCTGCTAGTTAAACTAACATCATATTCAATGTCGGGTCTAGTACATAGCATGGCATACATTAGAGATCCTATGGTGAGGCATAGGGAGTCTTACTCATCCTTTCTCTATCTTCTCACCGATGTCGGACTTTGAGTTTTACTCAAGGTCGTATTAGCAACATGGGCAAGAACCCTTTCTTGCTTTCTTCCATTCCAAACCTCTTTAGAACTTTGTCCAAATATGTACTCTGTGACAATGATATTTGGCGGTTCGATCTATCTCTATAAATCTTTATGCCTAATATGTAAGCTGCTTCGCCAAGATCCTTCATTGAAAAACTATTATTCAAATATTCCTTGACACTATTAAGAAGGTCTACATCATTCCCAATCAGCAATATGTCATCCACATATAGTATTAAGAATGCTACAGAGCTCCCACTCACTTTCTTGTAAATACAAGCTTCTCCATAAGTTTGTATAAAACCAAAACTTTTGATCACCTTATCAAAACGTTGATTCCAACTTCGGGATGCTTGCTTCAATCCATAGATGGACCGTTGAAGTTTGCATACCTTGTTAGAATCTTTAGGATCGACAAAACCTTTGGGTTGCATCATATACAACTCTTCATCAATATCTCCATTGAGGAATGCTGTTTTGACATCCATCTGCCATATCTCATATTCATAATATGCAGCGATTGCTAACATAATCCTCACAGACTTTAGCTTCGCTACCGGTGAGAAAGTCTCATCGTAGTCAACTCCTTGAATTTGTTGAAACCCTTTTGCGACAAGTCGAGCTTTATAGACAGTAACATTACCATCAAGATCTGCTTTCTTCTTGAAAATCTATTTGTTCTCGACCTTCCGGCCATCCGGTAAGTCCACCAAAGTCCATACTTGGTGTTCGTACATGGATCCAATCTCGGATTTCATGTCTTCTTGCCATTTATTGGAATCTGGGCTCATCATCGCTTCCTCATATGTCTCGGAGTCATCGGTGTTGTCCACCAACATGACACTCATAACGGGATCATACCAATGGAGTGGTACGAGTTCGTTGACCTCCGAGGCTCAGTAGTAACTTCAACCAAGTTTCATGATCACCATCATTAGCTTCCTCTCTTATTGGTGCAGCACCAGAACTTCTTCCGGTCTTTGCGCTAATCGCAATTTCGAGAGAAGGTTCGACAACCTCGTCGAGTTCTACTTTCCTTCCAGTCACTTCTTTCGAGAGAAATTCCTTCTCTAGAAAGGATCCATTCTTGGCAACGAAGATTTTGCCTTCGGATCTATGATAGAAGGTATACCCAATAGTTTCCTTCGGGTATCCTATGAAGACGCATTTTTCTGCGTAGGGTTCAAGCTTGTCCGGCTGTAACTTTTTTACATAGGCTTCGCATCCCCAAACTTTAAGGAACGACAATCTGGGTTTCTTCCCAAACCATAATTCATAAGGTGTCGTTTCAACGGATTTAGACGGTGCCCTATTTAAAGTGAATGCGGCTGTATCTAATGCATAACCCCAAAATGATAGCGGTAAATCTGTAAGTGACATCATAGAACGAACCATATCTAAGAGAGTTCGATTACGATGTTCGGACACACCATTACGCTGTGGTGTTCCTGGCGGTGTCAACTGTGAAAGTATTCCGCATTTCTTCAAATGCTCGCCAAACTCGTAACTCAGATATTCACCTCCACGATCAGAACGTAGAAATTTAATCTTCTTGTTACGTTGATTCTCTACCTCACTTTGAAACTCCTTAAACTTCTCGAAAGTTTCGGATTTATGTTTCATGAAATAGATATACCCATATCTACTCAAGTCATCCGTGAAGGTAAGAACATAACGATAACCACCGCGCGATGCTACACTCATTGGACCACACACATCGGTATGTATGATTTCCAATAAGTCCGTAGCTCGCTCCATCATACCAGAAAATGGAGTCTTAGTCATTTTTCCCATCAGACATGCTTCGCATCTTTCAAGTGATTCAAAATCAAGTGATTCAAGAAGTCCATCTAATGGAGTTTCTTCATACGCTTCACTCCAATGTGACCAAGGCAGCGATGCCACATATAGGTCGAATTATCGCTGATTTCAAACGTTTAGCCTCAATGTTGTTGATATGTGTATTTCCACCATCGAGATTCAATAAGAATAGACCATCTATCAAAGGTGCATGTGCATAAAACATATTACTCATATAAATCGAACAACCATTATTCTCGACTTAAACAAGTAACCGTCTAAATAAACAAGATCCCGATAATGTTCATGCTCAACACGGGCACTAAATAACAATTATTTAAGTATAAAACTAATCCCGATGGTAGATGAAGGTAGCGTGTCGACCGCGATCACATCAACCTTTGATCCGTTTCCCACGCGCATCGTCACCTCGTTCTTCGCTAGCTTCGCTTATTCTGCGGCACTGTTTGAGTTATAAATATGAGCAACCGAACCAAGATCAAATACCGTGCACTACTACGAGTACTAGTGAGATACACATCAATAACATGTATATCGATATACCTTTCTTCTTGATGTTGCCGTTCTTGGATCCGCCAAGTACTTTGGGCAATTCCGCTTCGAGGACCTTCTCCCTTGCAGTAAAAGCACTCAAGATGTGCTTGGGTCCAGCCTTGGTCTTCTTCGCCGGCGTGGTAACTTTCTTACCACCCTTCTTGAAGTGTCCTTCCGCTTAGACTTGCCTTTCTTGAATTTGGTGGTCTTATTGACCAACAACACTTGGTGCTCTTTCTTGATCTCCACTTGCAGACTTTAACATAGCAAACAGTTACAGCAACTCTTTGTTCATGTTCGCATGTTGTAGTTCATCACAAAGTTCTTGTAACTTGGTGGTAGTGATTGGAGGACACGATAAATCCCAAAGCATTAGGAATCACTATACCCAAGCTTTGAAGTTTGTTTGCGTGCCTGCACATCTTAAGCACATGCTCACCGATGGAGCTGCCTTCTTCCATCTTGCGGTTAAAGAACTTTTCGAAGCCTCATAGCTTTCAATTGCCGCATGAGTCTCAAAATCAATTTGAGATCCTCGACAATATCATATGGGTCTCAATTCTCAAACCTTTTACAAGCTCGATTCCAAACCATACAAGATAGCACAGAACTATGGAGTCTTGATTCTTAGGCGAGGTAAACATTCTTTACTTCATCGGCAACATCAGCAGTGGGTCACCCATGTGCATCCAAGACATAGGTCAAATTACCAGCTATGAGGACAATCCTCAAATTGCGGAACCAATCCGAGTTGCTTCCATTGTTTTCAACTTTTCTTTCTCTAAGAACATTAAAATTGATGGTAGGGGCTGCCATTGATCTACAACATATTTGCAATAGTTTAGACTAAGTTTATGACAAATTGAGTTCAAATTAATTAAGTAATTAAACTAGGTGAACTCCCACTCAAAACAACATCCCTCACATTGTTTTAGTGATCACACGAACCAAATCCACTACATCAACACCGATCATCACGAGAGTTGATATAGTTTCAATGGCGAACAATCGTCATGTTCATCATATCTACTATATGATTCATGCTTTACCTTTCGGTGATCCGTGTTCGAGACCATGTCGTACATGCTAGGCTCGTCAAGATCAAACCTTAGTTTCGCATGAGCAAATCTGGCTTGCTCACGTTGTATACACTTGCGTAATCTAACACACCCGATCATCACGTGGTGCTTGAACAACAAGCTTTATAGCGGTGCTAACTAAGGGTGAACACTTTATGACTTGAAATTCATGTGCATGAGGGATCATCTTATAATGCTACCGTCGTCTACTAAGCAATACAAGATGCATAAAGGATTAACATCACATGCAATTCAATAATATGTGATATGATATGGCCTTTCTTCTTTGTGCTTCCGATCTCCATCTTCAAGCACTAACATGATCTCCATCATCACCGCATTGCATCAAGCTCAATGACGCTTCTCCATGGTTGTCGCCCACGGCTTCAACTATTACAACTACTTTGAATAGACACCGGTCTTAACATAAATTAAAGACAACCATATGGCTCCTGCGGTTGCCAACTTACAATAAGGAACATTGCATACATCAAATATAATCACAACCATGGCCATATCACATCATCAAGACACCCGCAAAACAAAGTTAGACGCCTCTACTTTCTTTGCATATTTTACGTGGTTTGGGGCTTTCAATAAGTGTCGTTCTAACTTACGAACAAGAACCACAACATTGATACTAGCATTGTTGATCACCGTTGTAAATTGGATCTTAACTATGCTAGGAGAAAGCACCATAAAGCCACTTATGCAATACAAGTTGCATGTCAAGCGTGGAGCAAGTCTCATGAACGATGTCATGTAAGGTTAGCGGCCGCTTCATCCCAACATACCGCAAGATGCAAAGTACACAAGAAGCAATCGACAATAAAAGCATCAACGCCACAATGACCATTGTGTTCTACTCGTAAGCAGATCTACATATAGACACGGCTCGATACCACTTTGTAGGGGTTCGTAGCATGGAAAACAAAAATTTCTATCGCATACAAACAAACAAGCCAAGATCTATCTACTAGATTGTAGCAACGAGTCGATGGAATAACTTACCTCGAAGATTCCAAAGTGTTTAACGAGCGGATTCTCGTGGGTGATGTAGTCGTACTCTTCCGATCTCAAGATCGTAGACGATCCTTCCGACGCTGCGTTCGGCAGCGCTTCCGCAATCGGTCACGTTAATTTCGGCGAAGACCTTCCTCTCCCTTGTTCCAAAGCAGCGGAGGTTGTAGCACTCTCCTCGATTCCTAGGCAAAGGCGTGACAGGAAGTAGAGGGAGATCCCATGAGGCTTCGCTTAAGCCGGCGAGTATGGTGGAGTATGAGAGAGCTATTTGTGGTCTAGAGATTATACACACCAATTATAAGGCTCTAAACCAAGGCTAGGGCAATTATAAGCTCTAAACCAAAACGGCTCTAAACGAGATTAGAGGATAGGAACTTGTGTGTCTAGAGGAGGCCACCCTCCTTTTATAGGTGGAGGGCGGCCAGGGAGGAGTCCCTCCCAAGTCGGCCTTGGTTGGTGCGCCGGCTTGGAGGACTCCTCCCCAAGTCGGTTCCAACCACCTCTTGCTTGTTTCCACAGTTTCTGTTTTAGCCGTTTGACTTTTAAACCGCCATTTGACTTTTCTGTTTAGGATTCAATTTAATCCTTTATTTGGAACAGCAAGAACACTTAGTACATGATACAATCATTCAATATGTAATGACACATTCATGTACCCTCCCGAGTGCTTGGGACAATCCGAACCTTCTAGAACATTTCCGATGAAAACACCGGAATCATTCCGAACTCAAACGGACTTTCCTTATATGAATCTTATTCTCCTGACCATTCGAATCACCTCGTGATATCCGGATCCCATCCGAGACTCGAACAACATTCGGTCTCTTTCTCATAATACCATAACTACTCAAACAACGTCGAATCCTTAAGTGTGTCTCCCTACGGTTCGTGAATTATGCGGACATGATCGAGACACTTCTCCGAACAATAACCAATAGAGGAATCTAGAAATTCATATGGCTCCCACATATTTCTCGATTACTTTGCGATCGAATGAACCACTTACATACGATACCAATTTCCCTTTGTCTCACGATAGTTTACTTATCCGAGGTTATGATCGTCGGTATCTCGCATACCTAGTTCAACCTCATTACCGATAAGTACTCTTTTCTCATTCTGATATGTGATCCCTTGTGAGCCAGTCACATGCTTGCAAGCTAATTGGATGACATTCCACCGAGAGGGCCCAGAGTATATCTATCCGTCATATGGATGGACAAATCCACTCTTGATCCATGTGTTTCAACCAATACTTTCCGAACACTCAATGCCACCTTTATAGCCACCCGATTCGGTGTGGTGTTTGATGTCATCAAAGCATCCATCCGGTAAAGGTGATATGCATGATCTCATGGTCGAAGGAATTAGGTTACTATGTATCGAAAGCATATAGCAATTGAACTATTGAAATGACTTGATCTTTATGCTACGCTTATCTATAGGAGTATGTCCACCATATCATTCTCCTAACGATATGATCTTGTTGTTGATAACATCTCAATGTTCATGATAGGGAAACCACAATCATTAATCAACCAACAAGCTAGTGAAGTATAGAGGCTATACTAGGGACTTCAAATTAAGTTTACAAATCACACAAATATTAATGTTTCCTTGTTAATACTATTATAGCATGAATGTAAACATTTATCATAAACACAAAGATATAATAATAACTACATTTATTATTGCCTCTAGGGCATATCTCCAACACATAGCTCGCTCCTGGCACGCAGACGCCGGGGAAGCGGACAATGCAGGCAGGGGAGGCGGCGCTCTCACGTCCCTGGCGGCGGCAGGGAGACAAGGGGATTCGGCGTCGAGGGCGCATGGGGTGGATCCTAGGCTAGCTTGAGGAGGTCCCGGCAGCGGCTCGCAGGGAGGAAGGCGTGAAGAGGAGCCGACGGAGGAGGGGGTCCCTGGCAGCGCCTGGGACCGGGGAACCGAGGAGGACAACGCGCGACAGCGGACCTGGCGAGCGACAAGGCACGTCTGGACGACCTGGAGGTTCTGGCGATGGAGCGGAGGGGCTCAGGGTCCGGCGGCGGTAGTGGCTTAGGGCCAGGATCGAGGAGAGGGGCGACGCGGGGTTGGTGGAGAGGGCGACGGGATCGAGAGATGGGGAGGACCGCATCGCGTGCGGGAGTGTGTGGCATGTGTGGCGTGCGTGGGTCGCGTGCGTGCGTGCGATGTGTAACGTGTTGTGGTGTGCGTGTGTTGCAACGCGCAGGCGCGTGTGTGTGTGGGTGTAGGTGTATGTGTTGTGTATGTGGACGGCTGGTGGCTGGGTGCGTGCGTGAGTGTGGCTGATGGCTGTTGGTGGGGTGTGGGGTTTAGAGCTAGGGTTTGGTTTAGACTGGGGTCATAGGTGGTCTTCCGACTTGGCCTTTGGGCCTGGTCGTTTGACTGCCTCCCCCACTAAAAACATTTTTATTTTATTTGTTTTAGTTTCAAAAGACTTTTGTAAATAGTTTTTAGACAAATAAAAGATCTGGAAAAGACCAGGATTTTTGATTTGAAATTAAAGGAGGGATTAATTAGAAAATAAAATAAGCTTTTGGTGAAAATATTTTAGGGAAAAAGTATGCATGATGTCATGATGATGCAAAAATAGAAAATAACACGCAATTTTATTTTGGAATATTTTCCGGGGCATTACAACTCGACACCACTAACGAGGATCACCTCCCGAGATCCAAACAAAGGCATTGGGGGGAAAGGTTGATGATTGGATATTCTTGAGTAGGGTTGATGGTCGCGACACCACTAACAAGAATTCTGGCTCCGTCTTGAAATCGTCGACACCAACAACAAGGGTTGTTTCTCACGTTCTTCGAGAGAACACTCCGGAGAGACAAAGGTAAAGAAAGAGATCACAAGGTCATCTCTAACTTCCAAGGAAAGAGTATTAGTCACATTAATCCACCTGTTCAATGCCCAAGAGCTAATGATAAGAGTAGTGGTATGGTAGCTACTCCATCCCGCACTCTAAGCATTACTCTATACATGAATAAGAGGATCATGCAACAAAACTCTCGAAATTTAGACTAGCGATCTTGACAAGGAGTATTCACAAAGATTCGGAAAGATGACGATGTCGTCGTCTTAGAAGTCGCAAAACAACGGAAACATATGACGAAGGCTCAAATAGAGCAAAAACCAGATGTCGCTCCACCGTTACAAAAAGGAAGGAAGCGAAACCCTAAAGGTACAACAGAAACCCAACTACGAGAAATCCTAGACTTGAAGAAGGTAAGAGATAATATTAAAACACGCAAATATAAGAGGAGAAAGAATGGAGATAAGGAGTAAAATCAGAGCTAATCAAATCTATCCAATGCATTTGTAGCAAAATAGTTTTGACACTAGACATCGACCGTTGGCAAGGTAAACCTATAGGCTGGACCAGTGGGGTATCGTAAACCTTCGCTCTGATACCACTTGTAACTCCCCCGAATTGGGTCTATGCAGATCTTAGCATTTCCCGCCAAAATCCGCATAGAAGCGATTCAAAGACGCCCACCAGACACTTTCGTATGGGTGGTATTTGATTACAAGTAGTTACATCATAGTAGTTTAAAATAGAGTCCACAAGAACTTATATATACAACAACGACTCAACGAGTCAAGAATACAAAAGGTATAATACGAAGATACAACTCAAGAAGAAAGCAAGATAGTATCTGAGTACGAACAAGATCCAAATAGGACTAATAGCCCTGAAGAATAACCAAGCGGTGTCCAACCCTGCCCAGGCCAAGCCGGAAGGGTAACCTTGCTAACGTCGTCAATCACATACCTGTCAAGCCAAAAAGGTGCCGACAAAGGGCAAAGGAAAAGCAAAGAGAGCGGTCAAGATCGAGGCGATGAATGAGACTAGAATTCGACGGTCCTCGCCTACATAGGTATGGTGGGCTCAGCGGCAGCAAATCTTGCACTATCTAACTTATAGAGACACGCTACAACTTCGGCTATTAGAGCGAGATAAGAGAGCACTATACGATAACTATATATAAAACCAAACATAACCCATCCAAAGATTTCCCCCTCGAAGACCAATCGAGGAAGTCCCCTTACGGAACACACACGGTGGCAATTTTAATTAAGCAGGTGTTTATTTGATAAGGCTAATTACTAGTCATATTATTAAAGGCAAAACATTAGTGGCGTTGTCTATGATCATGACACTATACTACTGAGGCGTCCATAACCGTGGACACGAGGCTTCTCGAAAATATTTACCCAAAGGGGTGCACTACTGTACCCAAACGCATGCTCAACCCTTCAGGCAACATATCATGCGTGCCATCCGAATATCACAACAAGAGCTGTCCCATAACTACGCGCATATCAAGATGCATCACCTACTGTGTTTTACCCACACAAGAGATACAACTGATTCTCTAGGTGGCACATTGTTTGAGTCTATGGTCGGGCGATGATCGGAAGATAACTTGTAGAGATCCATCCCACCTCCGACACGATATCCCAATTTTATGCAATGCAAGCCATGGCAGTCCACCAAAATCATATCACAACTCAACCCATGTCCGAGGACATATTATGCGTATGCACCAAATGGAAAACCAATTTTGTAACCCTCTGGATTTACAGATAGCGCCGGTAGTTGAGGGGGGATCCGAGAGGCCCCCATGTTTGGTTAGCGCGATCAACTCAGAACTGGTATCATAGAACGAAGGGGTCCTAGGTCGGCTCAAGCAGTTCCCAAAGGTGGTCCCTGAAGGGTTTCGCGGCATAGTAAATCAAAATTTTCTACGGAGCGAACAGAGGGAAAGCCAAGATCTAATCTAGGAGATGCAAAAAACGAGAGAGATTGGATTAGATCTTCATACCCTTGAAGATTCGCTGACGGAGCGTTAAATCGGAACATGGGTGATGTAGTCGTACTCGCTTCTCCTCCTCGCGATCCGATCCGATCTAGCACCACAAGTGGCGGTGCCTCCGTGAGATGCACACGTGCAGCACCTCGACGTCTCCTCCTTCCTCGGACCAGCGAGTATGGTGGAGAGATAGATTGGATCTACAACACGGCGTGGTGTATATGGTGGAGAATTTCTGCTGCAGGCTTCGCCTACAAACAATCGGGAGGGAGAGGAAGGTAGCAAGGCGCTAGGGCTTGGAGGAAGGTGTGTGGGGGGAGGCGCACCCCTCTATATAGAGGGGGCGGCCTGCCCCTCCTCCAAGCCTATCTCTAGTTTAAACAATTTAAACTCTCCCTTATCTAGAAATCCTATCTCTAGTTTAAACGATTTAAACTCTCCTTATCTAGAAATTCTATCCCGAGATTTAAGCAGTCAAATCTCTCTAGAATCGGCTGGGCCCTATGGGGCCTTGTGCCCCGCCCAACGCGGCCAGGACACTCCCTCATAGGCCCATGCCCCCTCCGGAAGGTGGGGCCACGTTGGTCCCTTCCGGAAGGTTCTAGAAGCTTCCAGACAATACCGATTAACCCAACAATTCAACTCCAAAACTGCATTGCCTTATATGAATCTTATTCTCCGGACCATTCGAACCTCTCGTGATATCCCGGATCCCATCCGAGACTCAACAAAATTCATAAACCAATTATCCAATCTATCCTAGCGTCGAGACACGTTAAGTGTGTGACCTGCGGGTTCGAGAATATGCGGACATGATCTTCTATCAATAATCAACAAATGGGTCTGGGCACCCATATTGACTCCCACATTCATCGATGATCATATCGGATGAACCACGATGCCGTGGATTCAATCAATCCCATATATATATTCCTTCGTCTCGCGATATTTTACTTGCCCGAGATTCGATCGTCGCATCCATACCTAGTTCAATCTCTCACAAAGAAGTACTTTACCGTTCGTAATCCGATATCACTTTGTGATTAACTCCTTAACCACATGCTTGCAAGCGGTGTTGATATCGATTACCGAGTGGGCCCGAAGTATATCTCTCCGACTTGGGAGGGACAAATCCCATCTCGATACATACAACCCAACAGATACTTTCCGATCACCTGAGAGACACCTTTATGATCACCCTCTCATAGGATGACGTTTGATGACCTCAAATATTTCTTCCGGTACTAGGGAGTTGCTTTATCTCATGGTCTAAGGAATACAATATTTGACATAGGAAAAGCTTCGCAAAGATGAACACGATGAAACGATCTAATTGCTTCGCTTAGTTTGGGTCTGTCCATCATATCATTCTCCCAATGATATGCTCTCATTATCAATTGACAACTCATGTCTATGGTTAGGAAACCTTAACCATCATTGATCAATGAGCTAGTCCTTAGAGGCGCATTGTGTACAGTTGTTCACAAACCACACAAGTATTAATGTTTCCGCTTAATACAATTCTAGCATGGAATATAAACTTTATCATGAACAAGAATTATAATAATAACATCTTTATTATTGCCTCTAGGGCATAATTCCAACAGTCTCCCACTTGCACTAGAGTCAATAATCTAGTTTACATCGGCAACAATCTCACACCCATGGCAATCGAGGTGTTGATCATGTTTTACACGTGGAAGAGGTTTAGTCAATGGATCTGCGACATTCATCCGTATGTACTTTGCTAATCTTCGTATCTCCATCTGCTATATAATCTCGGATTATATGAAACTTATGTTGATATGCTTGGTCTTTGGATGATATCTTGGTTCC
Organism: Avena longiglumis; assembly: GCA_030063025.1. Lineage (NCBI taxonomy): Eukaryota > Viridiplantae > Streptophyta > Magnoliopsida > Poales > Poaceae > Avena > Avena longiglumis. The sequence continues at coordinate 51,540,186 of CP125973.1, read as the reverse complement.
TTAGCGAGTGCTATGGCGCCGGTGTTGTCACACAATATCTCCAAAGGGGTCCAATCCACTTGGAACCACGCCAAGCTCGATGATGAAGTTTCGATCCAAACTCCTTCACTTGACGCTCGCGGCAGCCATGTATTCCGCTTCTCATAGATCCCGCGATCACGCTTTGCTTGCCTTCTCCAACTCCACAGCTCCTCCATTCAAAATATAAACGATCCCGTCTCGAGATTTGGAATCATCCTTGTCGAAACTAGCATCGACGTAACCTTTACGACAGTCGCTCATCACCCCCATAGACTAAGAACATTTCTTTAGTTCTATTTAGGTACTTTAGGATGTTCTTCACGGCTGTCCAAATGTTCCACCGGATCACTTTGATATCTGCGTCACAAACTAAGAGCACTGGACACATCCTGTCTAGTACACAGAATGGCATACATGATGGAACTTATGGCCGAGGCATAAGGCACTTTGCTCATAGCTTCCTATCATTTACCGTAGCTGGACACTGAGCCTTGCTCAATATCTTACCTGACAACATAGGCCTTTGAACCTTTCTTTGCCTTATCCATTCTCGAACCTTTTCGTAACTTTGTCTAGGTATGTACCGCTTAAAGCTATCGGACGTCTTTGTCTATCTCTATATATTTTGATGCCCAATATATAAGCAGCTTCACCTAGGTCTTTCATTGAAAAACACTTGTTCAAATAACTCTTCACATCGTTAAGCATGTTGATGTCATTTCCGATAATCAATATGTCATCCACATATAGTACCAGAAACGTCACCGAGCTCCCACTCACTTTCTTGTAGATACAAGCTTCGCAGCAATTTGGAACAAATCCAAAGCTCTTGATCACTTGATCAAAACGAAGGTTCCAACTCCGAGATGCTTGCTTCAGTCCATAAATGGAACGCTGAAGTTTGCATACTTTACTAGCATCCTTAGGATCGACAAAACCTTCGGGTTGCATCATATACAATTCTTCATCAATGTTCCCATTGAGGAAAGCAGTCTTGACATCCATCTGCCATATTTCATAATCATGAAACGCAACAATTGCTAATAAAATCCGAATGGACTTAAACATCGCTACGGGAGAGAAAGTCTCATCGTAGTCAACACCTTGAACTTGTCGAAAACCTTTTGCGACAAGCCGTGCTTTATAGACGGTAAAATTACCATCCGCGTCCGTTTTCTTCTTGAATATCCATTTGCACTCAACGGCCTTTCGGTCGCTAGGAGGATCCACCAAAGTCCATACTTGGTTTTCGCTCATGGATCCCAATTCGGATTTCATGGCTTCCAGCCATTTCGTAGTCCGGCTCATCATCGCCTCATAGTTCGTAGGTTCACCGTTTTGTACCAACAAGACAACAAGACAGGTTGCTGCATTCACTCGGGAGGGGCACGCGACCTTGTCGACTGCGACGTTCAAGAGCGGATCGTCCAAGCTTCATGATCCTTGTCATTAGCTTCCTCTATTGTTGGTGCAAAGCGACCGAACAATTTCAGTGCCGCTACTCTCCAATTCAAGAGAAGGTTCAATAACCTCGTCAAGCTCTACTTTCCTCCCACTCACTTCTTTCGAGAGAAACTCCTTCTCAAGAAAGGAACCGTTCTTTGCGACAAACACTTTGCCTTCGGTTCTGTGATAGAAGGTATACCCAATAGTTTCCTTAGAGTATCCTATGAAGACGCATTTCTCCGCTTTGGGTTCGAGCTTGTCCGGTATCAACTTCTTGACGTAAGCTTCGCATCCCCAAACTTTAAGAAATGACAACTTAGGTTTAGCACCAAACCACAGTTCATACGGTGTCGTCTCAACGGATTTAGATGGAGCCCTATTTAAAGTAAATGCAGCGGTTTCTAATGCATAACCCCAAAATGATAACGGCAAATCAGTAAGGGACATCATTGATCGGACCATATCTAATAGGGTTCGATTCCGGCGTTCAGACACACCATTGCGCTGTGGTGTTTCGGGTGGCGTGAGTTGTGAAACGATTCCACTTGCTTTAAGATGCGTGAAAATCATAACTCAAATATTCACCTCCACGATCGGATCGTAGAAACTTAATCTTTCATTATGGTTCTCCACTTCATTCTGAAATTCTTTGAACTTTTCAAACGCTTCAGATTTATGTTTCATTAAATAGATATACCCATATCTACTTAAGTCATCGGTAAAAGTGAGAAAATAGCGATATCCACCGCGTCGAAACACTCATCGGTCCGCCTACATCGGTATGTATGATTTCCAACCACTCCGTTGCTCGCTCCATCAGGCCGGAGAACGGGTTGTTGATCATCTTGCCCAGGAGGCATGGTTCGCATGTGTCAAATGATTCAAAATCAAGAGACTCCAAAAGTCCATCGAATGGAGTTTCTTCATGCGCTTTACACCAATATGACCTAGACGATTAGCCACAAATAAGTAGTATTATCACTATCTACTTTGCATCTCTTAGCCTCAATGTTATGGATGTGTGTTTCATCCCTTTCGAGATTTAGAAGAAATAAACCATTCACAAGAGGTACATGACCATAAAAGATGTTACTCATATAAATAGAACAACCATTATTCTCCGATTTAAATGAATAACCGTCTTGCAATAAACATGATCCGGAAATAATGTTCATGCTCAACGAGCACATAATAACATTTATTAAGGTTTAAAACTAATCCGAAGGTAAAACTAAGGAGAGCGTGGACGGCCATCACATCAACTCTTGATCCATTGCCAACGCATCGTCACATCATCCTCGCAAGCCGCCGTCTATTCCGTAGCTCCTGTTTGAGTTACAAATATTAGCAACCCAACCGGTATCAAATACCCGAGCACTAGCGAGGGCTAGTAAGGAAAACATCAATAACATGTATATCAAATATACCTTTGATGGTGCCACCTTATTGTCCGCTAAGTACTTAGGACGATTCTTCGCTTCATGACCCTTGTCCTTGCAATAGAAGCACTCGATGTCCGGCTTGGGACGGACACGAGCTTCTTCTCAGCGAGGGCATTCGCTTGCGCCCTTCTTGAAGGGCTTCTTTGCTCCTTACCTTTCTTAAAGGAGGGCTTGTTGACCATCAACACATGATTATCCTTCTTGATGTCCACTTCCGCAGCCTTGACTGCGAAGAGCTTGGTGATCGTGTCGATGGAACCAATCTGATTATGAGTCACTACAAAACTTTTGTAGGCGGGAGGGAGTGATTGCGAACCTGTCAATCTTGAGCTCCTCCGAATCGTGCATTCCGGTTGCTCAAGCGTTGAGTGTAGCCCGACATCTTTATGGCGTGCTCACTAACGGAACTCCTTCCTCCATCTTGCGATTAAAGAACTTCTCGGAGATCTCATATCTCTCGAGCGGGCTTGAGTCCGAAACATGGTTTCGGCTCCTCGAGAATCTCAAAGGGCCCGGATAGGTTTAAAAGCGATTTTGAAGCTCGGTTCCATAGCAAACAACATGGTGCTCTTAATCACACCATAATCATCTTTATGCCGATAGACAGCTTTCATCACCGATTGCAGGAGGGTCACCTAACGCTTTACCAAGGACATAGTCCTTTTGTCCGCCAGACAGAATGATTCTTAGATTGCGGAACCAATTGGTGAAGTTAGACCCATTGTTTCTAGCTTTTCCTTCTAAGCAAAAACGTTTAAGTTGAAGTTGGACTTGGCGATGTGATCTACAGTATTGGCAAGTACAATTTAGACTATGTTCATGATAAATAGTTCAACTTAATCAAATTACTAGATGAACTCCCACTAAATTCAACATCCCTCAAGTTGTTTAGTGAACACGATCCAAATTCACCACACCTAATCCGATCATCACGAGAAGAGATGTGGTTTCAATGGTGGACAACAAAGTGTCGATCATATCATTCATATGACTCATGCTTAACCTTTCGATTCTTGTGTTCCGAGGCCGTATGCACATGCTAGGCTCGTCAAGTTAGACCCAAGTATTTCCGTGTGCAAAAGCGGCTTGCACCCGTTGTATGTAGCGTGAGTCTCTAGCACCCGATCATCACGTGATGCTTGGACACGACGAACTTCATAGCGGTGCATACTTGGGAGAACACAATTTTTATCTTGATCTTTAAGTGAGGAATCATCTTATAATGCTACCGTCGCGATCTAAGCATGATAAGATACATAAAAGGATAAACATCACATGCATATAACTTTATGTGACATGGTATAGCCAATCTTCGCAATGATCTCCATCTTGTGCGTTCGGCAAGATCTCCATCACTCCACCATGATTGCCTCCACCACGAATAGCAACTACAACTATTGCTAACTACTTAGCGATAAAGTAAAGCTATTACATGGCGTATAAGAAGTTGACACAGGTCATACACAATTATAAAGACAACCATATGGCTCCTCGGTTGTGTACTCATCGACATGCAAGTCGGGAAACATTACAAAACATGATCATCGCATACATTATACACATCACATCTTGGGCCATACCATATCACGAAAACACTCCTGCAAAAACAAGTTAGGCGCCTCTACTTTGTTGTTGCATGTTTTACGTGGCTCATGGGAGTAGATGCTAAGAACGATTCTTACCTACGGAAAGCCACAACGGTGATATTATGGTTGCCAAACTCGGTGTTAATCCCATGACAACTATAGTGAGAAACTGACATCCACCACCGCATGTGTGGAACAAGCCACCGCGTCAAGTGCGGAGCGGTCTCATGACGGCGTCGCGTAAGGTTGGCCTGGACCGCTTCAATCTCACTATCCCGCGTCATAAGAAGAACACAAACAAGAGGCTTGCAACAGAAAACATCAACGCCCGCAACAACCATGTTGCGTTCTACTTGTGAAACACATCTACGCATAGATCTAGCTCTGATACCACTGAAGGGTTTCGCGGAATAGTAAATCAAAATTTTCTACGGAGCGAACATAGGGAAAGCCAAGATCTAATCTAGGAGATGCAAACAACGAGAGAGATTGGATTAGATATTCATACCCTTGAAGATTCGCACAGCGGAACGTTCGTCGGAACGTGGGTGATGTAGTCGTACTCGCTTCTCCTCCTCGCGATCCGATCCGATCTAGCACCACAAGTGGCGGTGCCTCCGTGAGATGCACACGTGAAGCACCTCGACGTCTCCTCCTTCCTCGGACCAGCAAGTATGGTGGAGAGATAGATTGGATCTACAACACGACGGCGTGGTGTATATGGTGGAGAATTTCTGCTGCAGGGCTTCGCCTACAAACAGTCGGGAGGGAGAGAGGAAGGTAGCAAGGCTGCTAGGGCTTGGAGGAAGGTGTGTGTAGTGGGAGGGGCCCACCCCTCTATATATAGAGGCGGCCAGCCTGCCCTCCTCCAAGCCTATCTCTAGTTTAAACAATTTAAACTCTCCCTTATCTAGAAATCCTATCTCTAGTTTAAACGATTTAAACTCTCCCTTATCTAGAAATTCTATCCCGAGATTTAAGCAGGTCAAATCTCTCTAGAATCGGCTGGGCCCTGTGGGGCCTTGTGCCCCTGGCCAAACGCGGCCAGGACACTCCCTCATAGGCCCATGCCCCCTCCCGGAAGGTGGGGCCACGTTGGTCCCCTTCCGGAAGGTTCTAGAAGCTTCCGGTACAATACCGATTAACCCGGAACAATTCCGAACTCCAAAAACTGCACTGCCTTATATGAATCTTATTCTCCGGACCATTCCGGAACCTCTCGTGATATCCCGGATCCCATCCGAGACTGCGAAAAAAATTCATAAACCAATTATCCAATCTATCCTAGCGTCGAGACACGTTAAGTGTGTGACCCTGCGGGTTCGAGAATATGCGGACATGATCTTCTATCAATAATCAACGGTAGTGCAGGCACCCATATTGACTCCCACACATTCATCGATGATCATATCGGATGAACCACGATGCCAGGATTCAATCAATCCCATATATATATTCCCTTCGTCTCGCGATATTTTACTTGCCCGAGATTCGATCGTCGGTATCGTCATACCTAGTTCAATCTCGTTCACGTTAGTACTTTACTCGTTCCGTAATCCGATATCACTTTGTGATTAACTCCTTAACCACATGCTTGCAAGCGGTGTTGATATCGATTACCGAGTGGGCCCGAAGTATATCTCTCCGACTTGGGAGGGACAAATCCCATGTCGATACATACAACTTCCGATCACCTGAGAGACACCTTTATGATCACCCTCTCATAGGATAACGTTTGATGACCTCAAAGCTTTCTTCCGGTACCAGGGAGTTGCATTATCTCATGGTCTAAGGAATACAATATTTGACATAGGAAAAGCTTCGCAAAGATGAACACGATGAAACGATCTAATTGCTTCGCTTAGTTTGGGTCTGTCCATCATATCATTCTCCCAATGATATGATCTCATTATCAATTGACAACTCATGTCTATGGTTAGGAAACCTTAACCATCATTGATCAATGAGCTAGTCCTTAGAGGCGTACCAGGGACACGGTGTTGTTCACAAACCACACAAGTATTAATGTTTCCGCTTAATACAATTCTAGCATGGAATATAAACTTTATCATGAACAAGAATTATAATAATAACATCTTTATTATTGCCTCTAGGGCATAATTCCAACAGTCCCTGCCAGGGCCTTATCATTAGGTGAGACCATAATCATAACCAATATTATCAATTTAATTATCTTATCACCATCAATATCCAAGTATGTTATTCCACCTGTATGAGAGCAATACTAAGCATGCCTATGACTCGCAAGGACAAGGCTAGCTAATCAAACAAGGCAATAGGATAACCAAGGCAATATATGTAGGGTTTCGTAGCATGGAAAACAAAAAATTTCTATCGCATACAACCAAACAAGCCAAGATCTATCTACTAGATTTGTAGCAACGAGTCGATGGAATAACTTACCCTCGAAGATTCCAAAGCGTTTAACGAGAGAGGATTCTCGTGGGTGATGTAGTCGTACTCTTCCCGATCTCAAGATCGTGTAAACGATCCTTCGGTATTGCGTTCAAGCGCTTCCATGATCGGTCTGCGTTCGATTACTCGGCGAAGACCTTCCTCTCCCTTTTTCCAGGCGAGCGGAGGTTGTAGCACTCTCCTCGCGATTCCTGGCAACTGTGGCGTGGTACCGAAGTAGAGGAGATCCCATGAGCCGCCTTAAGCCGGAGCGAGTATGGTGGAGTATGAGAGAGAGATATTAGTGGTCTAGGGTTTAGACACACCAATTAGAAGGCTCTAATCCGAAGGCTAGTGCAACTAGAATCTCTAAACCAAAGCGGCTCTAAACCGGAGTCTAGGGCTAGGATTTAGATTAGAGGATAGGAACTTGTGTGTCTAGAGGAGGAGGCCCTGTCCCTCCTTTTATGGGTGGAGGGGCCGGCGCGCCAGGGGAGGGAGGGGAGTCCCTCCCCGACTCGGCCTAGGTGGGCCGCCGGCTTGGAGAGAAGGGACTCCTCCCCCAAGTCGGTTTCTACCTCCTCTTGCTTGTTTCCCACAGTTTCTTGTTTTAGCCGTTTGACTTTCAAACTGGCCATTTGACTTTTCTGTTTTAGGATTCAATTTAATCCTTTATTTGGAACAGCAAGAACACTTAGTACATGATGCAATCATTCCAATATGTAATGACACATTCATGTACCCCTTCCCCAGTCTTGGGACAATCCGGAACCTTCTAGAACATTCCCGATGAAAACACCGGAATCATTCCCGAACTCCGAAATGGGACTTTCCTTATATGAATCTTATTCTCCGGACCACTCCGGATCACCTCGTGATATCCCGGATCCCATACGAGACTCCGAACAACATTTGGTCTCTTTCTCATAATACCATAACTACTCAAACAACGTCGAATCCTTAAGTGTGTCTCCCTACGGTTCGTGAATTATGCGGACATGATCGAGACACTTCTCCGAACAATAACCAATAGAGGAATCTGGAAATTCATATGGCTCCCACATATTTCTACGATTACTTTGCGATCGAATGAACCATTTACATACGATACCAATTTCCCTTTGTCTCACGATAGTTTACTTATCCGAGGTTATGATCGTCGGTATCTCTGCATACCTAGTTCAACCTCGTTACTGACAAGTACTCTTTTCTCGTTCCCGTGATATGTGATCCCTTGTGAGCCAGTCACATGCTTGCAAGCTAATTGGATGACATTCCACCGAGAGGGCCCAGAGTATATCTATCCGTCATATGGATGGACAAATCCCACTCTTGATCCATGTGTTTCAACCAATACTTTCCGAACACTCAATGCCACCTTTATAGCCACCCAGTTACGGTGTGGTGTTTGATGTCATCAAAGCATCCATCCGGTAAAGGTGATATGCATGATCTCATGGTCGAAGGAATTAGGTTACTATGTATCAGAAAGCATATAGCAATTGAACTATTGAAATGACTTGATCTTTATGCTACGCTTATCTATAGGAGTATGTCCACCATATCAGTCTCCTAACGATATGATCTTGTTGTTGATAACATCTCAATGTTCATGATAGGAAACCACAATCATTAATCAACCAACAAGCTAGTGAAGTATAGAGGCTATACTAGGGACTTCAAATTAAGTTTACAAATCACACAAGTATTAATGTTTCCTTGTTAATACTATTATAGCATGAATGTAAACATTTATCATAGACACAAATATATAATAATAACTACATTTATTATTGCCTCTAGGGCATATCTCCAACAGTCTCCCACTTGCACTAGAGTCATCTAATCTAGATTACATGGTAATATACCGAACACCCATGGCAGTTTGGTGTTGGTCATGTTTTGCCCTCGGGAGAGGTTTAGTCAACGGATCCGCCACATTCAGATCTGTGTGTACTTTGCAAATCTTTATATCCCCATCCTGGATATGTTCTCGAATAGCGTGAAAACGCAGCTTGATATGCTTCAGCTTCTTGTGTGACATTGGTTCTTGCGCATTGGCTATGGCGCCCATTTTATCATAGTAGATAGACATTGGGTCCAGCGCACTAGGAACCACACCCAGCTCTGTAATGAACTCTTTCATCCATATCGCTTCTTGTGAAGCCTCGAGCGACCATGTATTCCGATTCGTTGAAGATCTCGCCACAATGCTTTGCTTTGCACTCCTCCACTAATCTGCACCATTCAAAATAAATCATTATCCAGTTGTGATTTAGAATCATCCGGATCGGTGTTCCAACTAGCATCGGTGTAACCATTAACAACGAGCTGTTCATCACCTCCATAAGAAAGAACCATATCCTTAGTTCTTCTCAAGTACTTAAGGATGTTTTTGATCATTGTCAATGATCCACTCACGGTTCACTTTGATATCTGCTAGTTAAACTAACAGCATATGCAATGTCGGGTCTAGTACATAGCATGGCATACATTAGAGATCCTATGGCTGAGGCATAGGGAGTCTTACTCATCCTTTCTCTATATTCTGCCGATGTCGGACTTTGAGTTTTACTCAAGGTCGTATTGGGCAACATGGGCAAGAACCCTTTCTTGCTTTCTTCCATTCCAAACCTCTTTAGAACTTTGTCCAAATATGTACTCTGTGACAATGATATTTGGCGTTACGATCTATCTCTATAAATCTTTATGCCTAATATGTAAGCTGCTTCGCCAAGATCCTTCATTGAAAAACTATTATTCAAATATTCCTTGACACTATTAAGAAGGTCTACATCATTCCCAATCAACAATGTCATCCACATATAGTATTAAGAATGCTACAGAGCTCCCACTCACTTTCTTGTAAATACAAGCTTCTCCATAAGTTTGTATAAAACCAAAACTTTTGATCACCTTATCAAAACGTTGATTCCAACTTCGGGATGCTTGCTTCAATCCATAGATGGACCGTTGAAGTTTGCATACCTTGTTAGCATCTTTAGGATCGACAAAACCTTTGGGTTGCATCATATACAACTCTTCATCAATATCTCCATTGAGGAATCCGTTTTGACATCCATCGCCATATCTCATAATCATAATATGCGGCGATTGCTAACATAATCCTCACAGACTTTAGCTTCTCTTGGTGAGAAAGTCTCATCGTAGTCAACTCCTTGAATTTGTCGAAACCCTTTTGCGACAAGTCGAGCTTTATAAACGATAACATTACCATCAAGATCTGTTTTCTTCTTGAAAATCCATTTGTTCTCGACCTTCGGCCATCCGTAAGTCCACCAAAGTCCATACTTGGTTTTGTACATGGATCCAATCTCGGATTTCATGGATTCTTGAATGGGCTCATCATCGCTTCCTCATATGTCTCGGGGTCATCGGTGTTGTCCACCAACATGACACTCATAACGGGATCATACCAATGCAGGTGGTACAATTCTCGTTGACCTCCAGGGCTCAGAACAACTTCAACCGAAGTTTCATGATCACCATCATTAGCTTCCTCTCTTATTGGTGCAGTACCACAGGAACTTCTTCGGTCTGCGCTACTGCAATTCGAGAGAAGGTTCGACAACCTCGTCGAGTTCTACTTTCCTTCAGTCACTTCTTTCGAGAGAAATTCCTTCTCTAGAAAGGATCCATTCTTAACAACGAAGATTTTGCCTTGGATCTATGATAGAAGGTATACCCAATAGTTTCCTTTGGGTATCCTATGAAGACGCATTTTCGCTTTGGGTTCAAGCTTGTCCTATTGTAACTTCTTTACATAGGCTTCGCATCCCCAAACTTTAAGGAACGACAATCTAGGTTTCTTCCCAAACCATAATTCATACGGTGTCGTTTCAACGGTTTAGACGAGGCCCTATTTAAAGTGAATGGATGTTTCTAATGCATAACCCCAAAATGATAGCGGTAAATCTAAGTGACATCATAGAACGAACCATATCTAAGAGAGTTCGATTCTGACGTTCGGACACACCATTCTGTTGTGGTGTTCCCATGTGTCAATTGAAAGTATTCCGCATTTCTTCAAATGCTCGCCAAACTCGTAACTTAGATATTCACCTCCACGATCGAGCGTAGAAATTTAATCTTCTTGTTACGTTGATTCTCTACCTCACTTTGAAACTCCTTAAACTTCTCGAAAGTTTCGGATTTATGTTTCATGAAATAGATATACCCATATCTACTCAAGTCATCCGTGAAGGTAAGAACATAACGATAACCACCGCGCGATGCTACACTCATTGGACCACACACATCGGTATGTATGATTTCCAATAAGCCCGTAGCTCGCTCCATCATACCATAAAATGGAGTCTTAGTCATTTTTCCCATCAGACATGCTTCGCATCTTTCAAGTGATTCAAAATCAAGTGATTCAAGAAGTCCATCGGAATGGAGTTTCTTCATACGCTTCACTCCAATGTGACCAAGGCAGCGATTGCCACATATAGGTCGAATTATCGCTTGATTTCAAACGTTTAGCCTCAATGTTGTTGATATGTGTATTTCCACTATCGAGATTCAATAAGAATAGACCATCTATCAAAGGTGCATGTGCATAAAACATATTACTCATATAAATCGAACAAACATTATTCTCTGACTTAAACAAGTAACCGTCTCGCAATAAACAAGATCCCGGTATAATGTTCATGCTCAACACAGGCACTAAATAACAATTATTTAAGTATAAAACTAATCCCGATGGTAGATGAAGGGGTAGCGTGCCAACCGCGATCACATCAACCTTTGATCCGTTTCCCACGCGCATCGTCACCTCGTTCTTCGCTAGCTTCCGTTTCTGCAAAGACTGTTTGAGTTACAAATATGAGCAACCGAACCATTATCAAATACCGGGCACTACTACGAGTACTAGTGAGATACACATCAATAACATGTATATCGATATACCTTTCTTCTTGATGTTGCCGTTCTTGGATCCGCCAAGTACTTTGGGCAATTCCGCTTCGGTGACCTTCTCCCTTGCGTAAAAGCACTCGATGTCGGGCTTGGGTCCAGCCTTGGTCTTCTTCACGGCGTGGTAACTTTCTTACCACCCTTCTTGAAGTGTCCTTACCTTAGACTTGCCTTTCTTGAATTTGGTGGTCTTATTGACCAACAACACTTGGTGCTCTTTCTTGATCTCCACTTACGCAGATTTCAACATGGCAAAGAGTTCGCAATGTCTTGTTCATGTTACGCATGTTGTAGTTCATCACAAAGTTCTTGTAACTTGGTGGTAGTGATTGGAGGACAGTAAATCCCCAAAGCATTAGGAATCACTATACCCAAGCTTTGAAGTTTGTTTGCGTGCCCGGACATCTTAAGCACATGCTCACTTGACCAGCTGCCTTCTTCCATCTTGCGGAAAGAACTTTCGGAAGCCTCATAGCTTTCAATTGCCGCATGAGTCTCAAAAATCAATTTGAGATCCTCGACAATATCATATGGGTCCGACTCTTAAAACCTTTTCAAGCTCCGATTCCAAACCATACAAGATAGCACATCGAACTATGGAGTATTGATTCTTCCGAGCGAGGTAAACATTCTTTACTTCATCGAGCATCATTTGCAGTGGGTCACCCAAATGTGCATCCAAAGACATAGGTCAAATTACCACTGTGAGGACAATCCTCAAATTGCGAACCAATCCGCGAAGTTGCTTCCATTGTTTTTCAACTTTTCTTTCTCTAGGAACGCATTAAAATTGATGGTAGGGCTTCCATTGATCTACAACATATTTGCAATAGTTTAGACTAAGTTTATGACAAATTGAGTTCAAATTAATTAATGAAATTAAACTAGGTGAACTCCCACTCAAAACAACATCCCTCACATTGTTTTAGTGATCACACGAACCAAATCTACTACATCAACACCGATCATCACGAGAGTTGATATAGTTTCAATGGCGAACAATCGTCATGTTCATCATATCTACTATATGATTCATGCTTTACCTTTCGGTGATCCGTGTTCCGAGACCATGTCTGTACATGCTAGGCTCGTCAAGATCAAACCTTAGTTTCCGCATGAGCAAATCTGGCTTGCTCACGTTGTATACACTTGCAGAATCTAACACACCCGATCATCACGTGGTGCTTCGAAACAACAAGCTTTAGCAACGGTGCTAACTAAGGGCGAACACTTTATGATTTGATATTCATGTGCATGAGGGATCATCTTATAATGCTACCGTCGTCTACTAAGCAATACAAGATGCATAAAGGATTAACATCACATGCAATTCAATAATATGTGATATGATATGGCCTTTCTTCTTTGTGCTTCCGATCTCCATCTTCTAGCACGAACATGATCTCCATCATCACCGGCATTGCATCAAGGTCAATGACGCTTCTCCATGGTTGTCGTCCACCGGCTTCAACTATTACAACTACTTTGAATAGACACGCGGGTCTTAACATAAATTAAAGACAACCATATGGCTCCTGCCAGTTGCCAACTTACAATAAGGAACATTGCATACATCAAATATAATCACAATCATGGCCATATCACATCATCAGACACCCCTGCAAAACAAAGTTAGACGCCTCTACTTTCTTTGCATATTTTACGTGGTTTGGGGCTTTCAATAAGTGTCGTTCTAACTTATGAACAAGAACCACAACATTGATACTAGCAATGTTGATCACCCGTTGTAAATTGGATCTTAACTATGCTAGGAGAAACAGGCACCCGCAAAGCCACTTATGCAATACAAGTTGCATGTCAAGCGTGGAGCAAGTCTCATGAACGATGTCATGTAAGGTTAGCCCGGGCCGCTTCATCCCAACATACCGCAAGATGCAAAGTACACAAGAAGCAATCGATAATAAAATCATCAACGCCCACAATGACCATTGTGTTTTACTCGTGCAACAGATCTACATATAGACACGGCTCTGATACCACTGTAGGGTTTCGTAGCATGGAAAACAAAAATTTTCTATCGCATACAACCAAACAAGCCAAGATCTATCTACTAGATTTGTAGCAACGAGTCGATGGAATAACTTACCCTCGAAGATTCCAAAGCGTTTAACGAGAGCGGATTCTCGTGGGTGATGTAGTCGTACTCTTCCCGATCTCAAGATCGTGTAGACGATCCTTCCAAGGCTGCGTAGCGCTTCGCAATCGGTCACATCGCTCGACTGACGAAGACCTTCCTCTCCCTTGTTCCAAAGAAAATGGAGTTTGTAGCACTCTCCTCGCGATTCCGCAGACAACGACGTGGTACCAAGTAGAGGGAGATCCTTGAGGCTTCAAGCCGGAGCGAGTATGGTGGAGTATGAGAGAGATATATTAGTGGTCTAGAGATTAGACACACCAATTAGAAGGCTCTAAACCGAAGGCTAGGGCAATTAGAAGCTCTAGACCAAAACGGCTCTAAACCGGAGATTAGAGGATAGGAACTTGTGTGTCTAGAGGAGGAGGCCCTGCCCCTCCTTTTATAGGTGGGAGGGGCGGCCAAGGGGAGGGGAGTCCCTCCCCAAGTCGGCCTTGGTTGGCCGGCTTGAGGGACTCCCCCAATTCGGTTCCAACCACCTCTTGCTTGTTTCCCACAGTTTCCTGTTTTAGCCGTTTGACTTTTAAACTGGCAATTTGACTTTTCTGTTTTAGGATTCAATTTAATCCTTTATTTGGAACAGAAAGAACACTTAGTACATGATGCAATCATTCAATATGTAATGACACATTCATGTACCCTGCCCCCCCGGAGTGCCGGACAATCCGGAACCTTCTAGAACATTCCCGATGAAAACACCTAATCATTCCCGAACTCAAACGGACTTTCCTTATATGAATCTTATTCTCCGGACCATTCCGAATCACCTCGTGATATCCCGGATCCCATCCGATACTCGAACAACATTCGTCTCTTTCTCATAATACCATAACTACTCAAACAACGTCGAATCCTTAAGTGTGTCTCCCTACGGTTCGTGAATTATGCGGACATGATCGAGACACTTCTCCGAACAATAACCAATAGAGGAATCTGAAATTCATATGGCTCCCACATATTTCTACGATTACTTTGATCGAATGAACCACTTACATACGATACCAATTTCCCTTTGTCTCACGATAGTTTACTTATCCGAGGTTATGATCGCTTGTATCTCTGCATACCTAGTTCAACCTCGTTACCGATAAGTACTCTTTTATCGTTCCTGATATGTGATCCCTTGTGAGCCAGTCACATGCTTGCGAGCTAATTGGATGACATTCCACCGAGAGGGCCCAGTATATCTATCCGTCATATGGATGGACAAATCCCACTCTTGATCCATGTGTTTCAACCAATACTTTCCAACACTCAATGCCACCTTTATAGCCACCCGCACGGTGTGGTGTTTGATGTCATCAAAGCATCCATCCGTAAAGGTGATATGCATGATCACATGGTCGAAGGAATTAGGTTACTATGTATCAGAAAGCATATAGCAATTGAACTATTGAAATGACTTGATCTTTATGCTACGCTTATCTATAGGAGTATGTCCACCATATCATTCTCCTAACGATATGATCTTTGTTGTTGATAACATCTCAATGTTCATGATAGGGAAACCACAATCATTAATCAACCAACAAGCTAGTGAAGTATAGAGGCTATACTAGGGACTTCAAATTAAGTTTACAAATCACACAAGTATTAATGTTTCCTTGTTAATACTATTATAGCATGAATGTAAACATTTATCATAAACACAAAGATATAATAATAACTACATTTATTATTGCCTCTAGGGCATATCTCCAACAATATAGTGGAGCAGGTAATTAAAGGGGACAATACTAAAGCATCAACAATAAGGATAGCAATAGATCAAAGGAAGGAAGTAAAGACTATAAATACAAAATAGGTAGAAGGGGGAGATTGCTCGCCTGATAAACAATGTCGGGTAGCCGGAGGCTTGTCGTTTCTCACATCGACTCATCGTCCTATCCGGTGAAGAAGCAAACACTAGAAGGAACAACCGGTGCAATATTTAATACTAGGCGGAAGATCCGGCATGTTTATGATATGATGCATGGCATGGCAATATGTGGTCCCACTTAGCAATATTAAGCGGGATCGGAATCCCGACAAATAAATATTATGGTTCGAGTTGTTAATCTACCCCGCAATTTAAATGTTGGTTAACAAAATATAACATAACATCAGTTCACTACTCAATATTAAATGGAACCGGGACAAGACAAATAGCACTCCCATATATTCCATATTTATTTATTAGATGAATCACTATTTAACCCCGAACAAAAATATGTATGCAAGCATGGATAATTTAATATGCATAAGTATATTATCATTTATAAAAATAGGATCTCGGCAAAAGGGGTCACACATTGGTCCGAAGATCTTGGTTTGATGGGGTCAGTTGGGTTCGGGTGCGCCGGGATCGGTCTTCGGGTACTTGGGGTTCCGTGAGTAGAACTTTGCGTCCGCTAGGCGATCTTGTCGGATCATTGTCGAAGGCTGTGGCATTGGTGACGAACTCGGGTCCATCGCCGATGGTTAATCGGATTCTTCCAGGTCGGTGTCAATCTTGGTTAGTCCTCTGGTGACCTCACTTCATCGGCTTTAGCTCACACAAGCACATCCATACGCATGTGTATGCATACCCAACCAGAGGTACTGAACCCAAAACGGCAGGAACAAGGAGATGTGCACAGGGGGAAAACAGGGCATGGTGGTGGCTTGCAAGGATCAGCAGAGGCGCTCGAGCGCGAGGGAGCGCCCGCGTGTAGGGAGAGGTGGTCTGCAGCGGTGATGGGTGCGGAGGTTCTAGGTCGACGGGAGGCGGACGCCGGTGGGACTGCTTCAGGGAGGGTCGAGGACATGCAGGCTGCAGCGGCGACAGTTGCAGCAGGCAAGGAAGGAAGCTCGCAAGGTGGGGTGCCGGAGGTCGACGCGAATGGGGCGGCACTCGACCCAGAGAGGCGAGGCACAGGAGAGGACAAGGACGGGACGTGGACGCCAGGGAAGAGGATGACGCATGCAGGGGAGGTGGTGCTCTCACATCCCTGGCGTGGGCAGGAAGACAAGGGGATTCGGCGTCGAGGGCGCACGGGGCAGCGCCTAGGAGAGCTTGAGGAGGTCCCGGCGGCGGCTCGCAGGGAGGAAGGTGTGAAGAGGAGGCAACGGAGGAGGAGGTCCCTAGCAGCGCCTGGGACAGGGGAACCAAGGAGGACGGCGCGCGATGGTAGACCTAGCGAGCGACGAGACGCGGCAGGGAGACCTGGTGGTTCTGGCGATGGAGCGGAGGGGCTCGGGGTTCGGCGGCAGTAGTGGATCTGGGCCAGGATCGAGGAGAGGGGTGAAGCGGGGTTGGTGGAGAGGGCGACGGGATCGAGAGATGGGGAGGACCGTGTCGCGTGCGGGAGTGTGTGGCGTGTGTGGCGTGCGTGGGTCGCGTTCGTGCGATGTGTAACGTGTTGTGGTGTGTGTGTGTTGCAACGCGCGCGCGTATGTGTGTGGGTGTAGGTGTATGTGTTGTGTATGTGGACGGACGGTGGCTGGGTGCGTGTGTGAGTGTGGTTGACCGCTACAGGTGGGGTGTGTGGTTTAGAGCTAGGGTTTGGTTTAGACTGGGGTCGTAGACTGGGCCTTTGGGCCTATTCGTTTGACTGCCTCCCCCCACTAAAAACTTTTTTACTCCCTCCAACCCATATTAATTGACTTGGATTTGTCAAAATTTGGATGAATCTAGACATTATTTAGTATATAGGTTCATCCAAAATTTGACAAATCAAAGTCAATAAATATGGGCCGGAGGGAGTATTTTATTTGTTTTAGTTTTAAAAGGCTCTTGTAAATAGTTTTTAGACAAATAAAAGATCTAGAAAAGACCGAGATTTTCGATTTGAAATTAAAGCAGTGACTAATTAGAAAACAAAATAAGCTTTTGGTGAAAATATTTTAGGGCAAAAGTATGCATGATGTCATGATGATGCAAAAATAGAAAATAACACGCAATTTTATGCTGGAATATTTTCCAGGGCATTACAGCATGGTTCTGCTAATTCCAACGTATAAGTGCAATCATATACAACACAAACGACACAATGGTTCAAGTTTATTAGGGGAAAAGAATATAAAGTGTGTCATCAAGTTCGTGGGGGCTTTAATCACTAAGTTTTCACATAACAAAATACTTTTTTATTGGAAGATAGCTGAAAACAAGAATATACTTGGAATGGTGTAACACACCATGAATAGAAGTTTATAGTGGACATTTTGGAATAACTTGGTTTCTAGGGAGTTGGAAGTATGAGTAGAACTTACTCATACAAGTGGAGGCTAGCAAAAGACTAGGAGCAACCAACTAAGAGAGCAATAATGGCCATAATCACGCAGAGCAACAGAACATTACTAATCAAAGCATATAGTGGTACTACAAGTCAAGGACTAGATGATCATAGAGGCTATGGTGACTTGTAATAGTCATAACATGGTGTGATCATGTGCCAAGTCAACCCAAACAAAGCATCAAAGGAAAATACCACAATACTATGCTTTTATATGCTAAAACAACGCATAATTTCTTCAAGGCACACTAAGCAATCCTAATTGTTTGGAACACGACATGCTACAACAATAATCACTATGCATAAGATCAAAACAACACCTAACATGTCATGCTAAAGTCTAAGTCAGAGTCAATGCAAACTCCTCTTGCACTTATCAAGCAAGAACTTCCTACTCATTTCCAAACCAAGCAACTTATTTGCAACAACACAGCAAGAACAGGGGTCCAAACTACTTTATTCAAACAAACTAAACAAACTAAGCAAACCAAACAAAAACTAAGACGCTCCAAGAACAACACAACAGTGCATGAAACAATAAAAACAAAGTGTCTAGACAGACCTGAGCTTTTTATTGATGAAGAAGGGGATGCCTTGGGCATCCCCAAGCTTTGACGCTTGTACCTCTTGGATATTTATTGGGGTGACACCGGGGTTGCATCCCCAAGCTTTATATTTTGTCCATTCTTCATCTCATTACATCATTCACTCTACACCTGATTTTTTTCCTTCATACAAAACTTCACACAATCTTCATTTGCAACATTAGTGTATACAGAAGATAATAGACCTTTGGGCTAAGCTTTGGAACAGCAAAACTTTTCACTAAAAACACAAGCTACTGTAGAAACTCCTTCAAAATGTCAATTCCCTTAAAGAGAACTAAAAAAGGAATCAATAAGAAGCAAATGCAAATAATGGCAGAAATCTGTCAAAACAGACCAGCAGGTAGAAACCGATTTTTTAGAAAATATTTCGTTGCTCAAATCAAAAAGTGTTGAACTAACAAAAGTTGTCTAACATACTGGGAGATTTATTCGTAAAGTTTAAGATCAATCCTAATTACACAGACTCCTCACGATTTTTTATGGTGGAGGACATAAATCTGTTTCGGGACATCAACTCCCCAAATCTTACTTCCCTCTTATTAGAGGTCATTCTTGGCACAAAAAGCAAACAAAAAGGATAAGGAGAGGTCATTACTGAATTAATAACTTCTAAGACCCAAGGAAACTCTTGGGTTATCTCCCAAAAAGTAATTTTCTTTAACGCCTTTAAGTTAGGCTTGATAGTTTGAGAAGATGCTCACATAAGAAATATGAATTGAAGTAAAAGAGAGCATCAAGAAGCAAATTCAAAACACATTTAAGTCTAACCCACTTCCCACGCATAGGAATCTTGTAATAAAATAAATTCACAAAGAACAAAGTGACATGCATAGGAATATAAAACAAGAGTAACTTCAAAACTTTTAGCACATAGAGAGGTGTTTCAGTACCATGAAAACTTCTATAACCATATTTTCCTCTCTCATAATAATTTTCAGTAGCATCATAATAAACTCAAAAATATAGCTATCACATAAAGCATGCTTTTCATGATCTATAAACACATAATTTCTATCAAGCTCAAAATAGGGGATTAAAACCTTCACAGGTTTTACCCAAAGTAGATATTTCAAAAGGATCCACCAGAACATAACATTCATCCTCCTTTGGTAAGAATGGGGGACAATCAAATAATGTAAGGGATAAAGAGTTACTCTCATTAGAAGGTAGGCATGGGTAGATAATCCATTCTTCCTCCTTTTGTTCATCACTCTCCCCCTCTTTTTGATCTAATGAGCTTCCAGTTTCCACAATTTTTATTCTATAGGCTTCTGCAAGGCATTAGCCTCTTCCATTTGTGGAAAACGCCTATTAAAATATTCAAAAATATAGCCATTTTATTCCTTGTAATTATCAAAGCAAAATTTAAGTATCTCATAAACCTCACATTCATAAGGTGCATCATCAGTATTTTAAGCAAACTGGCAAGTTCAAATGCACCATTGAAGGCAATAAATTCTTCAATTTGTTCCACATATAAAAGTCATAATTTCCTTTAACATAAGAGGATATGGTAACATTATCATTATACTCACATTGAAAATGAAGGTGTTTATATCTCCTACAACAACAAGATTTATCAAAGCAATAAGTAACATTATAAGTAGACCACAAATCTCTAGCAATAGTATTCAACTTATCAATTTGTTCCCATAAGTGTTTCCCTTTTTGTGACAAAGAGTGTTCCTTATAATAATATTTTTGTTCTTTCGTGAACCCACCTTTCCAATAAGAACTAGTTTCAAAGAAACCATCCATTGACAGAAAGCATGACCAAGCAAGGCAATAACATACCAGCAACCATAGAAGGAACTAATTTTTGTGTGTTTTTGAATAAAGAAAGCAAACCAAACTAAACTAATTTTTTTGGAGTTTTTGAAAAGAGGCAAACAAAACCAAGCAAAAGAAACTAAGCAAACTAAAAACAAAGTAAAGAGAAAGGAAGTGGAGGACTCCCCTTGTCAAGACATCCTTAACCTCCCCGGCAACGGTGCCAGAAAATAGCTTAATGGCGCCCAACACTTGTCGTGGGACGCTTCGTTGGAAACCCAAAGAGGAAGGTGTGATTATCACAACAGAAAATTTTCCCTCAGTAAGAAACTGAGGTTATTGAACTAGTAGGAGGAAGGAAACATCTCAAAGGTGTTGCAAGCAACATGGAAACCTGCACAACACAAACTCAAGACTTTGCCCCAACGAATCGGTGAGGTTGTCAAGCTCACCAGTTTGTTGTAACAAAGGATTAAACGTATGGTGTGGAAGGTAATGGTTTGCAGCAAGTAAACATGTAACAGTGGAGGATGTATCAATGGTAAATATTGGAACGGGGTCCATAGTTCACTAGAGGGGCTCTTCTTAGATAAACAACATGGCATGAAGGGTAAACAAATTATAGTAGTGCAATTGATAGGAACTGAGCAAGGCATAACAATGCAATACCAGACAAAAATATCCTATGAGATTCGATTGGGAAATACAACAATATACATGGACCGCCATCCAACTGCATCTATGACTAGAAGTCCACCTTCAGGTTATCATCCTAACCCCCTCCTGTATTAAGTTTCAAGCAACAGACAACTACTTTAAGCAAAGTGTGTAAGGTAAAAAATCCACTTGTTCTATGAATAAGAGACCGTTGTTTTCTCCCTAGTGGCAACAACACATCTACAACCAAAGAGATTTCTGTCACTTCCCTTGGAAACTAGAGGCATGAACCCACTATCGAGCATAAATACCCCCTCTTGGAGTCACTAGCAACTACTTGGCCAAGATATCTACTAACAACGGAGAGCATGCAAGATCACAAACAACATTGACATGATAGAATCAAATAGACAATACCATTAATCAAGCTGACATAATAATCTCAATATCCATCGGATCCCCGCAAACACAACATGCATGATTACAAATAGATTAGATCTTGATCATGAACAGAGCTCACAAGATCTATACATGAAAGCACAAAGGAGGAGATATAACCATCTAGCTACTACATGGACCCGTAGTCCAAGGTGGAACTACTCACGCTTTATACCGGAGAAGAAGGCCTCTAGGATGATTCCCCTCTGGTAGGGTGCCGAGAAGAACTTCAGATCCCCCCGATCTAGGGACAACGGTGGCGGTGGCTACAGAAGGTTTCATGGAGTTTTGATCGGGTGCCTAGGGTTTCTGTATCGGGGGATTCTTATAGGCGAAGAGGCGAGGTTGGGAGGCGGCCGGAGGGCCCACACCCTACCAGGCGCGGGTGGGCCCACCCGTGCCTAGGGGGTGTGGCGGTCCTAGTTCGCCTATCCCTCTCCCCTCTGGACTTTGTGTCGCCCACGGTAAAATATTGACTTTGGCTTTTGTCCCATCCAATTCCGAGAATATTGATTTTCTGCCTTTCTGGAACCAAAAACAGAACAAAACATGCAACTAGAACTGTGGCAACTTGTTAATAGGTTAGTTCCAAAAAATATATAAAAACACCTCAAAGCATAGACAAAGCAAAGCAAAGTAGATACTAAACAAGCATGGAGCATCAAAAATTATAGATAGGTTTCCGACGTATCACTGTGATAGATGACTTATATATATGATTCCTAAATGATTTTTAGGGAAATGATTAGATTATATGATCTAAGAAAGCTTGCAGATATTGGCTTTACAAAGGATATGTGGCTGTTTGATTGTCTACTATTGAGGTGCTATCCAGAAATGGGGATGTGCCCAATAGAAAACCATCCATGCAATTATTTGCATCTAGTTTTAAAACTAGATAATACTGATACGTCCAAAACGTATCTACTTTCCCGAACACTTTTGGTATTGTTTCTCCTCTAAACTTGTGTGATTTGGATACAACTAACACGGACTGACACTGTTTTCAGCAGAATTAACTTGGTGTCTAGTTTTTGTGTAGAAAATCAACTATCAGGAAAAATACCGGAAATATGCCAAAAATCCTATTTCACCAGAAGACTCATGGAGACAGAATACGAGACGTAGTGGGGCTCTGAGGGGCCCTCCCCCTGCCGCGCGGGCTAGGCGTGGCCGCTCCTGGAGGGGGTGTGGCCGCCTCAGGCACCCTCTCGGCCTCCCTCTTCGCCTATAAGTTGCCTTCTGACCTAAAAATTCAGGGGGGGTCGACGTTTTTCCAAAAAGAGTTCTGCTGCGCCGCCACCACCACAAACCGCGATTCGGAACTAGAAACTCCGTTCTGGCACCCTGTCGGGATGGGGAATTCAGATAGGATCAACGCCATCATCATCACCGACGCCTATCTATCAACCATCCATTTTCCCCCATCCATGAGTGAGTAATCCCCCGCTGTAGGCTATGGGGATGGTAGGGATTGGATGAGTTCTATCATGTAATCGAATAAGATTGTTAGGGCATGGTGCCTAGTATCTCTATTAGTGCTATTTGACTTTGTTGCAACTTGTTGTGCTTAATGCTTGTCACTAGGGCCCGAGTGCCATGATCTCAGATCTGAACTTATTATTGATTTATGATGATAGTATTGTTTGTGATCTTATCTGCAAGTTGTGTACACATATCATTGTCCAGATCCAAAGGCCCCGAAGTGACAGAAATCGGGACAACCGGAGGGGATGGCAGTGATGTGAGGATCACATGTGTTCATGGAGTGTTAATGCTTTGCTCCGGTGCTCTATTAAAAGGAGTACCTTAATTGCCAGTATATTCCCTTGAGGCCCTATTGCAACAGGGTGGCAGGACAAAAGATGTTGTGCAAGTTCTCATTGCACGTACCTATGACTATATATGGAGCACATGCATATGATTGTTTAGTACCAGGATGCTTTATCTTATTTATCTGTAATTGACCTAGATCTTGAAGTTACATGTTTAGACTTGTACATGCAACGCCCGTCCATCCATCCCTATGCCTACCGCACTCATATCCTATCATTTGCTAATATTATTACTATTGCTCTTGTTCTGCTGCTACTATTACTTTGCTATTGCTACTAAAAAACTGTTGCTACCGATAAACTATTGTGAGCAAGAATATTTCCAGGTGCAGCTGAATTGACAACTCGGTTGTTAAGGCGTATAAGTATTCTTTGGCTCCCCTTATGTAGAATCAATAAATTGGGTAATACTACTCTCGAAGACTGTTGCGATCCCCTATACTTGTGGGTCATCAAGACTATTTTCTGGCCAGTTCGAACACCAACACCAAATAAGATGGGAGTGATTGCATTAAATGATGAAGTGATGAAAGAAGCTAAGAAATGTCTTAAGGAGAAATGTATTAGATCTGAAGACGTGAAGAATTTAACTCATATAGAAGAATTATGTAAGCCAATTCCCCACTCATATACTATTAAGGTACACTCTCTCCAACACTTTGATGAAGGTGATATTCCCTATGGTAAGCCTCCTGATCAATGCTTAGAGGAACTTGGCATTTTTATTGTTAAATAAGGTGATTTTAATAAACAAGTTCAGAATCATGTATTGGAAAACTCTAGAGCTATTAATGAGTTGAAAGATATTGTGGAAAGAACTGCTAATGATGTTAAAATTCTTTGTAAACACTTTCAAATGGTTGAAACTCGAATTGATCAACTTGCTAAGGTACAAAAGGATATGCTAGTTAATTCTTCAGGAGATAAACATGCTTATGGAATTAGAACTAGGAGTGGTATAACCACTCAAGATCCTTTATATCCTGAGGGACACCCTAAAAGAATTGAGCAGGATTCTCAACAAGCTGAAAGTAGTGGTAGTCCTCAAAAGAGAAAGAAAAAGAAACACAAAATAGTTGAGGAACCACCTGAACCTGCTGTAGATCCTAATAGTATATCTGTCTCTGATGCTGAAACTGAGAGTGGTAATGATAAAAATGATGATCCTGATAAGGAGGAAGTTGAGGAAGAACCTGAGAAGCACACTAAGAACACTAGGTACACTAATGAAGATTTTATAGCTAAAAAACATGGTAGTGAAAGAGAACCTTGGGTGCAGAAACCTATGCCTTTTCCCAATAAGAAACACAAGTCAAAGGAGGAAGAACACTATAACAAGTTTTATGAGTGGATGAAACCATTATTTTTGCAATATGAAGGATATTTTCAAAGTATATGAAGGATATTTTCTCTAATAAAAGGAAGATTCCTAATGAGGAAATTTCTACTTTGCTTGCTAATTATTCCTTCAATGGTAAGGTTCCAAAGAAACTTGGTGATCCAGGTATACCAACTATTCCTTGCTCTATTAAGAATAATTATATTAGAACTGCTTTATGTGATTTGGGAGCTGGAGTTAGTGTTATGCCTTTTTCTCTCTACAAGAGACTCCAACTAGAAAATTTGATACCAACTAATATATCTTTGCAAATGGCTGATAAGTCAACTACTATTCCTGTTGGTATATGTGAGGATGTTCCTGTTCAAGTAGCTCATAATTTCTTGGTTTTAACTGATTTTGTTGTGCTTGAGATGCCCGAAGATCATAAAATGTCCATTGTTCTTGGGAGACCTTTTCTTAATACTGCAGGTGCTGTCATCAATTGTAATTAAGGAAAAGTAACTTTTAATATTAATGAGAAAGAGCATAATATATATTTCCCCAAGAAGATTGATAAGAGATATTGCCTGAATTCAATTGAAAATGTTGAGAGCATCAAAGTTGGAGAAATATATTGTCCCATTCCACAAGAAAGTTTTGAAACTATTATGATTCGGACTATTGCTATCAAGTTTGAGGTAACATAATCACTTTGTGGAATGCAAAGTTTTGCTTCATATAAGATTGTTTTGGTAATAAGACTTGATCAACCTTGTTAACAAAGGTATTTTAATGAACAAAACAATGCTTTCACAGTGGTTATACTTTCTCACTTTTATTTTTCTCCTTCCTAGTCTTTGCTCTTTCTCTTGTTAGAGTTGGTTTTGCTAGTTGTTTGCTTGTTATAGTGTCTTAGAACTTCTATAGTTTTGGTTTTGGTTTGCTTTTTGCTTCTTCTAAAAAATCTGTTTCTGC
Source organism: Avena longiglumis (assembly GCA_030063025.1). Lineage (NCBI taxonomy): Eukaryota > Viridiplantae > Streptophyta > Magnoliopsida > Poales > Poaceae > Avena > Avena longiglumis. The sequence goes on along the minus strand of CP125973.1, from coordinate 51,514,323 downwards.
GAGAAAATCAATTTTCACAACCTGGAAATTGGCCAAAAATAAAGTTTCCTGAAAAATTTCAGAAAATTCATATTAATCTTTTTCTCGAAAAAAGGGGCAGAGGGGCACCTGGAATGGCTCAGGGGGACCCACCAGGATAGCACACCCTTGGTGGTGCGGCCAGCCCCAGGGCTCGCCTGGCGTGTGGGACCCACCTGTGGCCCTCCAAGTTGTATCCTTCCAGCCACTTCTTTCTCGCTCCCAAAAAACACCGGAAAATTTCTCAAGCTCGAGTTCCTGCTATTCTTGCTCCCGATTTTCGATCTCCTTGCTCAGCCCATCTTTGCTGCTGATTTTTCGAGGGATTGCTCCTTGGTATGTGCTCCTCCGCTTGTCCAATTAGATTTGTGATTGGTAGATTGTATATTGAGTTATTTTTTTACTGTAGGCGACAGGTTGTGTGAGATTTCATGCTTGTTCTATGCTTAGAGATTTCATTTTGATGCATGTTTAGCCCTCTAGCAAGTTCCTATAGTAGTTCCTCATCATTTATCAACTTGGAAATTACTTGGTTTGATGTTTGTCTAAAAATTTCAGAATAAAAGGTCATGGACAACCACACCTGTCACATCCCAAGATTTTCCAAATCTTCTAATGTGAAAAATAAATGAATAAAATAAAACTTTGTTGATTTTCAGGGTGAGGAGAAACTTTTTTATTCCAATTGGAAACCTTCAAACCTATTTGATCAAACAAATCCTAAAGGGATTTGAAAAGATAAACAATTAATAAAGAAAATATTAAATATTTGGAATTACTATTTTGGATCTTTTTTATATAAAGATTTGGTTTTCAAAAGCAAAGGATAGAATTATAAATAAGGATTATTTTATAAGCCAAATTAAAACTTGGCCAAGCCTTTGAAATAAAATATTTCTATTTGATAAAAATAGTAAAGGTTTATTTAAATAAAATAATAAGGATTTAATATCCAATTTTATTAGAAATAAAGGTTTTAATATTTTAATTAAACATCAAAATTTGTTAAAATATTTTAAACAAGTTTTACAAGAATTTTATAATCTCAAATAAAACCTACTGAAGTGTTTTTGGTTTTATTTTAGATTTCAAAATAAAGATTTTAATAAAAACAAATCCTATTTGAATTAAATGATCAAGGTCTATTTTATTTAATTATTAAGTGGACCCTAAAAAGAATAAGAATATTATTTTGGACTTTGTATTGTGGTTAAACAGAACTAAACTCAATGCAAAGTTTGGAGGATTTTTGAATTGATTTGAGTGTTTGATTTGTTGTTTGAATTTCAAAACAGAAAATCAATTGGAAAAAGGAAAAAGTATTAGTACAAAAAATGAACTAAGCCTGCCCAGCCAGCAAGCCCAGCCCATCCCAACCCAGCAGCCACCTCTCTTCCCCACGAGAAAACGCTTCGCACTCAGAAACTCACCCACTCGGCGACTGACCGACGGACCCCACCCCCACACTCTCTCTCTCGCTGACCAATCGACCCCATAGCACTGTTCGTCGTTTCCACCTGCGAAGAGCACGCCCTGGCCGTTTTACTACCGATGAATTCTCGCTATCAATTCTCCTAAATGCCTTGCCTTAATCTCGCCGCGACCTCGCCCTCAAAAGCGCCTCTCTTCCCTCTACCATTCCCCTCAAACGCCAACTCCTCATCGCCACCAGGCTGCTCGAATCGCAAGCCCGAACCCCACTGTCTCCGACGAGCTCACGTTAAAATTCCGGCCACCACCGCCAGCCCCACTGCTTCCATAGCACACGAGCTTGCTCGCCATCATCTCTGCACTGCCGGTGTTTTCGCTTCGCGTGCTCGCGTGCGTCGACTTCGTCTTCGACTGAACGATGCCGCCGTCCGCTCCAACTCCGACAAGATCCACAGGTAGTTTCCGACCGCGCCTCTCCTTCTCCTTCACGCACGCATCTTCGCCATGACCTTGAGCATCTAACCGTGCTCTCTGTTTGCTCTCTCGTGGCCCGTAGCGCCGCCCTCGACGATGACAGAACATGGCCGTCCTCAGACGCAACTCCGACGAGCGATTAACCGCAACCTTGTGCGCCCCTTCGTCAACCGCGAGCAGGTTGAGCACCCCCACGTCACTGCGATCACGGTGAGCCATCTCTTCTTCTTCCTAGCTTCCTCTAGCGCCAGCTCCGCCGCTAGCCGAACATCGCCGCGCCAATGAAAGCGCCGCTTTAACTTGGTCGAGGCGATGGCCGTTAGATGACGATCAAATGGATACGATAGATCACTTAACGTTGAAGGGGTACGCAACCAGTGCCGTGCGATTTAACTTGATCCAACGCCTCACGTTGCTGATCCGGCCGAAGCGGTACCGACGAATAGAAACGCGCCGCGTGGCACTAGTTTGGTTTAAACATAATTTTGAATCTGATTAGAATGTGATTTTGTAAATTCCATAACTTTTGATCCACACGTCCAAATTTTGCAAACTTTATATCAATGGATTCAGAAAAGCAAGCCCTAGCCAACCATGCCATTTTTTTAATAAAAAGTTTCTGTTAAATTGTTTGTTTTTTGCAGAAACTTGTGTATGCTTGTTTAGATTATAAAAATTGTTCAAAAATGATTTTGGGGATAAAATCTTTGACAAATGGTGTATTTTGAACCTACTGACCATAGGAAACACTTTGTGGTTTCAAAAATATATTTGGTGATGCAAAAGAATGAATCTTGGATTTAAAACCAATTCTAGTCAAATAAAAATATAGTTTATTTATTAAAAAATGGTTTGGAAGAAAACCTTTGGGAAATGTTTTGTTTCAAACTCTCTGACCCCAAACACCAAGTTTTATGATTTGAAAATGTATTTGGTGAACCCTATAGAACTACTACTTTACTAAAGACATTTTCAAACCACATAAAATAATGACTTGGTTTAGAAAATGGTTTATAAAGTGAAATCTTTTGCAAATGACTTTGCCACTTTATAAAATGACCATTAGGTGTTTTCAAATGTTTATGACCCATTAGAAACCACTTTTACAAATAAAACAACCCTTTTGCATGCTTGCATGTATTGTTTTATTTATTATTTTATGTGATGTTTTGCTTGAGTGGTAGATTGAAATATTGTTTGCTTGATTGAATTGTAGTGACTTGAAGTGTGTGAACATTGAAGGGTTTCGCGGCATAGTAAATCAAAATTTTATACGGATGCGAACAGAGGGAAAGCCAAGATCTAATCTAGGAGATGCAATCAACGAGAGAGATTGGATTAGATCTTCATACCCTTGAAGATTCAAGCATGAACGTTCATCTAACGTGGGTGATGTAGTCGCATGCTTCTCCTCCTCGATCCGATCCGATCTAGCACCACAAGTGGCGGTGCCTCCATGAGATGCACACGGCAGACTCGGCGTCTCCTCCTTCCTCGGACCAGCGAGTACGGTGGAGAGATAGATTGGATCTACAACACGACGGCGTGGTGTATATGGTGGAGAATTTCTGCAGGCTTCGCCTACAAACGATCGGGAGGAGAGGAAGGTAGCAAGGCTGCTAGGGCTTGGAGGAAGGTGTGTGGGAGGGGCGCACCACCCTCTATATATAGAGGCGGCCAGCCCCCCTCCTCCAAGCCTATCTCTAGTTTAAACAATTTAAACTCTCCCTTATCTAGAAATCCTATCTCTAGTTTAAACGATTTAAACTCTCCCTTATCTAGAAATTCTATCCCGAGATTTAAACGAGTCAAATCTCTCTAGAATCGGCTGGGCCCTATGGGGCCTTGTTCCCCTGGCCCAATGCGGCCAGGACACTTCCTCATAGTCCCATGCCCCCTCCCGGAAGGTGGGGCCACGTTGGTCCCCTTCCGGAAGGTTCTAGAAGCTTTCGGTACAATACCGATTAACCAGGAACAATTCTGAACTCCAAAAACTGCACTGCCTTATATGAATCTTATTCTCCGGACCATTCCTTAACCTCTCGTGATATCCTGGATCCCATACGAGACTCCGAACAAAAATTCATAAACCAATTATCCAATCTATCCTAGCGTCAAGACACGTTAAGTGTGTGACCCTGCGGGTTCGAGAATATGCAGACATGATCTTCTATCAATAATCAACAGCGGGTGCAGGCACCCATATTGACTCCACACATTCATCGATGATCATATCGGATGAACCACGATGCCAGATTCAATCAATCCCATATATATATTCCCTTCGTCTCGCGATATTTTACTTGCTCGAGATTCGATCGTCGGTATCGTCATACCTAGTTCAATCTGCTCACGCAAGTACTTTACTTCCGTAATCCGATATCACTTTGTGATTAACTCCTTAACCACATGCTTGCAAGCGGTGTTGATATCGATTACGAGTGGCCGAGTAAGTATCTCTCCGACTTGGGAGGGACAAATTCCATCTCGATACATACAACCCAACCTGATACTTTCCGATCACGAGAGACACCTTTATGATCACCCTCTCATAGGATGACGTTTGATGACCTCAAAGCTTTCTTCCGATACCAGGGAGTTGCATTATCTCATGGTCTAAGGAATACAATATTTGACATAGGAAAAGCTTACAAAGACAACACGATGACACGATCTAATTGCTCTGCTTTGTTTGGGTCTATCCACCATATCATTCTCCCAATGATATGATCTCATTATCAATTGACAACTCATGTCTATGGTTAGGAAACCTTAACCATCATTGATCAATGAGCTAGTCCATAGAGGCGTACTAGGGACACGGTGTTGTTCACAAACCACACAAGTATTAAAGTTTCCGCTTAATACAATTCCAGCATGGAATATAAACTTTATCATGAACAAGAATTATAATAATAACATCTTTATTATTGCCTCTAGGGCATAATTCCAACAAACATTGCAAAGATCAAGGGTGAACTTATACTCTCTACCAAAAAGGCAAGTGATGCTTCATACTTTGTCCCATTACTTTCACTATGCATTAGTGATTTTTCTAAGTAAAACTTGCATGGAATTTTTGCTAAGTATAAACCATGCTATGGGAAATCCTAGTAGATGAAACCTTAGCAGAAATTTCCTAAGTTAAGATCCCTACTACTATCATGCTTATCTTAGCTAGTAGAAAACAAGGGTGGAATATATATTCACACTATGGAAAAGTTTCTAAGTCTGAGGACTTGTGTTTTGTTTAATAAAACAACTAAGTAAATGAATCACCTGGGTGGAATGGAAGGAATGGTTTGTGTTGAGTGGTTCACAAGGCCCATTTTTATGGTTTACCTTGTGTATCTCACTTGTGGATGGCCACCCAAGAACAAAGAGATTTGAGATGTCAAATGTTGAGAAGCTTCAAGTGCAGCCACTTGGCATTATGGGCTCTGCCTGGATCATATAGGTTGCAATAACTTAGCCAAATGGACAGTTGGTGGTAGGGTTTGATAGGTTGGAGCGCATCCATTTTGGTCTAAGGGAAGGCTTCTGAAAGATCTTGTCTGGAAACCAAGTCTTGTGGGGAAAGTGCACCACCTCTGCAGAGTGTAAAATCTAAGTACTTAGCCATGTCCCTGGTAAAGGACAATTTAAGCATCAATACATGGAAGCTATCAAGAATCTCATCACCAAACTTCTAAAGTTAAAAACTTGTGGTTGAACAAGGGTTAAAGGATCTTCAATCTTTGATTGGTAGATGCCTTGGGTGATTTTTGTCAAGCAAAAACTTAGTGTTTTCAAATGATAAGGAAAATCTATTTTGAGCAAAGCAAGCCTAAGCTACACTTAGCCAAATGCATATAGATGATAGACTCCACTATACTACCATAGTATCACTTGCCAATACGATTCAAATGTATTGACCCTTGTGGGTATAACTTGTTATGTTGCAGGTTTGATTGATTTAGTGAAGTGTGTTGATTAGGATTACAAAGTCTACAACCAACATGTCTACCTGTGGCACTTTGAAGATGAAGGACCCCATGCTTATAGATATTCTGCTGCAATGTAATGTAATAGCCAAATGAGCTATGAAAGATGTAATAAATTATTTTATTCCTGGTTATAAAGTTGTATTATGACCTTTGTTTCTTGATATTACATCTTAACTGTGGATGCTAGCTATTGATCTAGGGACTAGCATTGCAAACATAGGGGACTCTACCTTATCAAAGGTTGGGACCTCTACAGATGGTATCAGAGCATTGTGTTGCCTGTAGGATTTGTAAACCTAGGATTGGACAAAAACCCTTAGAAAAATAGAAGTTGTATTTGTTCCAAAAACTTATTTACAAACAATCTTGTAAACTATTTCCTCAATCATTTTGGTTTTGATTCTACAACTCTTCTATTTCAATTTGATGAACAACCTACCCCATGGCCAAATACTTCACCATGAGCTAAGGACTCCATCAACTCTAATGACTTCAACATCTTCAGCATTTCCACCAAGGACTGCAAACTTGGATATCACTAAGGACTACAAGTGAGACAAGGAATCTTGCTCAATATTTGGAGACTAAGGAAACACAACTTAGAAGGAGCCCTCATCACCTTTGAAGTTTTGTGACCAAGAGTTTTTCTCAAGGAAACCATGATCTCATGCAAGAAGAGTCAACCAAGAAGGATGGAAAGAACTCAAGTGAACCATATAGATGGACCACCATATTTTGTTTAAGTCAAACCCACCAACTTATGTGGTGTAACAAAAATATTTTTGATTGCCTAAAAATATGTTTGTTGTTGAGTGGAATATTTGTTTGTGATTGCTTGCACATTGCTTGTGTGAATTGTGATGTGTGTGATTAGACTTATTCCCTTAGAAATATTTTGCCTATTCTAATCCCAATCCAACCCAAACAGATGACTTCTCCAAGAGACTCCAACATCAAGGATGGTGACACCAACAACAACCAAGAGGACAACATGAGAGAACTTATAGCAACCCAAAACCAGTTGAGCCAAATGACAACTCAGCTTTTAGCCAACAACAATGGACTAGACCCAGCCATACAAAGGATTTTGAAACTTCAATCCCAATTGTTGCAAGGTATGGCCACTCAAATGATCAACATTGGAGACAACTCTTCCAAAGGAGTTTATGACAACAAGGATGACAAAGATGTTATTTTAGAAGGAACCAAAGCCTGGAATATTTGTGGAGACAAGGATCACACTTCCAAGGAACATGGGGATCAATGCCCCAATTGTGAAGAGGAACATCCAGTTGGCCAATGCCCCACATCTCAAGCTACTTGCTTCCTATGTGAAGGAAATAGTCATGTCCCTATCCAATGCCCCATCTATTCCATAATTCAACAAAGGAAACAAGGTGGAGTGCAACAACTGATTGCAGACTATCAAGCCAAGTCTACCAAGAAGGATGAGGACAAAGGAAAATCTCAACTTGTACCTTCATGCAATATGACCCAATTTAAAGGACCAAAGAAGAGACATATGAATTATCCAAGGAGCAGTAGAAGGTCAAAGAAACCAGTAGACATTCCTACCTATGAGATAACATATGAAGATCATGAACTAGAAGCACTCCTAGCTTTGGAGAAACCCAAGAAAAAGAAGGACAAAAGCCATGTGCAATCTTACACTTGCAAAAAATGGGACACTATGCCAATGAATGTCCAGAAAAGACGAAGCACAAGATAAACCAGCCTATGAAGGATCTCAGCCTTGTCACATGTTTCAAGTGTGAAAACAAAGGACACTATGCAGATGTTTGTCCAGAAAAGTTACATCAAGATCCCAAGCAAGCCAAGATGTAATCTAGTTGGAAAATATTTTAAGGATGGTAGTACCCTAGATGCTTTTCAACCAACTTGTAACCCCTAGCCTCCCCAAATCTCGGGACGAGATTTATTTTAAGGGTGGTAGCCTGTCACATCCCAAGATTTTCCAAATCTTGTAATGTGAAAAATAAATGAATAAAATAAAACTTTGTTGATTTTCAGGGTGAGAAGAAACTTTTTGATTCCAATTGGAAACCTTCAAACCTATTTGATCAAACAAATCCTAAAGGGATTTGAAAAGATAAACAATTAATAAAGAAAATATTAAATATTTGGAATTACTATTTTGGATCTTTTTTATAAAAAGATTTGGTTTTCAAAAGCAAAGGATATAATTATAAATAAGGATTATTTTATAAGCCAAATTAAAACTTGGCCAAGCCTTTGAAATAAAATATTTCTATTTGATAAAAATAGTAAAGGTTTATTTAAATAAAATAATAAGGATTTAATATCCAATTTTATTAGAAATAAAGGTTTTACTATTTTAATTAAACAACAAAATTTGTTAAAATATTTTAAACGAGTTTTCCAAGTATTTTATAATCTCAAATAAAACCTACTGAAGTGTTTTCGGTTTTATTTTAGATTTCAAAATAAAGATTTTAATAAAAACAAATCCTATTTGAATTAAATGATCAAGGTCTATTTTATTTAATTATTAAGTGGACCCTAAAAAGAATAAGAATATTATTTTGGACTTTGTATTGTGGTTAAACAGAACTAAACTCAATGCAAAGTTTGGAGGAGTTTTGAATTGATTTGAGTGTTTGATTTGTTGTTTGAATTTCAAAACAGAAAATCAATTGGAAAAAGCAAAAAGTATCAGTACAAATAAAATGAACTAAGCCTGCCCAGCCAGCAAGCCCAGCCCATCCTAGCCCAGCAGCCCACCTCTCTTCCCCGCGAGAAAATGCTTCGCACTCAGAAACTCACCCACTCAGCGACTGACCGACGGACCCCACCCCCACACTCTCTCTCTCGCTGACCAATCGACCCCACATCACTGTTCGTCGTTTCCACCCGCGAAGATCATGCCCTGGCCGTTTTACTGCCGATGAAGTCTCGCTATCAATTCTCCAAAATGCCTTGCCTTAATCTCGCCGCGATCTCGCCCTCATAAGCGCCTCTCTTCCCTCTACTATTCCCCTCAAACGCCAACTCCTCATCGCCACCAGGCTACTCGAATCACAAGCCCGAACCCCACTGTCTCCGGCGAGCTCACGTTCAAATTCCGGCCACCACCGCCAGCCCCACTGCTTCTAGAGCACACGAGTTTGCTCGCCATCATCTCCTCGCAGTGCCTTCCTCGCCATGGTGCTCTGCAGCGTCGACTTCGTCTTCGACTGAACGACGCCGCCGTCCGCTCCAACTCCGACGAGCTCCACAGGTAGTTTCCGACCGAGCCTCTCCTTCTCCTTCACGCACGCATCTTTGCCATGACCTTGCGCATCTAACCGTGCTCTCTGTTTGCTCTCTCGTGACCCGTAGCGCCACCCTCGACAACGACAGAACGTGGCCGTCGTCAGACGCAACTCCGACGAGCGATTAACCGCAACCTTGTGCGCCCCTTCGTCAACCGCGAGCAGGTTGAGCATCTTCACGTCACTGCGATCACGGTGAGCCATATCTTCGTCTTCCTAGATTCCTCTAGCGCCAGCTCCGCCGCTAGCCGAACATCGCCGCCGCGCGCAGCCATCGAGCGCCGCCAGAACTTGGTCAGGGTGACGATGGCCGTTAGATGACGATCCAATGGATACGATAGATCACTTAACGCTGAAGGGGTACGCAACCAGTGCCGTGCGATTTAACTTGATCCAACGCCTCACGTTGCTGATCCGGCCGAAGCGGTACCGACGAATAGAAACGCGCCGCGTGGCACTAGTTTGGTTTAAACAGAATTTTGAATCTGATTAGAATGTGATTTTGTAAATTCCATAACTTTTGATCCACACGTCCAAATTTTGCAAACTTTATATCAATGGATTCAGAAAAGAAAGCCCTAGCCAACCATGCCATTTGTTTAATAAAAAGTTTCTGTTAAATTGTTTGTTTTTGCAGAAACTTGTGTATGCTTGTTTAGATTATAAAAATTGTTCAAAAATGATTTTGGGGATAAAATCTTTGACAAATGGTGTATTTTGAACCTACTGACCATAGGAAACACTTTGTGGTTTCAAAAATATATATGGTGATGAAAAAGAATGAATCTTGGATTTAAAACCAATTCTAGTCAAATAAAAATATAGTTTATTTATTAAAAAATGGTTTGGAAGAAAACCTTTGGTAAATGTTTTGTTTCAAACTCTCTGACCCCAAACACCAAGTTTTATGATTTGAAAATGTATTTGGTGAACCCTATAGAACTACTACTTTACTAAAGACATTTTCAAACCACATAAAATAATGACTTGGTTTAGAAAATGGTTTATAAAGTGAAATCTTTTGCAAATGACTTTGCCACTTTATAAAATGACCATTAGGTGTTTTAAAATGTTTATGACCCATTAGAAACCACTTTTACAAATAAAACAACCCTTTTGCATGCTTGCATGTATTGTTTTGTTTATTATTTTATGTGATGTTTTGCTTGAATGGTAGATTGAAATATTGTTTGCTTGATTGAATTGTAGTGACTTGAAGTGTGTGAACATTGCAAAGATTAAGGGTGAACTTATACTCTCTACCAAAAAGGCAAGTGATGCTTCATACTTTGTCCCATTACTTTCACTATGCATTAGTGATTTTTCTAAGTAAAACTTGCATGGAATTTTTGCTAAGTATAAACCATGCTATGGGAAATCCTAGTAGATGAAACCTTAGTAGAAATTTCCTAAGTTAAGATCCCTACCACTATCATGCTTATCTTAGCTAGTAGAAAACAAGGGTGGAATATATATTCACACTATGGAAAAGTTTCTAAGTCTGAGGACTTGTGTTTTGTTTAATAAAACAACTAAGTAAATGAATCACCTGGGTGGAATGGAAGGAATGGTTTTTGTTGAGTGGTTCACAAGTCCCATTTTTATGGTTTACCTTGTGTATCTCACTTGTGGATGGCCACCCAAGAACAAAGATATTTGAGATGTCAAATGTTGAGAAGCTTCAAGTGCAGCCACTTGGCATTATGGGCTCTGCCTGGATCATATAGGTTACAATAACTTAGCCAAATGGACAGTTGGTGATAGGGTTTGATAGGTTGGAGCGCGTCCATTTTGGTCTAAAGGAAGGCTTCTGAAAGATCTTGTCTTGGGAAACCAAGTCTTGTGGGGAAAGTGCACCACCTCTGCAGAGTGTAAAATCTAAGTACTTAGCCATGTCCCTGGTAAAGGACAATTTAAGCATCAAGACATGGAAGCTATCAAGAATTTCATCATCCAAACTTCTAAAGTTAAAAACTTGTGGTTGAACAAGGGTTAAAGCATCTTCAATCTTTGATTGGTAGATGCCTTGGGTGATTTTTGTGAAGCAAAAACTTAGTGTTTTCAAATGATAAGGAAAATCTATTTTGAGCAAAGCAAGCCTAAGCTACACTTAGCCAAATGCATATATATGATAGACTCCACTATACTACCATAGTATCACTTGCCAATAGAATTCAAATGTATTGACCCTTGTGGCTATAACTTGTTATGTTGAAGGTTTGATTGATTTAGTGAAGTGTGTTGATTAGGATTAAAAAGTCTACAACCAACATGTCTACCTGTGGCACTTTGAAGATGAAGGACCCCATGCTTATAGATATTCTGCTGCAATGTAATGTAATAGCCAAATGAGCTATGAAAGATGTAATAAATTATTTTATTCTTGGTTATAAAGTTGTATTATGACCTTTGTTTCTTGATATTACATCTTAATTGTGGATGCTAGCTATTGATCCAGGGACTAGCATTGCAAACACAGGGGACTCTACCTTATCAAAGGTTGGGACCTCTACAACACCTTTGGAGAAGTGTTTGAGAGTGGTGCACCTAGGAGGACAAGGCCTTCGAGATCATCCTCCAGAGCTAGGCCATCATACAATGAGGATCTTATTACACCGTGTTTGGCAACGAGGGAGATGAGGGGGATGCGCACCCTTGTACGTTGCCTTGTTTTACCGTTTTGTAGGTTACAAGGATTCTCAATGATTTCCTAACTCTTATTAGGAGGGTTGGTCTAACTAGTTATATGCAGGATGATAGTGAGCAATATGCTATGCTCACCAAAAATTTTGTGGAGAGTTTCTCTTTTTCTAACAGCCCTTTGAGGTCAGAGGTGTCATTCAAAGTCTATGATATGCCTATCTCCATGACATTGAATAAATTTTGCGAAATTTTGGGTATTGGCACGGCTGGGACAATGAAGAAGATTCTAGCTCAACCCGCTGATTTGTTGGAGCTCCGCCGTGGGGTGAATGATGATGACCGCAGAGCCCAGCGCAGAAAGATAAGAAATATTCAACTCCCAGCTATCAGATATTTTGTTTATTATCTTGCCACTAATATTCTTGGTAGGGAGAACACTAGCAATATTTCCAACTATCATTTGGCCTTTCTAGCTGCTGCACTCAACAATGAAACCAGATATAATCTTGGTTCTCTCATTGCTCGTCGCTTAGTTGCTAGAGGACCCATTTATGGGGGTATTATTGATGCACGTGTAGTTGCTGCCTTAGAACTTTTTGTTGATCCAAATGATACAATTTTGGATCCTTAGAGGCTTAATCTTGCTGCCATGAAAGCGCATCGCTTTGTCACTGCTAGCTCTACCATTGAGAGTTTGGTTTACAGGATGATGTTTACTGACGGGGAAGAAAGGGAAATTCCTTTGCCACAAACCATTTTGTTCAGTATTTTCCAGGGACCTTGGTCATGCTCCAAGGAGGAGATGGACGAGCAGCTACGGATTCGTGGTTTCCGTGGACACTACCAGGGGGATGCGCCCTCTTATGACCACTTTGTGCACTACACAGGGGCGTCCTCGAGCTCGTACAAGGACGAAGGGGCCTCTTCGTCGCATTACGGAGGTGCACCTTCATGGTCACCATGGGATTGAGCCCCACTTAGGCAAAAAGCCTAAGCTTGGGGGAGGTATACCGACATCACACTCATCTATATATCATGTTTTGTCGGTTCTTTGTATATCCATGTTTTGCTTTATTTTTGGTTTTTGTTTCTGCTTTCCCAAAACACAAAAAGACCAAAAATATTTTTGTTTTTTCTCTTGGTTTGTTTCTTTGCTTTTTATCTTTGGTTTGCCTTAACAAAAATCCAAAAATATTTTGCTTTGTTTGTTTTTCTCTTTGTGTGCTTGCTTTAAAAAAACGAAAACACCAAAAATATTTGTTGTTCTTCTTTGGTTTTGTGAAGTTCTTTGCAGGGTTCAGCAGTCCTTAGTGGAGTTTGGTTTCATGTTATTATTCAAGCCACACAAGTAAAGGGCAATAATGAAGATTAATACAACTTGAGGTGTGGTAAGAGGCTGGTAACAAACTCTATTTGTTTTCATTTTTGTACATATATTCATCATTGTGGGCATGCTTAGTCTGTTCATGTAAGGTGTATGTTATTTATGGATGCTTAGTAGTTCTTGCTCTCTTATGATTAGCTCCAGCTTGCTAATAGTTTGTAGCATGTCATATTGTAACAACCCAACAATATTAAACTAGAATCATCAAACTCTAATCACCAAATTTAGGGTTAACAAAAAACTTTTCCAATTAAAATATGAAAGCATTCATATGTGTATGTATCAAAATTTGGATTCTTTTGAATTGCCATGGTTCTGTGTTTCTTTGCTTGTAAAATGATTCTTAGGTGAAACAAACATCATCTAAACAATCCCCAAACTTTTCCCAAAGACAAACAAATCAAAACAAACAAATTAAGTGAATGGTCACTTTGGCCAATTTAACTCCCATGACTACTTTGGCTATCTCTAACTTTCAGAACTTAACAGAAACATGTATGGATCTTTGCACCCCTTGATAGTACTCATAACAAGGTACCAAGGCCCACCTTGTGATCATCCAAAAACATTAGAATGCATGGTTTAAATGACAGTTTAAAATTGAATCTATTTCATCTGGGAAGATCCCACTATTTCAAAACCACTCAAACAAGCTCAATTTTCAAAACCCAAGCATCCACAGAATCCTCAACACCTGCCTAGCACACCCACCAAAAATATTTTCAAAATTCAAAACTTAAGTTCATGCGGCCATTTCATCAAACAGGTTGCAGATTCAAATCAACAAAATCACAAACACTATTTTGAGCAGTGTTTTGAGCCAACCTTGTTCCCTCTCTGGTTACACTAGACTCAGTAGATCATCTAGCAACCTTAACTAAGCTCTAGCCCCACTGTAAACTCGCCAATGTCATCAATGGTGAACATGCCGAGAGCACCCATGTCACCCTAGTGTGGACAGCAAGCTAGGAGAAGAACTAGTCGTGCCAACCTTGTCTGGGAGGTAGCCCATGCCTCACCGCCCCCTCTCGACCAGCCCTAGCTCGAAGACCATGACCAAAACTGCCAGGAACGCCGCGCCCGCGCCCCTGTCGACCATGCCGACGCGCACCCCAGTGCACGCGCCGTTCCCACGCAACCCGACCACCTCGAGCCCTCGCCGCCCGCCAGCATGCACCCCACCGTCCCAGGAGACCACCAGACATGCCCATTTCACCGCCCGTACCCCGTAGCCACCGCTCGCCGCAGAGTTCGCCGCCTCTGCCTCACAGAGCACCGCGTCTTCCCGACCGTTTGCCACCGCCCCTACACGCGCATCTAAACCATAGAGCATCGCCAGGAGACTACCGATCGATCGCCACCCTCGTCCATGCCTCTAGCCGCCCGTAGCCGTGTCGCCACCGTCGCCTGCCCATCCCTCTCGGTCTCGCCGTCGAGCCTATAAAAGGAGGCGACCCCCAGCCGATTGAAGCACACCATTTCACTCCCCTCACCTCACTGATCGTTCCACCCCTTAGCCGGAGCAAGGCGAGCAACGCATCGCCGGAATTTGGCCGGAGCTCACCACTGCAGAGGAGAAGAGGAGCCGTTGATTTCGACCACCCCCGGAGCTGCCGCGACCACCCCTGAGTTCGCCGTCGTCGACTTCGTCATTTGCCCGCCTCGCCGTCGTCACTGGAGCCCCGGTATGCCCCCCTATGCCGCTAGGGTTCGAGCTCGCCGGTGACTTGTTCATCGTCGACGACGACCCTCAGCCGTTGATCTTCATTCTAATCCAACGCACCACATCGCCTGTCGCAAGGCTTAAAGAGCCACCGACCAAGAGAGCCCCACGTCATTGGCCAAGGCATGGAGTGACACTGGGCCCATTACCCTTCCTCAGCCCACTGCTTGAATTTAGCCTTTTCTATTTATATTCAAACTCAGTTCTATACCTAGTTTCAAAAATCAACACAGCTCGATTCAGTGAACCAAATTGAATGAAACCAATTTTGTTAGAAAGATATTGAAATGCTTAATCCAAGCCCGTTGTATTAAAATCATTTGAATCTATAGATCAACCTTGGTAAAAATAACAAGGCAGAAGCTTTTCTGCATTCAAACATTTTTCAAATTTAAACCATAATAGCTTTTGAGTTGATTCCAACTCTCAAAAATCACATTTGATCATACCTTTCAGAATATATAAAAACATATGGGTTTACTTACAGAAATAATGTTCAAGTAATAAAAGAATGCCACATAGGCATTTCTAGTCATTTATTTTTATTTGAAATAAAAGGTTAAATCTTATTAAATTGTGACACCACTTTAAATCACATTCCCATGTACTGAAATATCTGGTGATGACATGTGTCAACATGATCCCATGTTTGGGTTGGGGAATATTAAATCTTAAGTAGTTTTTCAATGAGTAGAAATTACTTTTCTAAAAATAAAATAAATAAGACAAAGCTTTAATCTTGTAAGGTTAGTGATGATGCTAGATCATCTATAGAACCCTTGTGTGTGATGATTGAAAGTAGTTAAGTATTGTTTGGTGATTGTGTACCTCGTATTTCTTTATAGACGCTAGTACCGACCAAGGATACGAGGAGGAAGGAAGATACTACGAAGAAGAAGCCGAGGAGAACTTCAACCACTGCTCTGCTCAAGGCAAGCTAACACTTGCAAGATACTCTACTTTAGCAAGCTATTAACCTTGCAAGCTAACACTTGCAATTATGAAAGTTAGATAAACTATGCAATGCACTAAGAATGCTTGGTTAGACACATTTGATGATACCCAATCCTAGTTTTACTTGCAAGCTTTCTACTTTATTTCTTTATCAAAGCTCTTACTTTGAGTTTACTTGAGTAAATTGTAGATACTAGAAAGATAATTGAAGGTTGCCCAAAGAGCATTAAATTTGGCCTAAGCTAGATAATCTTGATGTCATCCTAAGGCATGAGATTGTACTTAGTTAAACTCCACTAGTTTGCCACCCCTCATTAGTACTCACTCCCATTTGTAGATGCTAGTGCTAAGCATAAAACTTGATCAACTTTAGATGGGAATACTTGGTGAAAATGGTTATGAAAACCTTGAAATGATGGATCATTCTACTGAGATGTTTTGGCATGTGTTTCCGAACACCAGATGATTTTGGTGATGAAAATGTTGAGGCATGAGCCTTAGCCCTTTATAAAACTGATGGTTATCTGGATGCGATACCTTTACAATTTTACCGTACAACCACAATACCCGAGAATTGGGTAGGGCTTGACTAGAAACTTATATACCTTAGTATGGGTTCCCTCACGGCTAAGGTTTGAGCTGAGGCTACCTTGTGAAGATTGTCCACCTGTGCAGTACCCAAGATGACAGTTGGTCATGGTTAGGAGGCCAAACTCACAGGAGAGGTGCTTATACTAGGGCGTGTAATTGAAAGGTTAGGATTGATTATCCGCATAATGAGTATGGTGAACTCAGGATTTTTTCCTGACGGATGTATCGAATGTTGTGGTGAAAGTGTACAATCTCTGCAGAGTGTCAAACTATTCGAATAGCCGCGTCCGTGGTTATGGACAGTTGGAGTATACACTGTTCCCCGCCGATGTTTTCAAAATGACTTGTGAAATGAATTGAGATTTTGACTTGACCACAACAGAGTTGTGATATGAAATACAAGTTCCCACTTAGGTGTTATAATATTTCAACTAGCTTTTCTTGCTTCTGAACTTAGTAGAGGTAAATCTGGCTTTTGCAAAACAACCATAGAGCTTAGTGTCCTATTACAAAAAACCCCTTCACTTGTTAGTTGTAGTTTGCGAGTACTTAAAGAGTACTCATGGCTTTGTACCTGGCTATTCCCGTGGTCAGACTATGAAGAGGAGTACCAGGACGAAGGACCCCAGGAAAGTTACGACAACTAGGATCATCTCCTATCGTCAGCATTGCCTGTGATCCCGAAGATGGAGCTTCGCCTACGCTAGCTTTATTATTACGTTATTCCGTTGCTTGAGTTGTATTAAGAACTGGATCATGAGATCCTTATTTGTGTAAGACCTTATGTATTTGTGTAAGATCATGAGATCCTTACAAAAACTTATTACGATTCTTATCACCTTGATTCTTTCATAAAAATTCATGTTCCTCAAAAAATCTTGAAAAATACATAAAATTTGACACACTTGATCACTCTACTAACTTACTCATCCTATATTCTTATAGATGGACGTGAAGTACAAAAAGTTTTATCGGTTGGGGAATGGAGGAGACCTTATCCTTGAGCGGGATTTGGACCAGCTTTCGGAACTTCTGGAGCGTCCGCACCCCGAGTTATTCGGAGCTCAGCTCAATGATCAAGGAGGAGAAGATCTGCAGTAGCTAATTGTTTCAAGTCTCTGAGGAAAGATTGAACCTCCCACTGCCAGGGGAATTCAGTTCACCTTAAGAGAAAACAACTGGCTCGATGGACTTGCCAGGGCCATGCAGGAAGCTCTTGCCCGTCTGTGTGGGCAGAGTATCAACCAGATCAAGGGTACCCGCTTTGAGTTTTGTCCAAGGCGTGATGCTATGGGACAGCCACTGGAATTCTCAAACCACCACGAGCCGAAGATTCAGTTGGACCACCTCAGCTTCATGATGTATGATCGTCAGCAGGAATTGGACAATTTCCGTGACTACTCCAA
Source organism: Avena longiglumis (assembly GCA_030063025.1). Classification (NCBI taxonomy): domain Eukaryota; kingdom Viridiplantae; phylum Streptophyta; class Magnoliopsida; order Poales; family Poaceae; genus Avena; species Avena longiglumis. Next base: position 51,496,420 of record CP125973.1, on the reverse strand, counting down.
CCACAAGTCCGCCATCATCAAGACGAAGGATCAGACCATTGCCATGCTAGCAAAGGATCGCAAGTCTTGTCGACGTCAGCTTGATAAGAAGGAGCGCATCATTGCCCGTCTTCGCCGCCGTATCTCGGATTTGGAGGAGACCATCCATGAGAGAGACATGCAGTTGGAGGAAAGGGAGAATGCCGGAGAAGATCTTCGTGGAGACCCCTACTCCTATCTCAACGATGATGATGATTTTCTGGAGGATCAGGCTATGGATTTATTCATCGATGAGGATGACTTCGCCTTCATCAATGACGACGATGATGAGGAGGATGATGACTACACCGACTCCGAGGAGTAGTAGCACTTGAGCACTAGCGTAATGAGTTCTATTCGGTCCCACTGTATCTTAGTTTCTAGAATGGTTCTTAAAACCATCTGTTTACCTTTGTTGTGGTGTGTGTTTGTATCGTGTGCTATGAATGAATGAATGAATGAAAAGCAAGTTGCAAAAAAAAATCTAAGTCAAAATTTAAAACTTTTCAAAGTCCCTGAACCTTAGAAATTTCCCTCTTTTCTCATGATCTATCTCAATCTTCAGATGCCACGCGGAGGAAGTGGTTCATCCCCGGACCCGATGTTGCAGATCCTGCAAATGTTGGTTTCTAACCGCGAAGCCGAAAGAGCCGAGCGTCAAGCCAACCTATCCACCCTTCAGCAGATAGCTCAGTTGGACCACAACAATCAAGTCCAAGGAAATCAGGACAACCATGGATCTAAGCTCAAGAATTTTCAGAATACCAACCCACCTGTTTTCACTAAGTCAGAAGAGCCCCTAGACGCCGACGATTGGCTGCAAACCATGGAAAATAACCTAGAAGTCGCCGGAGTGGAAGCTAACGAGAAAGTTCTGTTCGCCACCCACTATCTAGCCGGAGATGCAAGAGCATGGTGGAACAGCGTTCGTGCAATGACCGGAGGACACATGATGAACTGGGAGGAATTCAAGGTCAAGTTCAGCAGAACCCATGTGCCACCGGGTTTGATCAATAGGATGAGAGATGAGTTCAGAGAGCTGAAGCAAGGAAGGATGACAGTAGTGGAATACAGTGACAATTTTTTGTCATTAGCTAGGTATGCCCTGGATGAGATCGACACTGAAGCCAATAAGAAAGAGATATTCCTGAATGGTTTGCATAATGAGATGCAGACTGTGTTGGTCAATATCCCCTTTGCTGATATTGAAGCCCTTGTCGACTCTGCCATCCAGATGGAAGGAAAGATCAACCAAGCCAATGAGAACCGCAAGCGTCACATGATGCATCAGCCAGGAACCCATCAGACACCAAAGTATCGCCCTAACCCATCTCCAGGATTTGCCCCAAGAACCAACAGACCCCCGATGAACCGTTCGACCTATCCCAACCGTGGAAACCCGAGGCCCGGAGGAAATCACAACAACCCCGGCTACTCTGGCAATTTCAACCGTGCACCACCCAAGTTCAACAACAACAATGTTGCCGCCAACACCAACACTGCCCCGAGGACTGGAAGCAATGTTGTTCCTGTTGCAGCAAAGGACAAGTCACAAGTGACTTGTTATGACTGTGGAAATAAGGGTCACTACTCCAATGAGTGAAGAATGCCGCGACCCCCAATGCAAATTCCCCAACTCAGCAGCAACATCGTGTTCAGTCTGGAAGAAGGTTTGCCGCAGGGAATTCACTCAACCGCAATGGCCGTCTTTTTCTCATGCATGCTGAAGAAGCCCCGAAAGCGCCCGATGTCGTGCTGGGTATGTTTTCTGTTAATTCAGTACTCGCTAGAGTGTTGTTTGATTCTGGTGCATCGCACTCATTTGTCACCGAAGAATTTGCATGCACTAGTAAGATTCAACCAACAAAACTGAAGCATGTTATGATTGTTCAAATCCCCGGTTCAACCACAAAAGCTAGGCAAATTTGCAAAGCCGTCCCTATCTGAATCCATGGCATAGATTTTTATGCTAATCTGATAGTACTCGGAACTAAAGGTTTGGAAGTAGTACTAGGAATGGATTGGATGTCCAAACACAAAGGATTAATTGACTGTGCCAAGAAAGCCATAACCATGACCAAGATACCAAATTGAATATCGGGAGCATATATATCTGAAACCTTACCTCATCAATTCAAGTGCAACAAGAGTATAGCCCAACCTACCATTGACCAAGTCCGGATAGTCTGTGAATACCCCGATGTATTTCCAGATGTTTTGCCCGGTATGCCCCTAGATCGGGATATCGAGTTTATCATTGAACTAATCCCCGAAACCGGACCCATAGCCTAGTAGGGTTGGAATTATAACTCGAAACTCGTGAGCTAAATGAGTAACTCGTGACACAACTCGACTCGGCTCGAACTCGGTGTCTAACGAGTCGAGCCAAGTTTTTGATTTGAGCTTGTTTGTTCACCCCAAGCTAAATGAGTTACTCGCGAGCTACTCATTTAGCTCGTTAAACTCGTTCAAATATAGAGTTTGAAAATTTTCATATATAAGTGTCATACTATGAATGTTCCTTGAACCTGTAATGGTGTAGAGCTACTATAATTTTTATTGATCTTCCTTCGTGTTATTATGGAAGTACTATTGTTGTTCTAGTTTCAAATTAGTAGAATAATTACTAGTTTTAATTATATGTGCTTATATTTATAACTTATAACAATCTAAACGAGCTGCTCGCGAGCTACTCGTGAGTTTACCGAGTCGAGCCAAGTTTCAAATATGAGCTCGTTCTATAAACGAGCCGAGTCAAGCTAACTCGTTAGTTGAACGAGCTTTAGCGAGTCGAGCCGAGTTGGCTCGGCTCGGCTCGAATTCCAGCCCTATAGCCTAGAGACCATATAGTATGAACCCGTCTGAACTAGCAGAACTGAAGAAGCAACTGGATTCCATGTTGGAAATTGGATTGATTCAACCAAGTGCGTCACCATGGAGATCACCTGTCTTATTCGTGGACAAAAAGGATGGAGGTAACCGTTTTTGTGTACGGATTATCGGAAGTTGAATGATGTCACCATCAAGAACAAATACCCATTGCCCAAGATAGAAGATTTGTTTGATCAGTTGACCGGTGCCAAAGTGTTTTCTAAGATTGATCTTAGAACAGGCTATCATCAACTCAAGATTCGTGCAGAGGATATCCCCAAGACTGCCTTTACCACCAGATATGGATTATACGAGTATACCTTCATGTCTTTTGGATTAACCAATGCCCCCGCTTATTTCATGAATCTCATGAATAAGATTTTTATGGACTTCCTGGATAAGTTTGTCGTTGTTTTCATCGATGACATTCTGATTTATTTCAAATCGGAAGAAGAACATGAGCTACACCTAAGGACCATTCTTGGAACCCTTAGAGAGCACAGTTGTATGCCAAGTTTAGCAAATGTGAATTCTGGTTACAGCAGGTAGGATTCCTCGGTCACATTGTATCAGCCGGAGGAATTGCCATTGACCCTGCAAAGGTGAAAGGTGTCGAAGATTGGCAAGCCCCAACCACTCAAACCCAAGTTCGTGCATTTCTCGGATTGGCGGGATATTACCGCAAGTTCGTAGAAGGATTCTCGAGTATCGCCAGACCCATGACCCAATTGCTAAAGAAGGACAAGAAGTTTGAATGGACCGACAAATGTGAAGCGAGTTTTCAAGAACTCAAGAGGAGATTTATTTCAGCCCCAATCTTAATCATGTCGGATATCACGAAGCCCTTCGACGTGTATTGTGACGCATCCAAGATCGGTATCGGATGTGTGCTAATGCAAGAAGGCAAATTTATATCGTATATATCTCGACAACTGAAACAACATGAGCAGAATTACCCAACCCATGACCTCGAACTCGCAGCCGTAGTTCTAGCCCTGAAGACATGGAGGCACTACCTGATGGGAAACGGTTGTGAGATCTATTCTGAGCACAAGAGTCTGAAGTATATATTCACTCAGAAGGAGCTGAATATGATACAGAGAAGATGGATGGAGCTAATCAAGGATTACGATCTGGACATTCACTATCACCCTGGAAAAGCCAACATGGTAGCAGATGACCTTAGCAGATTGTCGTGCCGCTTGAACTCCATGATTTTGAAGGAGCAACCAAGCTTGCACAAAGAGATGGAAGATTTTCGGATGGAATTAGTGAGTGAAGGATTTTTGGATAGAATAGAACTTCAACCCACTTTGATCAGCCAGATCAAAGAGGCGTAGAAAGGAAATGCTAGTCTCGACGGAATCAAGCATCACATTGGTACAAGCAAAGTACCCAGATTCACCGAAGACGAAGAAGGAGTGCTGTGGTACAAAGGACGCCTTTGTGTACCAGCAGATTCTGAGTTGAAAGAAGTGATTCTGAAGGAAGCTCATGATACTCTTTATTCTATCCACCCCGGAGGAATTAAGATGTATCAAGATTTGAAAGAGCAATTTTGGTGGCATAAGATGAAGAGAGAAATCAGAAGCTATATCGCCAAGTGTGATATATGTCAGAGAGTCAAGGCGGGACATCAAATACCCGCAGGATTGTTGCAACCATTGCAGATTCCGGAATGGAAATGGGATTCCGTTGGAATTGACTTTATCACCGGATTTCCTACTTCTAGTAGGGGAAATGACTCTATCTGGGTCATAGTGGACAGATTCTCCAAAGTCGCCCATTTCTTACCCGTCAAGACCACATATCAGAGTTCGAAGCTAGCGGAGTTATACATCGCTAGAATCATCAGTTTGCATGGAGTTCCTAAGAACATCGTATCGGATCGAGGAACTCAGTTTACCTCGAGATTCTGGAAGAAAGTCCAAGAAGGTTTAGGAACCCTCCTAGATTTCAAGATCACGTATCACCCTCGAATCGATGGATGACGGGTGAGTAAATAAAATACTCGAAGATATGTTGAGAGCATGTGTGTTAGAATATGGATATAAGTGGGAAGACTGTCTGCCATTTGCAGAATTTTCATACAAAAATAGTTATCAAGCTAGTTTGCAAATGGCCCCATTTGAATTCATGTATGGAAGAAAGTGTCGCACCCGTTTGAACTGGTCGAAAGTAGGAGAGAGTGAGATTTTTGGACCCGATATCCTACGAGAAGCAGAAGAGAAGGTTCACAAGATTCGTGAGCACCTCAAGACAGCCCAGTCCAGACAGAAGAGTTACGCCGACAAGAGACATCGAGACCTCGCCTTCAACATAGGAGATTTTGTGTATCTGAAAGTGTCGCCATTGAAAGGAATGCAACGTTTCCAACTGAAAGGAAAGTTAGCCCCCAGATATATCAGACCCTTCAATATTCTGAACTGTCGAGGAGAAGTGTCGTATCAATTGGAACTACCCAAAGATATGTCAGCCGTGCACAATGTGTTCCATATCTCATTACTTCGCAAGTGCCTCGAAGTTCCAGAGAAGACTAAAGTGTTCAAGAATATCGATCACCGAACCATAGAGATCAACGATGACCTGACCTATCCTAAAGTACGCATCCGTATTTTGGAAGAAGCTTTAAGAACCACCAGAACCCGAAGCATCAAGTTTCTCAAGATTCAGTGGAGCAACCACACAGAAGAGGAAGCTACCTGGGAGCGCGAAGATCACATCAGGACAGAGTTTCCCGATCTCTTCAAATCCTAGGTAATCCATTTCGTCCTTTTTTCAAATCTCGGGATGAGATTTTGTTTAAGGGGGGAAGGTTTGTAACATCCAAAAATATTAAACTAGAATCATCAAACTCTAATCACCAAATTTAGGGTTAACAAAAAACTTTTCCAATTAATATATGAAAGCATTCATATGTGTATGTATCAAAATTTGGATTCTTTTGAATTGCCATGGTTCTGTGTTTCTTTGCTTGTAAAATGATTCTTAGGTGAAATAAACATCATCTAAACAATCCCCAAACTTTTCCCAAAGACAAACAAATCAAAACAAACAAATTAAGTGAATGGTCACTTTGGCCAATTTAACACCCATGCCTACTTTGGCTATCTCTAACTTTCAGAACTTAACAGAAACATGTATGGATCTTTGCACCCCTTGATAGTACTCATAACAAGGTACCAAGGCCCACCTTGTGATCATCCAAAAACATTAGAATGCATGGTTTAAATGACAGTTTAAAATTGAATCTATTTCATCTGGGAAGATCCCACTATTTCAAAAACCACTCAAACAAGCTCAATTTTCAAAACCCAAGCATCCACAGAATCCTCAACACCTTCCTAGCACACCCACCAAAAATATTTTCAAAATTCAAAACTTAAGTTCATGCGGCCATTTCATCAAACAGGTTGCAGATTCAAATCAACAAAATCACAAACACTATTTTGAGCAGTGTTTTGAGCCAACCTTGTTCCCTCTCTGGTTACACTAGCCTCAGTAGATCATCTAGCAACCTTAACTAAGCTCTAGCCCCACTGTAAACTCGCCAATGTCATCAATGGTGAACATGTCGAGAGCACCCATGTCACCCTAGTGTGGACAGCAAGCTAGGAGAAGAACTAGTCGTGCCAACCTTGTCTGGGAGGTAGCCCATGCCTCACCGCCCCCTCTCGACCAGCCCTAGCTCGAAGACCATGACCAAAACTGCCAGGAACGCCGCGCCCGCGCCCCTGTCGACCATGCCGACGCGCACCCCAGTGCACGCGCCGTTCCCACGCAACCCGACCACCTCGAGCCCTCGCCGCCCGCCAGCATGCACCCCACCGTCCCAGGAGACCACCAGACATGCCCATTTCACCGCCCGTACCCCGTAGCCACCGCTCGCCGCAGAGTTCGCCGCCTCTGCCTCGCAGAGCACCGCGTCTTCCCGACCGTTTCCCACCGCCCCTACACGTGCATCTAAACCATAGAGCATCGCCAGGAGACTACCGATCGATCGCCACCCTCGTCCATGCCTCTAGCCGTGGTCGCCACCGCCGCCCATCCCTCTCGGTCGCCGTCGAGCCTATAAAAAGGCGACCCCACCGATTGAAGCACACCATTTCACCCTCACCTCACGATCATTCCACCCTTAGCGAACAAGCGAGCAGGTCGCCGAATTTGGGCGAGCTCATTGCCGCAGAGGAGAAGAGCCGTTGATTTCGACCACCCCGGAGCTGCCGCGACCACCCTGAGAAGTTCGTCGTCGACTTCGTCATTTTCCTCGTCGTCGTCATCGGAGCCCAGTATGCCCCCTATGCACCCCCAGAGCCGCTAGGGTTCGAGCTCGGTGACTTGTTCATCGTCGACGACGACCCTCAGCTATTGATCTTCATTCTAATCCAACGCACCACATCGCCTGTGCATCGGCGTTTAAAGAGCCTTGACCCATGGAGAGCCCCACAGCCGTTGTGCCCACAATGAGTGACACTGGCGCCCATTACCCCTTCCCGCGCAGCCCACTCGTTTGAATTTAGCCTTTTCTATTTATATTCAAACTCAGTTCTATACCTAGTTTAAAAAATCAACCCAGCTCGATTCAATGAACCATATTGAATGAAACCAATTTTTTTAGAAAGATATTGAAATGCTTAATCCAAGCCCGTTGTATTCAAATCATTTGAATCTATAGATCAACCTTGGTAAAAATAACAAGGCAGAAGCTTTTCTGCATTCAAACATTTTTCAAATTTAAACCAGAATAGCTTTTGAGTTGATTCCAACTCTCAAAAATCACATTTGATCATACCTTTCAGAATATATCAAAACATATGGGTTTACTTACAGAAATAATGTTCAAGTAATAAAAGATTTCCACATAGGCATTCCTAGTCATTTATTTTTATTTGAAATAAAAGGTTAAATCTTATTAAATTGTGACACCACTTTAAATCACATTTCCATGTACTGAAATATGTGGTGATGACATGTGTCAACATGATCCCATGTTTGGTTTGGAGAATATTAAATCTTAAGTAGTTTTTCAATGAGTAGAAATTACTTTCCTAAAAATAAAAGAAATAAGACAAAGATTTAATCTTGTAAGGTTAGTGATGATGCTAGATCATCTATAGAACCCTTGTGTGTGATGATTGAAAGTAGTTAATTATTGTTTGGTGATTGTGTACCTCGTATTTGTTTATAGACGCTAGTACCGACCAAGGATACGAGGAGGAAGGAGGATACTACGAAAAAGAAGCCGAGGAGAACTTCAACCACTGCTCTGCTCAAGGCAAGCTAACACTTGCAAGATACTCTACTTTAGCAAGCTATTAACCTTGCAAGCTAACACTTGCAATTATGAAAGTTAGATAAACTATGTAATGCACTAAGCATGCTTGGTTAGACACATTTGATGATACCCAATCCTAGTTTTACTTGCAAGCTTTCTACTTTATTTCTTTATCAAAGCTCTTACTTAGAGTTTACTTGAGTAAATTGTAGATACTAGAAAGATAATTGAAGGTTGCCTAAAGAGCATTAAATTTGGCATAAGCTAGATAATCTTGATGTCATCCTAAGGCATGAGATTGTACTTAGTTAAACTCCACTAGTTTGCCACCCCTCATTAGTACTCACTCCCATTTGTAGATGCTAGTGCTAAGCATAAAACTTGATCAACTTTAGATGGGAATACTTGGTGAAAATGGTTATGAAAACCTTGGAATGATGGATCATTCTACTGAGATGTTTTGACATGTGTTTCCGAACACCAGATGATTTTGGTGATGAAAATGTTGAGGCATGAGCCTTAGCCCTTTATAAAACTGATGGTTGTCTGGATGCGATACCATTCCAATTTTACCGTACAACCACAATACCCTAGAATTGGGTAGGGCTTGACTGGAAACTTATATACCTTAGTATGGGTTCCCTCACGGCCAAGGTCTGAGCTGAGGCTACCTTGTGAACATTGTCCACCTGTGCAGTACCCAAGATGACAGTTGGTCATGGTTAGGAGGCCAAACTCACAGGAGAGGTGCTTATACTAGGGCGTGTAATTGAAAGGTTAGGATTGATTATCCGCATACTGAGTATGGTGAACTCAGGATTTGTTCCTGACGGATGTATCGAATGTTGTGGTGAAAGTGTACAATCTCTACAGAGTGTCAAACTATTCGAATAGCCGTGTTCGTGGTTATGGACAGTTGGAGTGGCCATACTGTTCCCCCGTCAGATGTTTTCAAAATGACTTGTGAAATGAATTGAGATTTTGACTTGACCACAACAGAGTTGTGATATGAAATACAAGTTCCCACTTAGGTATTATAATATTCCAACTAGCTTTTATTGCTTCTGAGATTAGTAGAGGTAAATCTGGCTTTTGCAAAACAACCATAGAGCTTAGTGTACTATTACAAAAAAAACCTTCACTTGTTAGTTGTAGTTTGCGAGTACTTAAAGAGTACTCATGGCTTTGTACCTGGCTATTCCCGTGGCCAGACTATGAAGAGGAGTACTAGCATGAAGGACCCCAGGAAGGTTACGACAACTAGGATCATCTCCCATCGTCAGCATTGCCTGTGACCCCGAAGATGGATCTTCGCCTACGCTACCTTTATTATTACGTTATTCCGCTGCTTGAGTTGTATTAAGAACTGGATCATGAGATCCTTATTTGTGTAAGACCTTATGTATGGTTTGTAATGGATGATGTACTATGGTATCCAATTCTTTTATGTCTCACAAAAATGGTAATCCTGGGATTGCGATGTATGGCATAACAAGCATCTAGGATTAAAAATCCGGGTGTTAACACATATGAATGTTTGCTTGCATTGTTCTATTCGTAACTTGGTATGATATTGTGGTATCCTCCTCTGAATGTTCCATTTGAATCAACTTGGAAGATGCTCACGCATGCATATGACTGAACAATAGTCAGTAAGCCTCGATGATTTATTTTGCCTCAGGGTTCTTGTATCACTTTCATGCCATAATTAGTCATGTTTTGTTGCAAGCATGATTATGACAGTTATTGCTCTCTCGTTTGTCGCTCCCTTTTTATTGCTAGCCTTCACTTGCACTGAGTATGAGCTCTACTCGTGCTTCCAACTCCCCAAAACCAATATTGTCAAAAGTGTCCACCATACCTACCTACTGGCATCATTTCCTATTTCATGCATATTCATTATGCCTCGTTTTCTTCCAAATAAAATGTTTGCTTGTTATGAGAAAGTTAGTTAGTAAAGCTCTCATGAACTTGATGGCACACTTTATTTCTTGCACTTAAAAAACCTGAACCATTGTGACTATCCATGAAATTTATATGCTTGCAAATTATAGGCTAGGAGTTAGCAGAATCGTGCTATCACGGGGAACGCTTTCAACACCTGTAAATATATACCCAATTGATATCATGCTCTTTTGTTTGCGGATGTCGTCGGTGTAAAATAAAAGGGGAGCTTGTAAGTCCATGGAGTTATGTATATGTGTTAGAGAAACGTCTGGGCCGCTAGCCTAAGCCATGCTTAATCATGGTGGAAAATTGCAGCATAACCATAGTGAGTAATCTATGAAGCATTCTTCTTATAAAAAAGAGATTGATATTGAGAAAAGGAAAAAAAAGATTGATATTGAGAAAAATAAAAAGAGACATATTGAAAATAGGAAAGAGAGAAAAAAGCACCATTTTCCCATGGTAAATAAGAAGATTGCTGAGATACTCACTGTCTGCTTGCCTTGTCATTTTGATTATGGGATAGCTCCTGTATCATGTGCAAGGGGTACCCTGTTGGCGGTTCTCTATGATACGCATGTATTTACTATGACAAGAACTTACTGGTAACTAAAGTTGAGTAGCATGAGGAGCGGCCCTCGTACTCAAGGGACATGAGATTTCTAGTTTATGGTATGTCAAGCATATAACTCATATTGGACCTCACTTTCACCTTAATCATCTAAAGATGCCTATGATAGGGGCAATGATAGATCAAAGCTAATGAGTACCATACTTTCAGCATTTGTAAGCCTTTCAAACTTTCAAAATCTTTTCACTTCCTTGTTGAGTCACCACTTATTCTATGAGCACCTTCTTGAGATCATAGTTGTCATTCTTAGTGTAATATGCTTGTCTCAAAACTTGGTTAATTATGTCATGACTTTGATGCTTGTATCTTTGATATCTTTACTTCTAGTCTTCACTTTAACTTCAGAGGTGCCTTGGCATTTATGTTTTCTTCACCATCAAAGGCAAGCGAGATACCACTCTATCATACCTTCTTATGAGCACTACAATGTTGCTTATGTTTATGTTTCATGCTACTTATTATTATTGAGTTGGAATCTCTTCATAGCTTGCAATGCCTATTGAGTAGACTTAGTTGCATACTCCTTATTATGAATTGTCTAAGTATCTACTCCTGTGCTGAGAATATTTACATCATATGAAGCAAATGTGTTCGTGAAAGTTCTTTTATCGCACTTAGTTTCAACAGAATTGCTTGAGGACAAGCAATAATCTAAGCTTGGGGGAGTTGATACGTCCAAAGTGTATCTATTTTCCCGAACACTTTTGCTATTGTTTCTCCTCTAAAATTATGTGATTTGGATACAACTAACATGGACTGACGTTGTTTTTAGCAGAATTACCTTGGTGTCTAGTTTTTGCGTAAAATCAACTATCGTGAAAAATTCGGAAAATATGCCAAAATCCTATTTCACCGTAAGACTCACGGGCGAGACGGAGGGGCTCGAGGGGCCCACACCGCCTGCCCGGCTGGGCTGCCTAGAGGTGTAGCCGCCTTAGGCACCCCCTCGGCCTCCCTCTTCGCCTATAAGTTGCCTTTTGACCTAAAAACTCAGGGGGGTCAACATTTTTCCAGAAAGAGTTCCGCTGCGCCGCCACCACCAGAAACCACGATTCGGAACCAGAAACTCCGTTCTGGCACCCTGCCGGGACGGGTAATTTGGATAGGATCATCGCCATCATCGTCACCGACGCCTCTCCATCAACTATCCATGTTTCCCCCATCCATGAGTGAGTAATCCCTCGTTGTAGGCTATGGGGATGGTAGGGATTGGATAAGTTTTATCATGTAATCGAATAAGATTGTTAAGGCATGGTGCATAGTATCTCTATTGGTGCTATTTGACTTTGTTGCAACTTGTTGTGCTTAATGCTTGTCACTAGGGCCCGAGTGCCATGATCTCAAATCTGAACTTATTATGAATTTATGATGATAGTATTGTTTGTGATCTTATCCGCAAGTTGTGTACACATATCATTGTCCGGATCCAAAGGCCCCGAAGTGACAGAAATTGGGACAGCCGGAGGGGATGGCTGTGATGTGAGGATCACGTGTGTTCATGGAGTGTTAATGCTTTGCTCCGGTGCTCTATTAAAAGGAACACCTTAATTGTCAGTAGATTCCCTTGAGGCCCCGCTGCAACGGGCTGGCAGGACAAAAGATGTTGTGCAAGTTCTCATTACGAGCACGTATGACTATATATGAAGCACATGCCTATGATTGTTTAGTACTAGGATGCTTTATCTTATTTATCTGCAATTTTTGTAGATCTTAAAGTTACATGTTTAGACTTGTCCATGCAACGCCCGTCCATCCATCCTTATGCCTACCGCACTCATATCCTACTGTTTGCTACTATTGTTACTATTTCTCTTGTTCTACTGCTACTGTTACTTTGCTATTGCTAGTACAGAACTATTGCTACTGATAAACTACTATGAGCAAGACTATTTGCAGGTGTGGCTGAATTGACAACACAATTGTTAAGGCTTATAAGTACTCTTTGGATCCCCTTGTGTCGAATCAATAAATTGGGTAATACTACCCTCGAAGACTGTTGCGAACCCCTATACTTGTGGTCATCAAATACCAGCTTAGGTCAGTGATGCATAAGCTGAGACCTAGGCTGTGAATTTGAACAGATATTACTTTACCGCCTGTTTTCTTTAATATCCCATGATGTGAAGTTCATGTCCTTAGCATGAGTAATGAGGATATCTCTCCAATACCCCTACTATGTACATGATTAAGTGTTGGATCAAAGGGTTTTAGAGTTTACCCTGGGATCTGGAGTAGATTGTGATGGTTGTAGCCTTGTGCTGCTGTTGCTTGCTACTTTGATGATTGCTGATGCTGGTTGCTGCTTCTCCTTGGCCTTGTACTGCACCTCCTGGAACTGGTGTTGCTACTCCAGGCTCCTGCGTGCCCTTGATGTCCACCTAAACCACCCCTCCATTAGGTGACCATCTTGTATGATTTCTTGTTGGATTGTTGTAGTGAATGGCTGGTTGATCTGGTGGTTTCTGATGTGCTCTTGAGATAGAACACAATGTTTAGTGGTCTAGTGCAGCAAAGGTGACTTTTTTGTGCACAGGGCCGTGGTTTTAACTCTCTCCTTCTCTCCTTGTTGTCGATAGCACACATCATGCAATTGTAAGAGTAAGCTGCTTCACTGTTGCCTTTCCTTTGGATCAGATCAAGATGGAAATATCTACTGCCCTGCCTTTTACTATGATCTTTTATGGTGAAACTTGCCCCTTCTTTGGCTTATGATGTTGCAATGAAGCCCTTTTGATTTAAAATGAACATAAATTTCACTTTGGTGAAATTTGCCCCTTTTGTAACTTTATTGCTTAGTGATGTAATATGAACAGTGCACTTCACTGTTCAAGACCGAGAGCAAACTAATCAAACCGTTTCCTTTGTATTTCTATCTTCTTTGTTTTGCAGGTACAAAAGCTCTCATGATCAGGAAGTTTAGATTAGGAAAGAGGAAGATGATAGTGTAGGGTTTGATTTTAATTACTTTGGTAATTTTACATTTCTTTTCTTTGTAAGAGTTTTAATGTAACATTACTTTATTATTCAATAAAGTTCACTCTTTTTATTACAAATGTTTCTGTAATATTCTTTCTTAATCATTCATTTATATTTGAATTATTATTATTTAATAAAGAATAAGAAGTACTTTCTTATTTGAATTATTCTATTTATGTGGTTTTCAATTCTCTCTCTTATACAATAATTAATATATCATTTGAATATTCATGCAATCTATTTATAAATCATTTGAACACAATAAAATATTAAGCACTTCAAAATTTTAAATCTTTTCAATAGTGGTTCAAATTTAAACATGAATTTGAATTATTCACCGAAAAATCATTTAAATTCCTAGAGGTCATGTCAAAATTTGTAAAAATCACTATAAAGAGCTAAAACCTATCTCAAAATAGTGAAGGAAACTCTGATCTCTCGAGAGTTTTGTTTGGCAAAAAATTTACCCTGCTTTTGCAGATGAATGCATGCAATGCACATAATTCTATTTCTACCCCTCGTTTGTACCTAAACACTGGGATGTTACAATAGATGTTGATGATTTTTTCATATATGTTTGGTCAAACTTTATATGGTTTAACTTTGACCAAACCATTTGGAACGAAGAGCGAGTACCATATCTGTTTTCCGTTAGACAAGTTCATGAAACAACCAAATCAGTAACAAAAAGTACCAAAAATAACAGAGAAATCAATACGCATTTCCCACTAATAAATGCCACAAACAACTGACAAATTATTCATCTTTTTCCCTGAGAAGAGAGAAAACAAACGCTAAACACAGCACACCCAAAGAAAAAGATGCGTGCGCGCGCGCGTGCGTGTGCGTGCTTGTGTGTGTTTGAAAATGAATTAATTATACATGACTTACTTTTTTTGGAAAAGAGTATATATTAATATCACAAGGATATCAATCACACCCAGCCTCTGCAACAATGCATGTCCTAGCGGCCCTACGGATGCACACAACTCAGAAAAAAGAGAAAAGAATTACAATAAAAGAAAAGTCTCGCTACAGAGAACTAATCCTCAAAGCAACGACACTGACATCATCAGAACAACACCAGTAGTCCTCCACTCCAATAACAACGTCTTTAAGAAGGAAACAGTGCCCAAGCGTCGTCGTTGCCCGATCAAAGATCATAGGTTTTCACCCTGGAGAAAGTCCTTGCTCACAAAACAATGCCTTCAATAAGGTCATTGCCAGGCACAACCAGTTAAGGCCAGACCTTGGATTTTCACCCTGCAAGATAAGACTGGAAACTCCCCCTGTGTTGTCTTCTCGCACCAACAGTCGCTACAACGAGTCCTAGATCACGTAGCCAGTTCTTCGTCGCCACAAGAACAAAAATCACCATCGCTACCTTCATAATTCCGCTTTCCTGACATTCTCCACATCTGACTTCACCATGGCGCTAAGTGGTTTTTGGTGGGAACAAACAACAGAGCTTCGCAGCGCTCCCGCTGAAACTAAACGGCCAGAAAAACAAGGTGTGCATGACCGAATACCTTTCGATCCAACAATCTCCAGGCATGATACGCCCATGGGAGTTCACGGCGAGCCTTCCGAACCCGCTCTTGCACTAGATCAACGGCGTACATCAAGCAGATCTTCATCTTCGTGTGAAAGAAACCAAAGGACCACCTCCTTTATTAAATCCGACACAGTGATCCCCACACCATCGATCGGTTTCCGGAGAACGGATCGAGCAGGCAAATAGGGATAGAGAGACGATCTAGGTCTTCCAACGGAATCCCATCGCCGACACCTTCTCCACCAAATCGCCACCCGCCCCACTCTGGTAGAGGTCGCCGCCTCCAGATCCAAGCTCCCACGAAGCCACCGCCGGCTGGAGCCGCAGAGACGTCGATTGCGAGGGGGCCCCGTCCAGCATCGGATTCTCCTCCCTACCGCCGCGCTAGGGCCGGGAGGCCAGATCCCCGCCGCCCCCATCAACGGCGTCGCGCACTTAGGCCGGCTGCCCTCCGGGGGCGACGATGAGGGATAAGGATGAAGGGGAGGAGGTGGCGGCGGGGTAGGGTTTGCCCCCCTTGGTCACCAGGAGGGGGCGACGCGAGGGGGAGTCGCGAGGGGTACAACTAGAAACATGCACAAACTACTCTGAAATTTATGAACTCCTTTGCTTTTGCCCAGTTCAAAAGCACCTTCTAGCCTTTCTAAGGCCCACTTGTAAGCATGATGAATCACCAAAGCACATGTAAACGTAGCAAAAACGAAAAGATGCACAGCAACGGACGGACAGATCGCAGGGCGAAGAATCGAACGGCCCTATAGAGCGTCTTGAGGTCCTTAAAATATTTGGTGTCCGGTCCCTTCTGGCCTCCACCACCAAAACCCTAAACCCGTCCGATAATCCGATCGACCAATCCCCTAGGGTTTTACGCGGCCGCGCCTTCGATACCTCGAGCTCGAGCCACCACCATGTCCTTCCCAGAGTTCTGGGGTAATCCCTCCCTTCCCCTCCTCCCCACTCGATGCGATTTGCGGTTTGTTCGCGACGGGTGAGGTTTTTTTTTTCTCCAGAGCTTTCGGTTCGAATTTTTGGCCGCTAGGTGAGCACGCGCCTCGTCAATCATCGCGTATCGTGTAGCTTCGCTGCGTCATTGGCTTCGGGCGCGCGATTT
The DNA here is from genome assembly GCA_030063025.1 of Avena longiglumis. NCBI lineage: Eukaryota > Viridiplantae > Streptophyta > Magnoliopsida > Poales > Poaceae > Avena > Avena longiglumis. The sequence continues at coordinate 51,480,036 of CP125973.1, read as the reverse complement.
CATAGTTCCTCGTTGCGTTGAGACGATCTTGTTTGGCTCAATTTCGTTGGGTTGTCTGGTTGGGGGTTGAGGGATTGACGATTTCGTCCTGATGCTGGCAATGTGACATGTTTTTGGTACTGTATTTTTTGGAACATCAACTTGTGTAATGTATTATCTATAGGGTAATGTCTTGTTTTGTGAATTACTACAGAAATTTCCCCCAAATCGGAGCCGATTGCTGTTTAAATGCGCCCCAGAATCGGAGCCGATTGCTGTTTAAATGCGCCCCAGAATCGGAGCCGGTTGCTGTTTTAGTGAGCTCCTTTTCGGCTAGTTATTTCAAAGCTCTTCTCATGCTGTAATGATAAATTTGCCGTTGCTGGAGATTACACATTTTATACTCTGTACCCTGGTGGTTCACGACAGTTAATAGAATAGCAAGCTGTTCCTCTCTTCAGTAGAGGCGAACTGATGATAGCATTTGCTTTTCTTAGGTCGTCAAAACATTCGTGTATTATAGTGAGATGGCATTGCTGCTATTTTATCAACTGTTTATTCTTATTGGTTACTAGTATCTGCTATCTCGTTACAGGTGTGGAAGTGAAGCCAGGACAGACTCTTTCTTGTGACCCTGGTAAAGAGTTCATTATTCACCTCTCACAGGTTTACCCATTGCCCTCATTGTCCAGACCTTCTGCCTATTTGTGTCTACTATTCTCTTAAGTCAGTTCTCTCTCCTAAGGGGATGACTTAATTCCTTGCATTTTCTTGTTTCTGTTTTTAGGCTGCCCTTGGTGAAACAAAGATAGGAAGTGTCGGTGTAGTTGTATCTGCTAAATTTGATGATAACAAGGTGATTATTGGAACTCTGTCTTCTGAAACTTGCCCTCAGATTCTCTGCGATTTGATTTTCGAGAGAGAATTTGAGCTATCACACAGTTCGGAGACTGCCAGTGTCTTTCTGTGTGGTTACAAGGTTGCCATGCCTGATCTGCCTGAATATCCTTTTTAACATTGGAGCCCACAATTATATATTCTTTTCAACTATGTGTATCAGAAATATTTAAAATCTGTCTTCATGTAGCCTTTGTTTCCTTGACCTGTTAGTTGCTTTCTTCACGTCTGATTCTAGCAAAGATGAAGGTACACTCCTGGTCAGATATTGCATCAGTAATCCATATTTCTCTGCTATAACAGGAACCAACTAATCTGTCTTTATTTAGGTGGACTGAAAACCGTAAAAAATCAAGTGATCATCAACCCTATTGCTGATGAGGATGATAGTGACTCTTCTTCTGATGATGATGATGACTTATCTTCAGATGATGTAAGTGCATTCTGATAATTATGCAAGTGCATTCACCCTCTTAGTTTTTTGAAATATTTTATGACAACGGAACACTTTTTCCCAGGACTTGGCTGACGATGAGTCCAGTAGCGAAGATGAGTCCAGTAGCGAAGATGATTCGAGTGAAGATGATCGTATCAGTATTGAAGATTATGGTATCAGTAGAGAAGAGGCTTCAAGTGAAGAGACTGATGTCAGTAGTGAAGAGATTGCTAGCAGTAGCGAAGAGGATTCAAGTGACGAGGAAGACAGAAACACTCCTAAGAAGGTGTGGATCTGACAGCTCCCGCTGTTTCCATTTCCTTCCAACACTCTAACCTGACTCTGTTTTATGTGCACTACAGCCTGAGGATGGCAAGAAGAGGGTCGCCGAAACTGCCTTGAAGACACCTGCTTCTGACAAGAAGGCAAAGATTGCAACACCATCTGGCCAGGAAACAGGTATGTTATCAACCTTATCATGGTTGCCGTTGTAAGAATAGTTTTAACTAAGTCTGCATTTACTTCAGGTGATGACAAGCAGGCCAGCACGGCGCCTGAGAACAGCAATGGCAAGCAAAAGGCGAAGTCCCCCAAATCCGTCGGCACTCATGCCTGCAAGTCGTGCAATAGGTATGTAGACAGCTTGACAATTTAGTACTATTCTGGTAACGCAAGCTGCAGAGCTTGGTATCTAATAATGCTTGTGCTCTGGTCGAGTTCTTAACAGGACATTTGGAAGTGATTCGGCGCTCCAATCCCATGAGAAGGCAAAGCACGCTTGAGCTGCTAGGGGCGACAGCAAGTTGCGAGTGACTGGGTTGCTGCTGCCGATGCTGTGTCTCCGAGTTTTGTCCTCTAATCATAACTAGATTAGTCGTTTTGGTCCTCTCCTGAAACCTAGAAGTTGAAACATATTGCGTTGGTTCCTGCATACCCAATTTCTGGGTGTCCGTTGCCGTTGATATTTTTGGTGAATCTTCTAGTTACTGAAATCGGTTAATTCCAAGAACATCTGAGTTGGAGGTGGAATATGAGGCAGTAATTCTACCATTTGTTGCATGCCATGGTCTGATGTTTATATCCTTCAGTTCCTTCTCGCCTATTCTACTGTGATTGTAGATTTTTTTTATTTGCCGTTCTCATGTTCTAACATCTGCAAGCTTGCAAGGAAGCCATTTCCATCACCTTCGCATGTTTTAACTTGCCTTCAAAACTAAATTTAGAAGCCCGTGATGTACTTTCTCCTTCTCTACTGGTAGCCTGCTAAAACACAAACTGCAATTCAAGTGATGTGGGAATTCTGGCTTTATTTATTCTGATAGTTCCAAAATGTTTGGGTTCGAAAAGCTATGGATTTTGTTTCTGTTTGGCTGAGCTCTGGAAACACAACAGCATCAACACACAGACCCCTTGATAATCTAGGAGAGCTTTGAAATAGCTGCCACAAGCAACGTACTAAACAAAACATGCAAACTCTTCCAAAATTTATGATTACTCACAACTCACTCAGCAAAATTAAAAACTTGGACTTTGCACAGGCAGCTCATCACTCAAAAGTACCTTCTACAAGCATGAGACACCAAAACACGCATACATAACAAAAACAAATTCATCAACACAATAGTATAAACCAACCAAAAATAATTACCACTGATTTCAGAATCTGGCACAGATAAACAGCATTTCAACCATAGCACCACCAAGTCTAGATTGGTGTAAAAAAGAGAATATTCCTGATTGTGCGTGCCAAGCGATGCCAGAAAAGGCAACCTCTTTACACACCATCTCTGCATCACCCATACCAAAATTCAGGTAACTAGCACCCCACTCCTCCCCTACTATAGCTAACACCCCACTCTGTCCACAATATGTTTCAGGTCACTCGGTGGTGCCATGCTTCGCCTTGGAATGATCTCTGAGACCCATTGGGGAGCTGAAAGTCCTGAAGAAGAGAAGTGAATGTGTGAGGATAAACAGCATATAGATGGTACTAACAAGTTCAAAGAAAAGGATGGAGATTTTGCCTGTTGCATGGACCGCAGATGTGGCCAGTTGATTGCGTAGACTTGTCATTGTTTTCAGGTGTCTTCCTAGCACGTTTTGCTGGATGAGGGGTCGCAACGTGGACATGGTCACTTGTCTTACGAGCCTGTTTTGCTGGATGAGGGGTCGCAACATGGACATAGTCACTTGTCTTAGGAGCCTGTTTTGCTGGATAAGGGGTCGCGATGTGGACATAGCCTGCGTGCAAATAGTTAGTGAGATTCCTGTGACATTAAAAGAATAATGCGAGTTCAGCAGATTAGAAATCAAAAGTGCTTCACACCGGTTTTGTTGCCTGTAGTTGGTGTTTCAATCTTTGCCTTCTTCCCCTGAGGTGTCTTCAGCGGTGTTTCCAGTGGCATTTTCTCGCCCTTTGTTTTTTGTATGTTAACAACACAAAAAGGGAGGAGTTTCAGGATTTTACAAAAAAGAACATCAAAATAACAGGTCTCTGTGAGCAATCTCGCACCTTCCGGGGATAATCCACATCTTCAGGACTCTCACTATCCTTGCCATCACTTAGATTCCGTGCATCAGTCTTGTCCTGCAAATGTATTCAGCAATCAGCATAACAAATCCAAGTCAGGTTTTAGCATAAAAGTAGTATCAATTCCCTAGGGCACTATTCAGGCTGCTAGAACCTACCACTAGAACACGAGCCATGTGCAGTGCAGGAGGAGGCTAAGCTTTCCCTAATTCCAAAAATATGAACCTTATCCTAGGGTTACATGATTAACACTTGAACACCAAAAGTAATTTATCTTAGCACTAGCGCAATTGGGCATGTGAGTGACATAATGATAAAGCAGACACTAACTCCATGTAACACATACCGAGAAGGGAATTATCAAAGGTGCATCTGCAAAGTACAAACAAATCACATCATTTGCGTAAAGACTTGCAGCCAAATCTCCAGTTTTTAATCAGGGACAAAACCTATTAAATATGCCTACTGAGTAGCAGATGCAGAAAGTCAACTGCCTGGGACACAACAAAATACAGGACTACGAAAGAAACATCAAGGTAAAATATGAACGCGTATGATGGTGCCATGAGGATGCATCAGACGAGTGAATGGCCACCCACCACAGGCAAATGGGGTACCAGAGGCCCGATCAACCCACAGACTGGACCTACTATATGCGGGCCATGATACACCTATCAGGCATCGGCCACTGGATCTCGTTGTTTTCCAAATAAGTCACTGCCTTCATAAGGCTCATGAACAGGCATGGTCCACAAGAAACGGGCTGGCCAGATGACTCATCTGCTAGTGGTTTTAGACACCAGCTTTTGTACAGAAACAGTACTTTCCTTGAGAAAAAATGTGGAGGACGTGCAGATGGCGGGCCACTGGAGGAGTCTAAGGACAGGACCTAAGACATGTCTGGTTGTACTATGAATTATGGTGTGGAAAACTGGAAACTAGCATATATATTTAAGCTGTTAATGATAACATGGACAAGCATCTAACCTATTAAGATTTTATCCCGCATCTTATTGTGGTACAGAAAGAATGTGTAGGTCTCAGGATTGTTGGCAAGACATGCCTCAAGCCAGTAGCAACATCCGACTAACTGACAACGACGAGGAGACAACAAATAAATTAGTTTGATATATACTTTTGAGCAATACAAGTGACGAACTACCAATTGTGGATCTGTTATCCCAGTACCAGTTTCTATAGAATGTGATAGGTTGCATAAAAGTAGGAACTGCGTACACATGGAAATCACTGATTATATACATAAGAAAAGCTGTCAAAATGCATGCACAGTCCACGTTAACTATTTTTAGTACGTAACACAATTAACTGGCATATGTTAGAATATTTATTGAACTTATTTACCAACATTCTTAATGGACAATCCAGAACAACTAGAGGAAGAAAACAAATCATCCAGGAAACAACAGTTCCGTCATAACTCATGGTTGTTTATTCTTAACAAATTTACAAACCTTATCATCCCCCTTTGGCTTTCCAGGACTATTTGGTTCCTCAACTGTAGCCTTTGGTATAGAGGATGGAGCATCAGCAGGCCTTGGTTCAGTAAGCTTATTGGCACCATGTGTAGCCTCATTGTTCTTGTAAACTGAAAGTAAATAATGTCAAACAAGTTGAGGGTCAATGTGCCAATGTTCTAGTGGTAGAGCAAATGCAAAGAGGACAAAGAACATCTTAGCTACACAGGAATTCTCCGAATATCCTCGGCAGATAAATCATTCTGAACTCCTAAACAAGCAAACAACAATTGTTATGCATAGCAACAGAATATTACCATCTGTATTGGAGTCTAGTGGAATTAGTGAGGGAACCTCCTCGTCAGATTCACCACCTGAAACATCAGATAGTAAAGTTATGCCAAGTTGCCAACAGTACAAAGAAAACATCATGCATGCCCAATACTAAAATGGAAACGACATTTACCTCCTTTAGCAGATATGTTAGATGTGATTACAGAAAGGACAACGGTTAAAGAACACAAATGCATATTCAAGCTATTTAGCAAACATTGAAGAAAGAAATATGGAAGGATATCTTTCCACAATCTTGAATTTGTAGCCAGTAAAGCAGATGTTGCTGGTCATTGAGGAGTGCAGAAGTTCAAACTTCCTGTTGAACACCAGATCAGATACAGAACGATCATTATCAGCTGAAAATGTGCCAAGCTTAATCCTTTCATCATCAATGTTCACAAAAACTTCCACGTTCTCTTCCGCCTTGCCAACCTCCAGTGCTATCTGTAGTAAACAAAAAAATAAAACGCCTGAAGAGTAAGCAAACTTGGTCCACCTCCAAGTGAACTAAATGGCCAAGTATAAATAAAGCGTGTAAAGCTCACCTGCGAGATATGATAATATTCCTCTCCTGGGTCACACTTTAGTGTCTCTCCAGGTTTGACAACAACTCCTAAGACCGTTAACATTCATGCATAGTACACATTAGTTATTAAACAAACATTAGAAATCGGGAAACACAAATATCAGTTGCTTTCTGAAGCACCCAGGGAAATACATACAGCACACATTACTATGGCAAACACAATGGGGATATTTCTTCACACAGCACAGAAACTATCCATTGGCGGTGCAAACAGACAATTACCAGAGCATGCTTATCTTCAAAAGAAATACAGGTCACAGCAGAATAAGTTGATATCATATTACAAGGTAAGTTACGACTAGTGGAAGGACAGAGCAAATTAATATCATCCAATCTGATAGCCATGTGATTATTGTTCACACAAACCAAACCCAGGAAGAACACAGAACAGAAGCAGGAAACCACAATAATCGCTCCATATCAGGAACAATACCCACATTATTCTCTCCATATCAGGACACAGTGACCACATTACTCTCTCTAGATCAAGACACGGTACCCATAGTACTCCCTCTAGATCAAGACATGTTATGCAACCGCAAGCTAACGAGGTAAGGAGATACTAATTAAGGTTTGCAGGTGCAGATAGAAATCACAGAAATGTGGGTTGACAAATAAGGGAAATTGGGAAACACGAGCATCTGTAGCTTTCAGAAGTGTCCAGATAAATATATGCAACACATATTATCATGGCAAATAGAATGGGTAATATTCATCACAGAGAAGATTAACCATCAATTGGGGGGCGGGCAAAACAGGTGATTACCAGAGCAGACTTATCTTTCAAAGAATACAGGCTGCAACAGAACATATATCGAAGTCGATGACACACTACAATGTAGGTCACGACTAGCTTAAGGACAGGACAAAGTGATAGCATCCAATCTGATATCCATGAGATTATTATTGTTCACAAGGACCAAACCCAGGAACAGGACGGAACGGATTAGCAGGAAACCACATCAGTCGCTCCAGATCAAAATAAACGGGCACCCACATTACTCTCTCCGGATCAAGACACGGTGTACGCAATCCTAAGCGAAGGAAACAAGCGAAATACTCCAGTAATTACGGCTTGCAGGCGCGGACAGAAATCACAGAAATGCGCCACTTCGAAAACTAACAGAGATCGGTCAGACACGAACAACCCTAGGTCGATTAGGCCCGCCCACGGGTGGTCCGAACCTGAGGGATGAAATCCATCACCACCGGCGAAATTTCCCCTTCCCCGCCGATCAGACGAGCACAACCGGCACCGAAAACAGGGTGCGATCAAATCAGGGGTTCGGGAAGACGATACGCACCCCAGAAGCGGAGATCCTGCTGCATCTTCCCCCCGCGTCGCTCTTCTCCGTGATTTTGGCGGATGGAGTGGCCGCGCTGCGGAGTGTTGTGGGGTTGGAGGTGGGGGAGGCGAGGAGAGGGGGTGGGGGTGGGTGTCCCCTTGGGTTTATGGAATGGAACAGCCGAGGATTCGTCTCCGCGGCCCATCGTATTTACGGACTATGACAGTGGGTCCAGACCTCAGACATCGGGTTGACCTGTTTTTTTGAAGTTGGGGTCGGTCGCCTTGGTGGAGCTTTGACGTTTCAAAAAGGCAAATGGTTTTCCAACCAAACCGTCGTCTAGTTTCTTTTCAATTCTGCAATTCGTGGATTTGATCCCATCAAATACATGTCGTATTTTCTTTTGCAAAAAATACACAGAACTATATAAAAGTACACTGAAGTAAAAAGCATTCCAAACACAATAAGAATTATATCGAACTCCTCAAACCACCAAGCTACTATTGTCAGAACAAGTCGTCGACGCGCCGCTACCGTACCGAGGGCGACCCGACTTTGTTGATAACAAATGAGAAGTCTTTCGTACACGCGTACCTAAGGACTAGCGCCCTAAAGCCAAAGTCGTTGACATTGGCCATTGAACCCTTAAATTGATCTCAAGCATCTGATACCAAATATCGTCATCTTGATATGATTGATGCCTTTAATATATTTGATGCAGTAGAAAATACACTCGTTTATACCGGATATTACTCATAGGTTTGATGCGATTATCCGTCTAGACCTGTCACGGATTGCTAATTATTGCGTAGATTGTGTAATTCATATTGATCATTAGTTTCCCTATAGAAATGACCACATTAATGAAATTTGGGAAAATTGTGGAAGAATTACGAGCCAACAAATTTTCTAAGTCAAAGAGGTCACGGAACCAAGCATATGGAGATAAACAGGGCAGAGGCTCCGCCCTCTTCATCGCCATCTCCATCCATAGCCATACCTCCACCTCCATATCCATTCCCCCTCATAGTCATCATACTCCTATACTTATAATCTTGATTTACCTTGCGATTGTTGGAATTGTAAGACTATTTGATATTTCTCTCAAGAATTATTATACAATATTTATGATCGTTTATCTAATCATGAGTGAGTACTCCTCATGCGCAGAGGACTGAGGCCTAGCCTCACAACATATGTGCATCTTTTGATATATGATCCTTTGTATTCTTAAAGCAATCTAGATCTATATATTTGTCGCTAGTCTCTTTCCTCGACCATAGGCCTTGTCAGGTACCCAAGAAAACGAAGATCAATAAAAGTAAAGAGGAGAGAGGGGAGGAGATCTGAGTGAAACCTAATGAGAGTGAGGAGAGTACAATGGCTAGAGGAAATTCTCTAGGGAATCATGGTGATGTCATAGAGCTTAATGTTTTGGTCAGTTTACCTTAATAACCGCTGGAGCCTGGAGCCCCACAATAGTCAAAGGAGTATTGGTTGGACAATGAATCATAGTGTTGGCTATGATGTTGTTAAGATGCATCGCCCACAAGTATTCATAATATTTTTTATGGTCTTATGCATTTAGAGATACATTTAACACGTATTACTACTTTTGTATCCCATTTATGCATGGACAGCTGTAGGTGAAACCTTGACCCTAGCCTATTACATCAATTGATAAAACCCATAAAAATTCAGAAGTTTTGGTCCGGTAAACAAAAAATCTACAAAGTACTCGAGACCTTGTTCAAAGTAATTTTACGCAAAGCGGATTCTTCTTAAGGATTCGATAAACCTTGGTATTTTAGGAAAAAAGCAAGCATACTACATATGTAAGAATCAAAGATATCATGATACTGATCGGTAATGAGGTTGAGCGTGATGACGACGTCATACATTATCCTCTATATGTTGGTTTTCTTCATTGATATATTTTATTGTTTGGTCTATGATAAAAAAAATAATTGGGGTTTTTCTTCTTACGACGACAAAGTACCGAAGTGGATTCATAACGACCACTGAAACGACATAGATGAGGCATGGCGGCAGTGTGACTGCGGGCTATTTCCACGTCGACTCATGGCATGCGAGGGCATGTACAACGGTTGTTGGCTCATGAGATGCCACTATAAATCACCTAAGTGCATCATGGTACTCCCTCCACTCCTTTTTATTAGGCTAACACGAAGTTTAAGAAAGAAGTTTGGCTATAAATTTGGTGAACCGTAATATGAATTATATGTCACAAAATTATATCATTGGATTCATATTGAAAAAACATTTCTAACTATATATTTTATCGAACATACAGTTCATATTTCATTGGCCAAATGTATGGTCAAACATTTTCTTGAACTATGTGTTAGCATAATAAATCAGAGTGAAAGTAGTAGAGCAGATGGATGAAACACACTTGCCTGAGCGCTACTTCTAGAGCTCAATGAGAGTCGACACTAGATCTCCACCGCCCCCTCTCTCCTTCCTTCCCTCTAGTGGCTCTGCCCACCGGCGTGAGGATGGGTTAGGTGTTTGGCTTCTCTTGTATATAATAGATGTAGGGTTTGAGTTAGGCTTTGTGTCGTTTTCCTTAATGGAGTCTGGGGCTAGGACAGAGGATCTCGGTGGCCAAATCCTCAGTGATGTGAGTCTCATTCTCTTCCCTGCTCATCGTCGGTGGCAGGTGTTGTTGCAAGGGAGGATTAGGGGCTCATGCATGCCTCAAAATAAGGCGCGCAAAGGGGAGTAGAGGGAGTCGTTGGCCCTGGCTCTTCTCTGCATGGTGAGATCCCTCACTATTGTGGTGCTTCCAGGGTGGAATATGAAGGCAGCGGCGGGATCTTCTGCTGCTCCTCCAATCAAGGCTCCTGCTCGCGGTTTCTTGTGACGCTTTTTCAACAATTCGTAGCGTTGCTTCCTCTGTCGTCAAGGTGTTGAGAGAGATGTGAATGCGGCAACTACCGAAGGCTAGATTGGGAAATCGCAGGGAAGATGGCGAACTAACATCGGCGATCGCGATTACTCCTCTTCCGCCGCGTCGACCTATTCTCGCTGTTGGAGCTTCGGTACCAAAAATCACAACTCTCCAGCATGCATTTGGGTGGCTAGGGTGGTTCTCCGGCCTCAGTTTTTTTGCTGGAATTTTTTTATGCTCCTTCAACCTTCGGCGGGAGGCCCTTTTCAACCTTGCCTGATGGCGAGGACGCGGCTGGCGATGCTGGAAAATTGTATCACCGACGAGGTTAAGGATTGCTCAAGGACCATTGCTTTTTGTGTTTTCTTCTAGGGTTCTTTTTGTAATCTCGAAGGACATAATTGTACTTTTGCCTTTCTTTTAGGTCCTTTCTGTAGTGTTGTATCATTTTTGTTAATTTAATGAAGTTCTGGAACCTTCGGGTCCCTTCCCTTGCGGAGCTTTCTTGTGCATTGTTGGCAATGTGGAGATTTGCCCAAGCCAAGAAATTTAAGGTATCCGACCAGGAGTTTCATTGGATTCTGGAAGAACCAAGACAAGAAGGGCGAGATAACGTACACAAAATTAAGTTGGCTGTAGCGAATGTTCTGACACTGTTTAAGGAGAATCTAGAGGCTCTCGCTAAAGACGTGTGATATGAGTCTTGTTGTCTTTTTGTTTTGTACTGAATAATTAAGGTAGCATTTGAGATATGGGAAGTATTTCATGATGTTTTTCGCTTTGTACCGAATAATTAAGGTGATACGTGAAGTGTTTCCTGTTGTGTTCTTTGTTTGATACTGGATAATTAAGTTAGTAGTTAATATGTGTTAAACGTGTCTTGCAATGTTATTGGATTTCCATAATTGATAACTATCTAGATATAGGGAATTGCATTATCAACTGTTATTGTGAAATAGATAGCCATATCTATCGTATGCATGCTTCATCACTCACATGTACATTTGTGGGGTGTCACTACAACATGAATGTGATACATAGAAAATTCAAAGGAAAAATATAAAGCCAAATGACTAATAACATATCTCACTATCTAAGAGTGTAATACAAGTTTGATTCGCAAAAAAATGGTACAATTGGATCCGTTCAAGATCTTCGCGGTCGCGCGGAACGTGAGGCGCAAAACTGACCGTCCGACGCAAGCGAACACTGACACAGACGGAAATATTTTCTTGAACTATGTGTTAGCATAATAAACCGGAATGAAAGTAGTAGAGCGGATGGGTGAAACACACTTGCCCGAGCGCTGCTTCTAGAGCTTGTTGAGAGTCGACACCAGATCTCCACTGTTGCCCTCTCTCCTTCCTTCCCCCTGGTGGATCTGCCCACCGGCGTGAGGATGGGTTAGGTGGTTGGCTTCTCTTGTATATAGTATCTATAGGGTTTGAGTTAGGCTTTGTGCCGTTTTCCTTAATGGAGTCTGGGGGTAGGACTGAGGATCTCGGTGGCCAGATTCTCCGCGTCGTGAGTCTCCTTCTCTTTGCTGCTCATCGCCGGTGGAAGGTGCTGTTGCAAGGGAGGATTAGGGGCTCATGCATACCTCGAAATAAGGTGTGAAAAGGGGAGTAGAGGGAGTCGCTGGGCCCGACTCTTCTCTGCGTGGTGATCTCCCTCACCACTGCGGTGCTTCTAGGGTGGAAGACGAAGGCGGTGGCGGGATCTTGTGCTGCTTCTCCAATCAAGGCACCTGCTCGCGGTGTCTTGGGCCGCTTTTCAACAATTCATAGCCTCGATTCCTCTGTCGGCAAGGTGTTGGGAGAGATGTGGGTGCGGCAACTGTCGAAGGCTGGCTTGGGAAATCACAGGGAAGATGGCGAACTGCCATCGGCGATCACGATTACTCCTCTTTCGATGCGTTTCTCGCTACTGGAGCTTTGGTACCAAAAACCTCAACTCTCCAGCATGCATTTGGGTGGCTAGGATGGTTCTCCGGTCTCAGTTTTCTTTGCTAGAATTTTTGGATGCCCCCGCCTTCAACCTCCAGCGGGAGGCCCTTTTCAACCTTGCCTTATGGCGAGGACGCGACTGGCGATGGTGGGAAATTGTATCACCGGCGAGGTCGAGGATTGCTCAAGGTGTAGGGGTTCGTAGCATGGAAAACAAAAATTTTCTATCGCATACAAACAAACAAGCCAAGATCTATCTACTAGATTGTAGCAACGAGTCGATAGAGGAACTCACCCTCGAAGATTCCAAAGTGGTTAACGAGAGCGGATTCTGGGTGATGTAGTCATTCTTCCCGATCTCAAGATCGTGACGATCCTTCCAAATGCCACGTTCCGGCAGCGCTTCCGATCGGTCACATCGCCTACTGATTTAAGACCTTCCTCTCCCTTGTTCCAAAGAAAATGAGGTTGTAGCACTCTCTCGCGATTCGGCAGACAACGGCGTGGTACCTAAGTAGAGGGAGATCCCGCAGGCTTCGCCTTAAGCCAGTAGTATGGTGGAGCTTATGAGAGAGAGGATTAGTGGCCTAGTAATTAGACACACCAATTAGAGGGCTCTAAACCAATTAGAAGGCTCTAAACTGTTGGCTAAAGCAATTAGAAGCTCTAAACCAAAACAGCTCTAAACCGGAGATCTAGAGTAGAAAGTAAAGCGCCTATGGAGGAGAGCCCCGCCTCCTTTTATGGGAGGGTGTTCCTTGGCGCGGCCAGGAGGGAGGAGTCCCTCCCCAACTCGCCTAGGGTCGGCGCCGCCCGGAGGAGTCCTACTCCTCCAAAGTTGGTTCCAACTCCTCTTGCTTGTTTCCCACAGCTTGTTTTGGCGGTTTGACTTTCAAACCGACATTTGACTTTTCTGCTTTTAGGATTCAATTTAATCCTTTATTTGGGACAGCAATAACACTTAGTACATGATGCAATCATTCAATGATCAATGACACATTCATGTACCCTTCCCCGAGTCTTGGGACAATCCGAACCTTCTAGAACATTCCCGATGAAAACACCTAATCATTCCCGAACTCCAAACGGGACTTTCCTTATATGAATCTTATTCTCCGGACCATTCCGGATCACCTCGTGATATCCCGGATCCCATCCGAGACTCAACAACATTCGGTCTCTTTCTCATAATACCATAACTACTCAAACAACGTCAATCCTTATGTGTCTCCCTACGTTCGTGAATTATGCGACATGATCGAGACACTTCTCAACAATAACCAATAGAGGAATCTGGAAATTCATATGGCTCCCACATATTTCTCGATTACTTGATCGAATGAACCACTTACATACGATACCAATTTCCCTTTGTCTCACGATATGTTACTTACCCAAGGTTATGATCGTCGGATCTCGCATACCTAGTTCAACCTTGTTACTTGATAAGTACTCTTTTCTCGCTCCGTGATATGTGATCCCTTGTGACCAAGTCACATGCTTGCAAGCTAATTGGATGACATTCCACCGAGGGCCCAGAGTATATCTATCCGTCATGTGGATGGACAAATCCCACTCTTGATCCATGTGTCTCAACCAATACTTTCCAACACTCAATGCCACCTTTATAACCACCCAGTTACGGTGTGGTGTTTGATGTCATCAAAGCATCCATCCAGTAAAGGTGATATGCATGATCTCATGGTCGAAGGAATTAGGTTACTATGTATCAGAAAGCATATAGCAATTGAACTAATGAAATGACTTGATCTTTATGCTACGCTTATCTATAGGAGTATGTCCACCATATCATTCTCCTAACGATATGATCTTGTTGTTGATAACATCTCAATGTTCATGATAGGGAAACCACAATCATTAATCAACCAACAAGCTAGTGAAGTATAGAGGCTATACTAGGGACTTCAAATTAAGTTTACAAAACACACAAGTATCAATGTTTCCTTGTTAATACTATTATAGCATGAATGTAAACATTTATCATAAACACAAAGATATAATAATAACTATATTTATTATTGCCTCTAGGGCATATCTCCAACAGCCTCCCACTTGCACTAGAGTCATCTAATCTAGATTACATGGTAATATACCCAACACCCATGGCGTTTGGTGTTGGTCATGTTTTGCCCTGGAGAGGTTTAGTCAACGGATCCGCCACATTCGGATCTGTGTACTTTGCAAATCTTTATATCCCCATCCTGGATATGTTCTCGAATAGCGTGAAAACGCAGCTTGATATGCTTCCTTCTTGTGTGACCTTGGTTCTTGCGCATTGGCTATGGCGCCCATGTTATCACAAGAGATAGACATTGGGTCCAGCACTTGGAACCACACCCACTCAGTAATGAACTCTTTCATCCATATCGCTTGTGAAGCCTCCGGCAGACCATGTATTCGATTCGCTTGAAGATCTCGCCACAACGCTTTGCTTTGCACTCCTCCAGCTAATCACGCACCATTCAAAATAAATACGATCCGATTGTGATTTAGAATCATCCGGATCGGTGTTCCAACTAGCATCGGTGTAACCATTAACAACGAAATGCTCATCACCTCCATAAGAAAGAACCATATCCTTAGTTCTTCTCAAGTACTTAAGGATGTTTTTGATCACGTCAATGATCCACTCGGATCACTTTGATATCTGCTAGTTAAACTAACAAAGATATGCAATGTCGGGTCTAGTACATAGCATGGCATACATTAGAGATCCTATGGTCGAGGCATAGGAGTCTTACTCATCCTTTCTCTATCTTCTGCGATGTCGGACTTTGAGTTTTACTCAAGGTCGATAAGCAACATGGGCAAGAACCCTTTCTTGCTTTCTTCCATTCCAAATCTCTTTAGAACTTTGTCCAAATATGTACTTTGTGACAATGATATTTGGCGTTCGATCTATCTCTATAAATCTTTATGCCTAATATGTAAGTCGCTTCGCCAAGATCCTTCATTGAAAAACTATTATTCAAATATTCCTTGACACTATTAAGAAGGTCTACATCATTCCCAATCAACAATATGTCATCCACATATAGTATTAAGAATGCTCTGAGCTCCCACTCACTTTCTTGTAAATACAAGCTTCTCCATAAGTTTGTATAAAACCAAAACTTTTGATTACCTTATCAAAACGTTGATTCCAACTGGATGCTTGCTTCAATCCATAGATGGACCGTTGAAGTTTGCATACCTTGTTAGCATCTATAGGATCGACAAAACCTTTGGGTTGCATCATATACAACTCTTCATCAATGTCTCCATTGAGGAATGCTGTTTTGACATCCATCTGCCATATCTCATAATCATAATATGCAGCGATTGCTAACATAATCCTCACAGACTTTAGCTTGCCATCGTGAGAAAGTCTCATCGTAGTCAACTCCTTGAATTTGTCGAACCCTTTTGCGACAAGTCGAGCTTTATAGACAGAACATTACCATCAAGATCTGCTTTTCTTCTTGAAAATCCATTTGTTCTCGACAGCCTTCCCGCCATCCGTAAGTCCACCAAAGTCCATACTTGGTTTTCGACATGGATCCAATCTCGGATTTCATGGCTTCTTGCCATTTATTGGAATCTGGGCTCATCATCGCTTCCTCATATGTCTCGGGTCATCGGTGTTGTCCACCACCATGACATTCATAACGGAATCATACCAATGGAGTGGTACGAGTTCTCGTTGACCTCCGAGGCTCAGTAGTAACTTCAACCGAAGTTTCATGATCATCATCATTAGCTTCCTCCCTTATTGGTGCAGCACCAGGAACTTCTTCGGTCTGCGCTACTCAATTCGAGAGAAGGTTCAACAACCTCGTCAAGTTCTACTTTCCTTCGGTCACTTCTTTGAGAGAAATTCCTTCTCTAGAAAGGATCCATTCTTAACCGAATGTTTTGCCTTGGATCTATGATAGAAGGTATACCCAATAGTTTCCTTGGGTATCCTATGAAGACGATTTTTCCGCTTTGGGTTCAAGCTTGTCGTTGTAACTTCTTTACATAGGCTTCGCATCCCCAAACTTTAAGGAACGACAATTTAGGTTTCTTCCCAAACCATAATTCATACGGTGTCGTTTCAACGGATTTAGACGGTGCCCTATTTAAAGTGAATGCGGCTGCTTCTAATGCATAACCCCAAAATGATAGCGGTAAATCTGTAAGTGACATCATAGAACGAACCATATCTAAGAGAGTTCGATTCGACGCTCGGATACACCATTACTGTGGTGTTCGGCGGTGTCAATTGTGAAAGTATTCCGCACTTCTTTAAATGCTCGCCAAACTCGTAACTTAGATATTCACCTCCACGATCAGAACGTAGAAATTTAATCTTCTTGTTACGTTGATTCTCTACCTCACTTTGAAACTCCTTAAACTTCTCGAAAGTTTCGGACTTATGTTTCATGAAATAGATATACCCATATCTACTCAAGTCATCCGTGAAGGTAAGAACATAACGATAACCACACATGATGCTACACTCATTGGACCACACACATCGGTATGTATGATTTCCAATAAGTCCGTAGCTCGCTCCATCGTACCAAAAAATGGAGTCTTAGTCATTTTTCCCATCAGACATGCTTCGCATCTTTCAAGTGATTCAAAATCAAGTGATTCAAGAAGTCCATCGAATGGAGTTTCTTCATACGTTTCACTTCGATGTGACCAAGACAGCGATGCCACATATAGGTCGAATTATCGCTGATTTCAAACGCTTAGCCTCAATGTTGTTGATATGTGTATTTCCACCATCGAGATTCAATAAGAATAGACCATCTATCAAAGGTGCATGTGCGTAAAACATATTACTCATATAAATCGAACAACCATTATTCTCGACTTAAACAAGTAAACCGCCTCGCAACAAACAAGATCCCGAGATAATGTTCATGCTCAACGCAGCACTAAATAACAATTATTTAAGTATAAAACTAATCCCGATGGTAGATGAAGGGTAGCGTGTCGACCGCGATCACATCAACCTTTGATCCGCTTCCCACGCGCATCGTCACCTCGTTCTTCGCTAGCTTCCGCTTATTCTGCAAAGCTGCTTCGAAAGTTACAAATATGAGCAACCGAACCAAGATCAAATACCGTGCACTACTACGAGTACTAGTGAGATACACATCAATAACATGTATATCGATATACCTTTCTTCTTGATGTTGCCGTTCTTCAGATCCGCCAAGTACTTTGGGCAATTCCGCTTCGGTGACCTTCTCCCTTGCAAAAAGCACTCGGTTTCGTGCTTAGGTCCAGCCTTGGTCTTCTTCGCTTGCTGGTAACGTGCTTGCCACCCTTCTTGAAGTGTCCCTTCTTCTTAGACTTGCCTTTCTTGAATTTGGTGGTCTTATTGACCAAAAACACTTGGTGCTCTTTCTTGATCTCCACTTCCGCAGATTTCAACATGGCAAAGAGTTCTGGCAACGTCTTGTTCATGTTCTGCATGTTGTAGTTCATCACAAAGTTCTTGTAACTTGGTGGTAGTGATTGGAGGACACGGTAATCCCCAAAGCATTAGGAATCACAATACCCAAGCTTTGAAGTTTGTTTGCGTGCCCAGACATCTTAAGCACATGCTCACACCGACGACGAGCTGCCCTCTTCCATCTTGCGTTAAAGAACTTTTCAAGCCTCATAGCTTTCAATTGCCGCATGAGTCTCAAAAATTAATTTGAGATCCTCGACAATATCATGTGGTCGACTCTTCAAACCTTTTACAAGCTCGATTCTAAACCATACAAGATAGCACCGAACTATGGAGTACTGATTCTTCCGAGCGAGGTAAACATTCTTTACTTCATCGGAAGCAAAGGTCGCAGTGGGTCACCATGGTGCATCCAAAGACATAGGTCAAATTACCACCGTGAGGACAATCCTCAAATTGCGGAACCAATCCATGAAGTTGCTTCCATTGTTTTTCAACTTTTCTTTCTCTA
Source organism: Avena longiglumis (assembly GCA_030063025.1). Lineage (NCBI taxonomy): Eukaryota > Viridiplantae > Streptophyta > Magnoliopsida > Poales > Poaceae > Avena > Avena longiglumis. The sequence goes on along the minus strand of CP125973.1, from coordinate 51,461,688 downwards.
GGGCATTAAAATTGATGGTAGGGGCTGCCATTGATCTACAACATATTTGCAATAGTTTAGACTAAGTTTATGACAAATTGAGTTCAAATTAATTAATGAAATTAAACTAGGTGAACTCCCACTCAAAACAATATCCTCACATTGTTTTAGTGATCACAGAACCAAATCCACTATATCAACACCGATCATCACGAGAGTTGACATAGTTTCAATAGCGAACAATCGTCATGTTCATCATATCTACTATATGACTCATGCTTTACCTTTCGGTGATCCGTGTTCGAGACCATGCATGCATGCTAGGCTCGTCAAGATCAAACCTTAGTTTCGCATGAGCAAATCTGGCTTGCTCACGTTGTATACACTTGCGTAATCTAGAACACCCGATCATCACGTGGTGCTTCAAACAACAAGCTTTAGCGGTGCTAACTAAGGGTGAACACTTTATGATTTGAAATTGATGTGCATGAGGGATCATCTTATAATGCTACCGCTTCTACTAAGCAATACAAGATGCATAAAGGATTAACATCACATGCAATTCAATATATATGTGATATGATATGGCCTTTCTTCTTCGTGCCTTCGATCTCCATCTTCAAGCACGAACATGATCTCCATCATCACCGCATTGCATCAAGGTCAATGACGCTTCTCCATGGTTGTCGCCCACGGCTTCAACTATTACAACTACTTTGAATAGACACGCGGTCTTAACATAAATTAAAGACAACCATATGGCTCCTGCGGTTGTCGACTTACAATAAGGAACATTGCATACATCGAATATAATCACAATCATGGCCATATCACATCATCGCACACCGCAAAACAAAGTTAGACGCTTCTACTTTCTTTGCATATTTTACGTGGTTTGGGGCTTTCAATAAGTGTCGTTCTAACTTACGAACAAGAACCACAACATTGATACTAGCATTGTTGATCACCGTTGTAAATTGGATCTTAACTATGCTAGGAGAAACATGCACCATAAAGCCACTTATGCAATACAAGTTACATGTCAAGCGTGGAGCAAGTCTCATGAACGATGTCATGTAAGGTTAGCCCGGGCCGCTTCATCCCAACATACCGCAAGATGCAAAGTACACAAAAAGCAATCTACAAAGCATCAACGCCCACAATGACCATTGTGTTCTACTCGTGCAACAGATCTACATATAGACACGGCTCACGATACCCTTTGTAGGGGTTCGTAGCATGGAAAACAAAAATTTTCTATCGCATACAAACAAACAAGCCAAGATCTATCTACTAGATTGTAGCAACGAGTCGATAGAGGAACTCACCCTCGAAGATTCCAAAGTGGTTAACGAGGCGGATTCTCGTGGGTGATGTAGTCGCACTCTTCCGATCTCAAGATCGTGTAGACGATCCTTCCAGCCACGTTCCTAGGCGCTCCGCATCGGTCACATCGTTCGATTTTCGGAAGACCTTCCTCTCCCTTGTTCCAAAGAAAATGGAGGTTGTAGCACTCTCCTCGCGATTCCTAAGAAGACAACTGGCGTGGTACCTAAGTAGAGGGAGATCCCGAGGCTTCGCCTTAAGCCGGTGCAGTATGGTGGAGCTTATGAGAGAGAGGATTAGTGGCCTAGTAATTAGACACACCAATTAGAGGGCTCTAAACCAATTAGAAGGCTCTAAACTGTGGCTAAAGCAATTAGAAGCTCTAAACCAAAACAGCTCTAAACCGAGATCTAGAGTAGAAAGTAAAGCGTCTATGGGAGGAGCCCCGCCTCCTTTTATGGGAGGGGTGTCCTTGGCGCCGCCAGGAGGGAGGAGTCCTCCAACTCGGCCTAGGGCGCCCGGCTGGAGGAGTCCTACTCCTCCTCCAAAGTTGGTTCCAACTCCTCTTGCTTGTTTCCACAGTTTCTTGTTTTGGAAGTTTGACTTTCAAACTGGACATTTGACTTTTCTGTTTTAGGATTCAATTTAATCCTTTATTTGGGACAGCAATAACACTTAGTACATGATGCAATCATTCAATGATCAATGACACATTCATGTACCCTTCCCCCAGTCTTGGACAATCCGAACCTTCTAGAACATTCCCGATGAAAACACGGAATCATTCCCGAACTCCGCGGGACTTTCCTTATATGAATCTTATTCTCCGGACCATTCCGGATCACCTCGTGATATCCGGATCCCATCCGAGACTCGAACAACATTCGGTCTCTTTCTCATAATACCATAACTACTCAAACAACGTCAATCCTTAAGTGTCTCCCTACGGTTCGTGAATTATGCGTACATGATCGAGACACTTCTCCGAACAATAACCAATAGAGGAATCTGGAAATTCATATGGCTCCCACATATTTCTACGATTACTTTACGATCGAATGAACCACTTACATACGATACCAATTTCCCTTTGTCTCACGATATGTTACTTACCCAAGGTTATGATCGTCGGTATCTGCATACCTAGTTCAACCTTATTCTTGATAAGTACTCTTTCTCGTTCCGATATGATATGATCCCTTGTGACCAAGTCACATGCTTGCAAGCTAATTGGATGACATTCCACCGAGAGGGCCTGAGTATATCTATCCGTCATGTGGATGGACAAATCCCACTCTTGATCCATGTGTCTCAACCAATACTTTCCTAACACTCAATGCCACTTTTATAACCACCTGTTACGGTGTGGTGTTTGATGTCATCAAAGCATCCATCCGTAAAGGTGATATGCATGATCTCATGGTCGAAGGAATTAGGTTACTATGTATCAGAAAGCATATAGCAATTGAACTAATGAAATGACTTGATCTTTATGCTACGCTTATCTATAGGAGTATGTCCACCATATCATTCTCCTAACGATATGATCTTGTTGTTGATAACATCTCAATGTTCATGATAGGGAAACCACAATCATTAATCAACCAACAAGCTAGTGAAGTATAGAGGCTATACTAGGGACTTCAAATTAAGTTTACAAAACACACAAGTATCAATGTTTCCTTGTTAATACTATTATAGCATGAATGTAAACATTTATCATAAACACAAAGATATAATAATAACTATATTTATTATTGCCTCTAGGGCATATCTCCAACACAAGGACCATTGCTCTCCGTGTTTTCTTCTAGGGTTATTTTTTGTAATATGGAAGGACATAATTGTACTTCTTCCTTTCTTTTAGGTCCTTTCTACAGTGTTGTATCACTTTTGTTAATTTAATGCAGTTCTGGGACCTTCGGGGTCCCTTCCCTTGTAGAAAAAAACTTGTCGGAGCTTTCTTGTGCATTGTTGTCAACGTGGAGATTTGCTCCAGCCAAGAAATTCAAGGTTTCCGACCAGGCATTTCATTGGAGTCTCGAAGAACCAAGACAAGAAGGGTGAGATAAAGTAAACGAAATTAAGTCGACGTGCTTAGCTGTAGCCAATGTTCTGATGCTGTTTAAGGCATGTTGTGTTCTTTGTTTGATACTGAATAATTAAGATAGTAGTTAATATGTGTTAAACATGTCGTGCAATGTTCTTCGATGCCCATAATTCATAATTATGTAGATATAGGGAGTTGCATTATCAGCTGTTATTGTGAAATAGATAGACATTTGTGGGGTGACACTATAACATACATGTGATACATAGAAAACTCAAAGGAAAAAAATAAAAAGCCAAATGGCTAATAATATAGTATCTCACTATGTGAGAGTGTAATACTACAAGTTTGGTTCCCAAAAAAAGGGTACAACTTGATCCGTTCAAGATCTTCGCCGGAAGCGTGAGGCGCAAAACTAAAACGTTAACCCTTTGGGAATGATTTTTCGCGGGTTATATGTTATTAGTTAGATAAGACCTCTCCAACAACGGATCATACGCGCTTGGATAAAACCATGTTTAATCCAGTTCTTATATGTTAGCGTCCACTTAGTCAGCCCAGCACTCGGCCCATGTTCTAGACGTTCATGTGCTCACAACCCAACAATAAGAAGAGAGTCCACTTCATCCCAAAAGTCTGGACTGATGAGAGGAAGGGATCTCTCCCTTATAAGCTGGGTGTGACCTCCTCCTATAGGCGAGGTGGGACTAAACCAAGCAGCCTCTACTAGTCAACGGACCCCTAACATCCCATCTCCCTGAGAAGCCCCTCAGGAAAGCATGGCGATACTGGCTCTGATATCAGATGTTAGCATCCACTTGGCCAGCCCAAGATTTCTACCAGTGTTAGATGTTCATGCATTTCAATAAGAAGAGAGACCACTTCATCCCAAAAGCCCATACTAAAGAGAGGAAGGAATCTCTTCCTTATAAGCTGGGTGTGGCCTCCTTCCATAGACGAGATAAGACAAAACCAAGCAACCTTCACTAGTCAACATGCCCCTAACGCTAACACACAAGGAAATAGACCGGCTGCGTACTCGCTAATCCGCGCTTGGTTCTCGTGAGACGCAAAACTGACCGGCCGGCACAACCAAACACTAACACACAAGGGAAACAGCCGCAGTACGTACGTGAGGATATATCGAAGACCGACCGAACATCTTGTGGTTGCCCATACTGACCATACCTTGCGTGAGCCCCCCTGCAGGCATCGTCGGCGAACCTGAACCCGACAACAATGCTTTGATTTACCACCAAGATTGCCCGAAAACTGCAAAGGGATTAGAGATGATGGCACATCATCACAGCAATAAAAAAAAAGACCAAAAGAGTTTCAGTTCCCATCCCTCGTTCATGTCCAATTCTTTTCATCAGATTTTCGAAACTTTTCTCCGTGCCCAGCACACTCGACACTGAGCACTTTTGAGCAGAATTTAGAAGTAGTACCTTGGAGTATCAGTCTGCGGCCGGGAAGTAGCAACTGGCAAGCAAGCCCTGGTGTCACGGCAAGGAGAAATTCCTGTGCCAGTACCAGTACTGTGCCTGCCAGTGAGCAGGCAATGGATGGACATGGCGCCGAAGTTGCTTGCCCCGGTTACGAATCGAACGATACCTTCCTTGCCTCCCTTTCCCTCCAAAATTCCCACTCCTTCTAAATGCTTCTTCTGTCCACCACACCTCAGCCCGGCCGCCCCCGAATCCTCAGTACCACGTCGCGTTGATCGAGCCATTGCCGATCGTTTCCAGCAGTTCGATCCCCGTTTGCCTCTGTCGCGTTTCCATGAGCAAGAAAGCAGAGGCGGGCGGCGAGCGGCCGCCGAGCCGTGGCCGCGCGGCGTTGCGGGCGGCCCGCCATCACAATGCAGGCGCTCAGAGGGAGGCGCCCCCGGTGCCGGCGGCTGTAGCGGTGGCGGTGGCGGCGATGCGCGAGGGTGCCGCGGGGAGCAGCAGCTCCGCCCTGGCGGCTCGCCCGAAACGTGCTCCTAACGAGTACGTCACCTTCCGGGAAGCCGGGACGAGCCAGCAAGCGGCGGTGCATCATCCCGGCGGGGACGGACAGGGTCAAGGCGGCGGCGAGGCCATCGACGACCCGGCGACAGCCGGCAGGCCGTACTACATACCGCCGTGGATGAGGAGGCGGGAGCGGCCACCGGAGGAGCCACGGCAGCGCGTCCCGGACGAACCGCGCACCGACGGCAAGGGCGTTCACAGGACGACCACCAAGGTCGTCGAGCGCGTCTCCACGATCAAGGACGACAGGGTCGAGGCCCCGTTGGCGCCACCGCCGGGCCACGGCCACTCCGGGAGCCCGCCGCTGCCGCAGCAACATGACCACGACCGTCCCACGTCGCACGCGCCGCGGCTGCCGCAGGAGCACCGGCCGACGAGGCACTCAGAGGGGAAGTCGCCGATCATCCTGTCGCCGGACCGCAGGAAGAGGCGCAGGCGGCCGGCGGCGTTCTGCTTCACGCTCTGCTGCATCCTCTTCTGGCTGACGGTCGTCCTCATCGGCGCCGCCGTGCTCACCGTGAACCTCATAGTCATACTTCAATACTTATAATCTTGATTTACCTCGCGTGAAATTGTAAGACTATTTAATATTTAGAAAAATTGATTATTTATCCAAAAGTTTACTAACTTGGATGTTCTACCTAAAATTGTATCTAACTTGGTAAAATACCCATGAGGGACTTCAAAGTAAAATACGAATTTAGCAAGCCTCTTAATCGGAGCTGGTTAAGAAAAATCAATCGCTCAACTTTAGATCGCAAACACTAGTATGTACTGTCTCTAAAAAAGGAACTACTATCTCCGTTTTAAGGCTTAAGGCGCTAACGCTTTTTAAAACAAAGTTGGACTAAAAAAATTAAGCAACAAAATCTTGATTATATTATACATAATTAGTACCGTTGGATTCGTATTGAAAAATACTTTCCAGTGATACTAGTTTTATACCAAAATTCTGTACGTATTTAGAATAATTCTTGGTCAAAGAAAAAACACGCAAAACGAGGACGCCTTAAACCCTGAAACGGAGGGAGTAGTATCATACTGGGCGGGGACGGGCTCCTCTAACATTGAGAAGCAACGTCAGGTAAGGTATAGTTCTCTGACTTTTCTTCTTCCAAATCATGTAATTAAGGCTGAAACTACTTAAATTATTGTGCATAATACAAATTTATGCTAAACATTTAGATTAATTACATAGGGACAAAATTATAATGTAATAAAAACAAGTTTAATTTTTTAGATCTACAGTAATCTCCTACAGAGTGCGAATTAGGTGTTTAATGAGAAAAAACCCTGACTTTGCTTCTTACTTTCCTCTGACGTCGCTTCTCCACGTTAGAGGATCCGGTTCCGAGCGGGCGGGCCGGCGGTGTCAACCTGCCGGAACAACGACGGTCACATGGTACTGAACGAATGTCGCACGCTGACAACAAAGATGAAGGATGGACAACTTCGAAGCAGTAACCAGAGCTGGCCATGAAAAACACCATCGGTTAGCTCTCTCGAGTCTATTCACAGTGGATCTAAGAAGTGGCGGACGCAGCAAAAAACTTGAGGGTGGGCACACTTTAAAAAAAATTACTCTAGCCTTCGTGCCATAAAAATTTGCCAACTTTTGGCCTTTTCCAATCTCTATAACCTTCTCTCTTTTTTTAGGAAGGGTCAAATTGCATTAAACCAAGATTCTTACAGAAAAGTCTAGACAAGAAGAGAAATTACAAAGAAGTCCATGCTGAACTCTGGCGTCGTCTCCGCCGAACAGGACGTTGCGCCGGCGAAACCTGCCGCTTCTCCTCCGCAAGCTTGGACTAGGAAGACTCCCCAAATGGCGAGGAAGTTGAAGCTCCTCGGATGACCGCCTCCACCCTGCACCGCAGAGAACAACACCATCTTGGTCAGATGCAACATCACCTCCAGGAACTGCACACCGGCACCGTCGCCTGGCTGGAACCGGAAGGGGAGCGACGAACTCGACGAATCCGAAGAACTCCGAGCTCGAGGAAGTTGATCCTCTCAAGTCGGAGCTCCGAGGAGCGCCGTCATCGAAGAGGAAGCAGACCGACAACAAAATCCGATCCAGCAGCACCTCCGCCTCCCTGGTGCCGCCGGCCGGAGTCCTACCGAGCCCTACACTATGTACAAGCAAAATATATACATGATGAAATAATATAGCGAGGTTCAGATCAGATTCACTTTCTAGCAGTTCAGCGACATCCATCCCTGCTCAACTTCTTGATCTCTTGTCTCGGCAGCACAGAATTCCCAAAATCTAGTTGTTGGTGTTAGGCCTACTGCCCGCACTGCTGCTGCTTGCGCCTGTGCCTGGCCGAGCGGCCATCGGGGCGACCAGTACCAGAGTCATAGGTTCATAGCCGCAGCGGGAGTGGACGGGCCAGCCTAGCGGCGGCCGGAGGACGGACGGGGGAGGCGGCCGGCGGGGAATTCAAAGAGGGGCGAGGGCAGAGGGGCAGCCGTCGGGCTAGCCAGCTTGGTCTTCTTCACTCGTTGCGTTAGGAGATGAGGACGTGGCCACCGAAATTGCTCGCTCGGTCTTGCTCGGTTCAGGAAGATTAGAAGTACAAAAGAATCCCTAAAATTTTGGGTGGGCCATGGCCCACCCGGCCCGCCCCTGCGTCCGCTAGTGGATCTAAGAACTTACCTATACAACAACCTATAGCATCTATGCATGTCCGTATATATAAAGAGATGCATCCAGCCATCAGATGGTATCACTACTGGAAAAAACATCTTCGGTTCGACGTGAACAACGCCAGCAGTCCCGGCCTATCATAGCCCGCGACTAGTGGGAGCACTAGTCCCAGGCCGTGAGGCCTCTAACAGCTAGAAACGGCCGTAGTCACTTGTCCCGGGCCGGACCAGATCTTTAGTCCCGGTCCATATTACGGACCGGGTCTGATGACCTGGAGCAGGCCAGCTGGTCTTTTCGTGGACTATTAGTCCCGGGTCGTATCACGGCCCGGGACTAGTTGTCCACCACTATATATTTAGCTTCCTGTCCTGCTGCCCTAAAGCATATGGTGGCCATTTTTCTCAAAGAAGCAAGAGAGTTCATGCCATTTTTTTCTCAAGATTTAGTTTGCCACCCCTAAGTCCAAAGCTTTAAAAGGTTAGAACTTCATTCTTTCATCTTTTATTGCTACTTTAGCTCTATAATGCTCTAGAAGTATAGAGATATGGATCAATGCATGCATGCTCTAGAAGTAGAAGGATTTTGATATATATGTGTAACAAATTTTGATTAGGCACATAGTTACTGAAAATTGAAATGTGTAATTTTAGAGTTTCGGAGCTTAGAATGGAATGAGGTTTTCACTGATAGAACAATAATAAAAAACTCCACATTTATCATGTTGATTGTTTTCTTCAATTCATAATTGGTGCATGTAAATTTTTCAAAATTCAAAATTAATGCTCCAGAAGATCTCAATATAACTTGTAATAATTTTATCATGTTGTGTAATGGTTTTTGATATATTTTTACTATAATACAGATGGTCCGGGAATGGATATACGGTACTGACCGACGCTCTGGCGAGTTCATTAATGGCGTGCATGAATTCATCTGTGTTGCTGATGCAAACAAGCGCAATGGTTTTATATTCTGTCCATGTAGTGGATGTAGGAATCAGAAAGATTACTCTGACTCAAAAACCCTTCACAGCCACCTGTTGAAGTCCGGCTTCATGCTCAGTTATAATTGTTGGACCAAGTACGAAGAGAGAGGGGTTATAATAGAAGACAATGAAGAATAGGAGGAGGACGACAACTATCATGGTTTCCCTGAGTACGAAGATACTTCCATGGGGGATGCTGAAGGGGAGGATGAAGAAGATACACATGATGAACCCGCTGATGATCTTGGTAGGACCATTGTCGATGCACGAAGAGATTTTAAAACTGAAAAGGATAGGGAGAAGTTTAATCACATGTTAGAGGATCACAAAAAGTTGTTGTACCCAAATTGCGAAAATGGTGCGAAAAGTCGCAAAGACACCGGAATTGCTGCGATGGAAAGGCTGAGTGTGCTATACCTGACTCCTCATTTGAAAAGTTGCTGAAAATGATGAAAAATATGCTTCCAAAAGATAACGTATTGCCCGCTTGATGCGTCTGAAGCAAGAAGGTTGTCTGCCCTCTAGGTTTAGAGGTTCAGAAGATACATGCATGCCCTAATGACTGCATCCTCTACCGCGGTGAGGAGTATGAGAATTTGGATGCATGCCCGGTATGCACTTCACTTCGGTATAAGATTAGACGATATGACCCTGGTGATGTTGAGGGCGAGCCCCCCGGAAGAGGGTTCCTGCCAAGGTGATGTGGTATGCTCCTATAATACCACGGTTGAAACGCTTATTCTGAAACAAAGAGCACACCAAGTTGTTGCGATGGCATAAAGAGGAACGTAAGTCAGACGGGATGTTGAGACACCCCGCTGATGGGTCGCAATGGAGAAAAATCGATAGAAAGTACCCGGACTTTGACGCAAGGAGTTTACTGTTTGGTCTAAGTACAGATGGCATAAATCCCTTTGGGGATCAGAGGTCCAGTAACAGCACCTGGTATGTGACTCTATGCATCTATAACTTTCCTCCTTGGTTGTGCATGAAGCGGAAGTTCATTATGATGCCAGTGTTGATCCAAGGTCCGAAGCAACCCGACAACGACATGATGTGTACCTAAGGCCATTAGTGGAAAAACTTTTACATTTGTGGCACGAACCCCGCAAACGCGTGTGGGATGAGCACAAGCAGGAAGAATTTAACCTCCGAGCATTGCTTTTCGTAACAATCAATGATTGGCCTGCTCTTAGTAACCTTTCAGGACAGTCCAACAAGGGATACAATGCATGCACACACTGTTTAGATGAGACTGAAAGTATATATTTGGAACATTGTAAGAAGAATGTATACAATGATCATCGTCGATTTCTTTTGGCCAAGCATCCCTTAAGAAAGAAAGGCAAGCATTTCAACGGTCTGGGATGTCACTAGACGAAGCCTAAGGAGCGTACTGGTGCTGATATATTTGATATGGTCAAAGATTTGGATCAAATGGTAACCTTTGGAAAGGGTCCTGGCGGAAAATCTGTTCTGAAGGACACGCACCCATGTGGAAGAAGAAATCTATATTTTGGGAGCTACCATATTGGAAATTCTTAGAGGTCCGCTCTGCAATCGATGTGATGCATGTGACGAAGAATCTTTGTGTGAACCTGCTAGACTTCTTGGGCGTGTATGGGAAGACAAAAGATACACCGGAAGCACGAAAGGACCATCAACGTATGAAAGACCTAGATGACCTGTATCTAGAATGGTTTCAAGGTCATGCCAGCTACGCTCTTACCAAACAAGAGAAGGAAATATTTTTTGAATGCCTAAGCAGTATTAAGGTCCCGTCTGGATTCTCGTCGAATATAAAGGGAATAATAAATATGGCAGAAAAAAGTTCCAAAACCTAAAGTCTCATGACTGCCACGTGATTATGACACAAATGCTTCCGATTGCATTGAGGGGGCTTCTACCAGATAATGTCCGAGTATCCATTGTGAAGCTATGTGCATTTCTCAATGCAATCTCTCAGAAGATAATCAATCCTGGAGATCTACCACGGTTACAGAATGATGTGGTCCAATGTCTTGTCAGTTTTGAGTTGGTGTTCCCACCATCCTTCTTCAATATTATGACGCACCTGCTAGTTCATCTAGTCGAAGAGATTTCCATTCTCGGTCCTGTATTTCTACACAATATGTTTCCCTTTGAGAGGTTCATGGGAATCTTAAAGAAATATGTTCGTAAACGTGCTAGGCCAGAAGGAAGCATCTCCAAGGGCTATGGAACAGAGGAGGTCATTGAATTTTGTGTTGACTTCGTTCCTGACCTTAGGCCGATTGGTCTTCCTCAATCGCGGTATGAGGGGAGACTGAGTGGAAAGGGTACTCTAGGAAGGAAATCAATAATATGTAGAGACGAACATTCTTACACCAAAGCACATTACACCGTTCTACAGAATTCTATCTTGGCAGCCCCATATATCGAGGAACACAAGAAAATCTTACGCTCCAACAACCCTGGAAAGCATGACTCTTGGATTAGAGATGAACACATGAAGAGTTTTAGCGGTTGGTTGCAACATCTCATCAAAAACAGCACTCTTGGAGATCAGCTATACTTGTTGTCTAGGTCACCATCTTCGACTATATCGACTTTCCAAGGGTACGAGATAAATGGGTATACATTTTACACGATAGCCCGAGATAAAAAGAGCACCAACCAAAACAAGTATGCTTTGATGCAACAGACAACAATGGGTCAAAGACCACATATTATGGTTACATAGAGGAGATATGGGAACTTGACTATGGACCTACTTTTAAGGTCCCTTTTTGGTGCAAATGGGTCAAGGCGACGGGAGGAGGTTGAGGTAGACAAGAAATACGGAATGACATCGTTGGATCTCAACAATCTTGGGTACTTAGACGAACCATTCGTCCTAGCCAATGATGTGGCTCAGGTTTTCTATGTGAAGGACATGTCTACCAAACCTAGAAAAAGAAAAAATAAGAAAAAGAATACATCAGACGATGAGCCAAAGCGCCACATAGTTCTTTCAGGAAAAAGAAACATCCTGGGTGCGGAGGACAAGACAGACATGTCAGAAGATTGTGATAAGTTTCATGAAATTACGCCCTTTGTGGTGAAGGATGACCCAAGCATCATGTTAATGAATGAAGATGCTCCATAGATACGGCGGGATCAAAAAGGAACACACGCGAAGAAATGATGTGTAATAATTGTAACATTTTATGAGTGAAGATGCTCCATGTGTCCATTTTTATAGTGTTGTTTGCAAGCAATCTTGAGTGTGTTAGTCCCGTTTTGTGGCTGGACCAGGACTAAAGGGGGGCCTTTAGTCCCTATTCATACTTACCATTAAGATCTGATCTCCAAACGCGTGAGGTCACATATTAGGGAGTGCCTCTATTACCAGTTTCTTGGAGATGCCGGAGGATCTGGCTCAAGCATCTCCTGGCCCAAATCGGCCGTAGTGGTGTCCTGCCTCGAAAACCATCTTGCGACTTGTAACTTCTCTAACTAGATTAATACTTTGGAGCTAACTAATTTCACATATTAGGAGTGCCTCTATGACCGATTTCTTAGAGATGCCGGAGGCTGGCTCCAGGCATCTCCTCGAACTGGCCGTAGTGGTGTCTCGCCTCAAACCATCTTGGAGATGCCTCAAACTGGCTGGAAGACTGGACTCACAAGGATGCCTATTTATAGTACAAGCATGTAGGCATAATGTCAACACTCACGACATAATGTCGACACTCACCCCCTATTATTAGTGCCGACTCATGTTTTGTCCCGGTTGGTGTCTCCAACCGGGACTAAAGGTTCATCTTTAGTCCCGGTTGGTGACACCATCCGGGACAATACAAGCCGCACGACATAATGTCGACACTCACCCCTATTATTAGTGCCGCCTGGCCCAGTCTGTCGCAATCCCTTCAGTCGCGGTTGGTTTCTCCAACCGAAACTAAAGATGAACCCTCTCTTTATAGGAATTTCCCTCTATTTATAGGCTGCCCGATCCAGCCTACCCGCCCTTTCCTCTATTTATAGGCCTTTTCCTCTAAATACAACATCTTCATATTTAGGTAATACTCAAGACATTTATTAATATTAAAAACCGGGACAAACCGGAACTAGCTAACACTCAGGACTAAAGCCGCCCCCTTTAGTCATAATCATGCCTAATCCTATAGTACGCAACTTCAGGATCTTCTTCATCATCGTCATCATCATCGTCATCGTCACCTGCCACTCCGGGGATCCTCAACCCAGCCATGGCATATACCAGGGGCCACTCCGGCCTCGGATTCATGGCGGGCGAGGGAGGGGTCTCTTGGAATATGATGCCGCTACCGCCATGCGGGGGAGGGGCCTTCTTGTGGCTCTGTGGCGGGTGGACTTGTGGGCACCGCAGGCGAGGATGGTCTCCCCCGACGATGTAGCGCATCACTCCGATGATAGTACGGTTCGCCCACCACAGACGGCGGACGGCTTTGTTTTGGTTCACTAGGGGCGGGCATCACCCGCGTACCTGGCGAGCTCCATTTGCCACCTATTAGCGAAGAAGGCATTCCAGGTGTCGTAGTTGTCGGGATCCTACTGGGGATCCATCAGCTGCTCCGGCATGAGCTCGTGGTAGAAGTGGTTTGTGATGGCGCTTTGGCGTCAGGAACCTTGAGGGGAGGAGGATAGGAACCCTCCAACACTCGACATCGGCCAGCAAGCGAGTTTGTAGCCCGGTGGACAAGGGTAGTTGGAGGCGCACAGCGCCTCGGTCTCCTCGAGGGTCAGAATGGCCCAGTAGGCGTTGTCCATTGTTCTAAGAGAGAAAGGTGTGGATGTGTGGATAGCCATGGCGCGATCGCCCTAGATATAGAGGGAATGGGCAGGAAAACTTGGCGGGAAGCTTTGGGAAATGGCGGGAAATATCTTTAGTCCCGGTTAGTGACTACAACCGGGACTAAAAGCTCTCGTAAAAAGGAAAGAGCGGGAAAACTTCGCGGGAAGCGGTGGGAAATGGCGGGAAATATCTTTAGTCCCGGTTTGTCACTAAAACCGGGACTAAATGGATATTATATTAAGATTCTTTATATTTTTCTGATAATAATAGAAGTATTATTTATTTTATTTGGATTTTTACAATAAAATATATGATTTTCCAAAGTTTTATATTTGATTTGAATTAAAAAAAGAAATTTACAAATGAAATAATTTATAAATGATGCAAACAGATATATGGATAATATATTAAGATTCTTTATATTTTTCTGATAATAATAGACATATTATTTGTTTTATTTGGATTTTTACAATAAAAGATATGATTTTCCAAAGTTTTATATTTGATTTGAATTAAAAAATAAATTTACAAATGAAATAATTTATAAATGATGCAAACAGATATATGGATATTATATTAAGATTCTTTATATTTTTTTGATAATAATATACATATTATTTGTTTTATTTGGATTTTTAAAATAAAAGATATGATTTTCCAAAGTTTTATGTTTGATTTGAATTAAAAAAAGAAATTTACAAATGAAATAATTTATAAATGATGCAAATATATATATGGAATTATATTAAGATTCTTTATATTTTTCTGATAATAATAGACATATTATTTGTTTTATTTGGATTTTTACAATAAAAGATATGATTTTCCAAAGTTTTATATTTGACTTGAATTAAAAAAGAAATTTACAAATGAAATAATTTATAAATGATGCAAACAGATATATGGATATTATATTAAGATTCTTTATATTTTTCTGATAATAAAAGACATATTATTTGTTTTATTTGGATTTTTACAATAAAAGATATGATTTTCCAAAGTTTTATATTTGATTTGAATTAAAAAAAAAGAAAAAATTACAAATAAAAAACTTGTCCCGGGCCGAGGATCGACCCGGGACTAGAGGGTGCCTGCACGCGCGAAAACGAAGCGGCCGAAAAAACCCTCTAGTCCCGGGCAGTGGCTTAACCCACGACTAAAGGGTTAAGCCACCGCCCGGGACTAGACACCCTCTAGTCCCGGGCTGTGGCTTGACCCGGGACTAAAGGGGTGACCCTTTATATACCACGCGCCCGACCCTGGCGCGCCCACCCAGCACTTAGCAAGATTTGACGATGAATACGAAGACGAAGACGAAGGCGCCCACGACACGAAGAAACAGTCTTTGCCGATTCCATGGCCGCCTTGTCTCCGGACGCTGCCATCACGTGGAGTCGCCAGCCGCATCGCCGAGCCTCCGGGCCGTCTTGCCGTGTCACCGCCCGCCATACGTGTCGTGATTGACCGCCGTCGCGCCGCCTGGTGCCGCCACTGCCACTGGTTGTTCCTCCGGCCAGAGGTGGTTATTTAATTATATAGTCTAGTATTAATTATATATTTAGGTTTTTGTATAATTAGTCTAGTACTCCCTCCGTTTCAAAATATAAGATGTTTTAGGTTTGTGAAGAAAATGAATCTAGACTTCTTTTAGTGTGTAGATACATCCAAAAGTTGAGTGAACCTACATACTAAAACAAGTCTAGATTCATTTTCTTCACAAACCTAAAACATCTTATATTTTGAAACGGAGGGAGTATTAATTAGTCTAGTATTAATTAGTAGTATATTTAGGTTTTTGTAGTAATATTTATTATTATTATTATTATTAGTATTATTTAGGTTTTGTATAAATGTTATTCTTAGTATTTTTATTATTAGTTTATTATTAGGAAATGTTAGTACTTTTTATAGTTTTTTTATAGTTTTTTGTTATATTTTTTCTATAGTTTTTTATAGTTAGGATTATTATAATTAGGATTATTAGGATTATTATAATTATGATTATTATAATTAGGTTTATTAGGGTTTTTTGTTATAGTTTTTTCTATAGTTTATATATATATTTTTTATATTAGGGTTTTTTGTTTTAGTTATTAGTATTATTGTTTTACCACAAATAATATTAGTTTTTTGTTTTAGTTATTAGGATTATTGTTTTACCATAAGTAATATTAGGGTTTTTTTGTTTTAGTTATTAGGATTATTGTTTTACCATAAGTAATATTAGGGTTATTTTTTTGTTTTAGTTATTAAGATTATTTTTTTATCAAAAATAATATTTGGGTTATTGTTTTTTGTTTTAGTTATTAGGGTTATTGTTTTTTATAACCTGTTTAACTCTCTTTTTGTTATAGATAATTAAGTCATGGATCCATCCGAAAATCCTGGTCGCATCGGTGAAGATTATCTTCAGGGCATGATAAGAGGTGAAATTCCTCTTAATATTACTACCGGGGAAGATATTTTGCTTGAGGAAGAGATATCCTCATATCTGAATCCATCGGGTGATGGACTAGAGGAAAACCTAATGTACCAAGGGGAAGACCGGATGGACAAAGGGAAAACAAATAACAACAATAATGATGGCCCCTCGATAGGATCCGACGAGGTACATATATATAAAGCCTCGTGTTACCTCTATTCATTAACTGATCTAGATATATATTAATCACTCTCTCTTCTTCTTTTAGCCCACCGGATCGAAGCAAACGACAGCTCGAACAAAACGAGGGCCGAACAAAAAGTTGGATGGCAATCAGAGGTTCACCATCGAAGTAATAGATGATGATGGTGAACCGATTGCTCCAGAGAAGCACCGAAGGATGTTTATAAATAAATGCGGGGTTCTTGTTAGGGACAACCTGCCGATCACCATCCAAGAATGGAATCAGTCAAAGAAACCCGATGAAGAATCCCACAGCTATGTCACCGATGATGCCAAAGATGACCTTTGGCAAAAGGTCATAGCGCATTTCATACTACCTCCAGAGTGTGAAGAATTTGAGGTAGATGGTATTACCCCAAGGCCGGGTGGGCTTGAAAATAGAGGGAAAGTCAAGGAGTAGGCTCTGAGCAAGATGGCTGAACTGTACCAGAACCACAAGAAAGGTTTATACGCGAAATATGTCGCGAAAAAGAAAACTCCAGACTTCAATGGAGTAAACGAGAAGTTGAGAGAACAGTGGCCCGATTTTGTACAGTACAAGCAATCTGATAAAGCAAAGGCAAAGTCGGCAAAGAACGCGTTAAATGTTGCCCAAAAGAAATACCATCATAAAATGGGGACATGTGGCTATAAGAGTGCCGTCCCTAAGTGGGAAACTATGGAGAAGAAAATGAGGGCTAGAGGCGTCACTCCTGGTACAGATGGATGGCCCGAGAGGTCAAAGCATTGGTGGTACGGGCACGGGGGATCATTGGACCCAGAAACAGGGAAGACATTATTTCATGAAAAAATTCTAAAACCCTCCGAAGACCTTGTTCAAGCAATGAACGATGCTCAAAAGGGATTGTTCCGTCCCGAGAGAGAGAACGACGAGCTGACACGCGCCCTAGGGAATCATGAAAAGGGAGGACGAACACGAGCCAAAGGCGCCGGTGTCTCCTGGAAGAAAGGGTTTCCTCGACAATGCCGATTCTGAGCCGTCGAGAAAGAAGGATCGAGGGAGGCGGATCTCGAGGTAGAGCAGGACCTAGCTGATCTGAAGAACCTCATGCATGAAATTAGCCAAAGGCCGCCGTCTTCAACTCACCGTTGCAGGTTGATGATCCTGGATAGGATCTTAGCTAGCGGAGAAGCAGCGTGCCTTCCACGGAGGTCTGGGCTGATGATCAAGCACTGCTGGATGATGCACCGGATCCTCACTACCCCGTGGATGATGTCAGAGAGATGGCACAATGTGAGCTACATCAGCCAATGAACAACCTGTCCTTGAAGGTGGCGATCAGCACTGCTTTACCTTGTCTACATGGAGCACTCCACCATTCACTTCCGATTCCACCAGGCTATGCTCGTGTCATGGTGGATGACATAGTGGAGGATTTTGCGGACCTAGAGATTGAAATCGCTACGCCTGAAGGCCTTACGAAACTAGGAGATGTCAAGCGCAACATCATTCTATGGAATAAGAAGTACATCAAGTTTCCGAGCTCGGCGCCAAGGCCAAGGCCACCGACTCGAGGAATCCAAGTCCACCCCAATATCGCCAACCTCCAAGTCAAGTCCACCCGCGCCAGCGATCGCGGCAGGAGTACATCAACTCGATATCGCCTCCTCAGCAATACTCGATCTCCGCCTCCGTGCAATACTACTACCATGTCGAAAGAAACGGAAGTTCGACGCTCGCGCCCCACAATCGAAGAAAGGTCAAAGCCGAAGATATGTCGACATCTTCCAAAGAAAAGAGACCTTATGACAAGACCGATGTGAAACTAGCATGTGTCTTCCCAAGTTAAGGCACATTTGCACCAAAAAGCCCGAGCCAGTATATGATGAAAAAACAAAAAGTGGGCTAAGTCCTTTCTTGAGCAACCATCCGGATATCGATGAATCGAATCGAAGACTATGTCCGGAGATTATTAAGCAAAGAAAAAAAAAAAGGAAGTAAGCAAAGCGGGAAGCAAGTTGCGCGGAAGAATCAATCGGTCGCCTCGCTCAAAGTCATTTCAGACCTCGACAAGGCCTTCAGAGATGAAATGGATATGGACATGCAAATAATGGACCCCAGAGCCCGTAATAATGCTGCACTAATGGGAATCACTGTATCACAGGCCAAAGCACTTGCTACCGAAGCAAAAATGTCTCTTGGTCAATATTTAGGCTATGAAGATAAGCCGATGGTCGATAGTAATGCGAAGTATGTCCAAGGAGAGCCTCTAGTCAGTAATGAGGAGCTCGCGCGTCTATCCACACATATGCGAAATCTGCACGAATGGTACATGTCGCAAGTAGAAAAAAGCATCAGAAAGGTTGGTTTTCGGTGGACGTTAGAAAGGAGCATCACTTCAAACCATACTCGATACAGGTTCAAATGACCGAACTGTTTCATTTATACAACCAGCACGCCCTCGATAAATCTATCATTGGTTGCTACTATCTGTAAGTGATTTATTTTTATAATTAAGTTTGTAGCTCAGCTCGTTCATTGCATTTAATATATTATCCTAACTATATATCCTTTTGTATGATATTATATTCTGCAGAATGAATATGCTTGAATGCAAAAGAGCTAGAAGATACGACGTTGGGTTCATTGACCCATATATCGTTAATGAATATACGTTAAAGAATCACCCCAAGGACGTGGAGAAAGACCTGTGCAGGTTCTTAACCGAGAATAATTTTGTTAAGGAAATACTATTTCCTTACAACATCAAGTGAGTGTTTATATCTTGTACACATTTTATTTTTTCTTAATCGATGAGCTATGCATGTATGCTTATGTAAACGTCCGCAGATTCCATTGGATCTTTCTAAACATTCAAGTTGATAACTCCCTAGTTGAAGTCCACGACTCATTAAGTTGGGACCAAGAGCAGTGGAGCGACATGAAAGCAATGCTCCATAAGTAATTTCAATCATTATCGCATTATATCGTTCTCTTTCATTCATTTCCTGATATAAAGTAACTAATAACTCCTTTGTTCATTTTCTTTGCCGAGTAGGTGTTGGACACGGTTCAGACAGGAAATACCAGGTCCATTCAAAGAGGAGCTAACTTATAAAATGGTGAAGAGTTTACAGAAGCCACTGGGAACTCATTTATGTGGATACTACGTCTGCGAGTATATCCGCGAGTTGACCAATGAGCGGAAAGTTGTCTCATATTATAATTATGATTTGCGGGAGAAACTAGAGCCAAACCAGCGCATAAGAGCAATTTAAGAGGAGCTGGCGGGATTTATGATGAAGGAAGTCCTTGATGTACATGGAGAGCATTATGCCGATGACGTGGAACTCGATTTTCCTTAGTGATCTCCATGTATCTGATATGATATATATATTCATCAATGACCATGTAATTTCAAAACATTTCTTCTTTTTGATATATATATCATCAATGTATGCTTGCAAGGGATCGATTAATTATATAGATGCATCAACGTGTACTGTGTATGTACTAGCGTAGAATATATGTACTTAAATATATGTTTGAAATTATGGTGAAACATAAAACAAAAAAGGAACAAAATGGCAAAAAAAGGAAATACACAATCTCTGCCGCGGCAGAGAAACACACAATTCTCTGTCGTGGCAGGAAACCTTATAGTCCCGGGTGGTGTTACGGCCCGAGACTAGAGGGTTTCCGCCCCCCGCGGCGCTGAAACAACCACGTGGATGTTATCAGTCGCGGGCCATAGCGAGCCGGGACTAGTGTGTGTGTGTGGGGGGGGGGGGGGCTCTAGTCCCGTTTTTGCAGTCCCGGGCCCAAAACCGGGACTAGAGGCCTGTTTTCCACCAGTGTATATTGATGACATGTATAGATTCAGAGGAGAATATTAAATTAAT
Organism: Avena longiglumis; assembly: GCA_030063025.1. Taxonomy (NCBI): domain Eukaryota; kingdom Viridiplantae; phylum Streptophyta; class Magnoliopsida; order Poales; family Poaceae; genus Avena; species Avena longiglumis. The sequence goes on along the minus strand of CP125973.1, from coordinate 51,441,380 downwards.
ATGGAATGTGTTCAACATCGATTGCACTCATAGGCATATGTCTATATCAACAAGGTTACCACAAATGAAAATAGTGTTGGCACAAGTGTATATCACACGAAAGGTTCAAAACTTAGTCAGGTTCACATCATATGATGATTAAAGAAACAATAAGTTTTAATTTATTTCGCTCTTACTAGGAGTAATCTTCTTGGAAATTCTTGTCTTTGATGTTTTCGGGGTATTTGTTGGAGATGTTGTGAACGCTAACCGGGATCCCTCATCTCCAAAAAGAGCGGATTGGCTTAAAAAGGGAAGATGTCACAAATAACACACATGCTATGAAAATATGAGCTAGCGGTGCAATGTTTCACCTTCTTGTAACGGGTCTAGGACTTATTGATGGTTGGGCAGGGGTATTTGTCCTCATAGGTGTAGAAGGACTACACACAGATTGGCTATAAAAGCATCATAAGATGTTACAAAACGCATGCTTAAAAAGAAATGAGTTGAGCGAAATATATTCACCTTCTTGTCACTGGTCTGGGACTCGTTGACAACTGGGCAAGGATATCAGCCCTTATAGGTGTTGAATGGTTACATGCCGATTGGCTATTAAAAATGAAAAGATGTCACAAGTTGTATGTGATAAAACAGAAAGAGTAGACATGCATAATACTAACCTCCTTATGATTGATCCAGGACTCATGTGTGTAGAAGGATTTCTATTTTTACTTGTACTTGCATGATCCTATGGTACTGTATTTTTATTGCTTCTACTTTTCCTACCACAAGAAGCATAGTGTGAGTTGAGTAATGTATTCTTTAAGGTAAAATCAGAAATATTTTTATAATTAGAGCACTATACCTTTTCTTTGTACCCTTTAAAGGGCAACCAACTTCCCTATGTCCTATCACTTGACATCTTTTGCATCTGTTCTTGCCTCATGTTTGAACCTTTTTATTTCCTTGATAACCTCTTTATGTACATGCCTTGATCCTCAATTTTCTCGGTCTCTCTCTCTCTCCCTATTTTGGATATTGGTGGTCTCAACACAAATCCAGGATCAACACTAGGCCATTGAAATTTTCCTGTTAGTGGCTCTATTTCCCCTTGATATGCTGCCCGGAATGTCGCCACTGAGTAGTAGTCATGCACAAAGTTTTCCAATTTGATATTTTGTGCAGCTAATACAACCAGTGCATGTCGACACAACTTTCCAGTGTGCTGCCATTCTAGGCAAGTACACTCATGCGTAAGACACTTGACTACATGTCGAAGGTCATTTTTTGTAGTATCTTTGACCTCATCACTCCACTAGCTCGATGCACGTGTTTTACGATGGGCTAATCCTCTAGAACAAACATTTAACTCTTGTATGATAGCTGGTAGTATTTTAACTTGCAGCCTTGCTCCAATTGCTCTCCTCTTCTTGAGAAGCACCATGATTTTCTCCCTCAACTTATCAACCAGTTGTGCAATAGTTAAATCCTTTATATTCTTGATCCAAGAGTAAAATTTCTCGATAAGATTATTAGTTATTGAGTCACACTTGATTGCAGAATTAAACCCACACCTAAAAAACAAGAGAAATCAAGTGTGCGTTTGTGCAATAAGAGTACACGTAATGAACATGGCATTAACAAAAGCTAAAATGTGCACCTCATCCATAGCAAATTGTGGTACTCTAGTAGGTATTGTGCCACCTTAATGCTTGCTGCAAATATTTTGCTCATGTGGTGGTTAAATATCTGTTTTTCATATGCCCTAGCTGCTGGCCACATGCGGCTATATACTTTACCACGGAATTTCTTAACAAAATTTTCCATAAGATGCTTAATACACTCCCTTTTCTCAGCATTAGGGAAAACGAACTGCACTGCATTCTCCAATCCCTTGCAAGCATTGGTGCACACCGCTAATACAGGGAGTTCACCTATTGCCCTCTTTAGTTGACTCATAAACCATGTCCAATTCTCAGTAGTTTCAGCATCAAAAAATCTGAACGCAATTGGAAACATCCAATTGTGTCCATCCAGAGATGTAGCCATGACAAGGTGCCCATTCCACTTGCCATTTAAATGTGTCGAATCTATACTTATGTATGGTACACAACCACTCAAAAATCCATCAATGCAAGGATTAAGTGCCATAATGAATCTGTTAAAATATACTTCTTCATCGACATCTTTAGTGTTAATCTCAACAATACTTCCTGGATACCTTAGCTCAATTTCAGCCCTAAAGCTATAAAGCGATTGAAAGCTTTCTTCCCAAGTACAATATAGGTTACTCATTGCTCTTTATCTCCCCTTCCATACTGTCAAATAGCTAAGTGTGATACCAAACTCCTCTTCCAAATCCTCCTGCAGTTCTATGGCACTCGTCTCAGGCTTCTTCCTTAATATAGGTTATGCCCTTTCAGCAATCCAACTCTGAGATGCCATACTAGAGGTTTTCCTGCTGCTAGTTAAGCAATTGTGATCAGGCCCCTACATTAGTGACCTGCAAATAGAAGTAGAAGCAAAGAACATGAAACCATAAACACAAGTAATAACAAATTATAATCAAAGACATCAATCAAAAAAGACTATTAGCCAGGAACTAGATTAGTACCATGATAGCACCCTCATGTTGCACCTTTTTACCCTTAATCTTCCACTTGCATCCTTTAGCTTTACAAACACCCTCAAACCTACTCGGTTCAGATTTTACTTTCCCTATATCAAACTCCCCCATAATTGCATATTGTTTTAATGCCACTCTAAATACATCCATGGAAGGGAAGGTGTTGTCTTCCTCCATATTTGGGTTATCCATGTCACAATCAATGTTCTCCTCCTCAGATACATGATCGTCAACTAGAATGGCTGCACCTTCAATGTCAACTTCTTCATAATTCGTGTTGTCTGTGACATCAATATTAGTACCATGAGCACTTGTGGCATCAACACTTGTATCATTCAATGAAGTGGTTTCCATCAATCTCTCATCGTCGTCCCTCAAACCAAGAAAAGCAAACATATGATCCTCGGTCATAGGAACATTAAATCCATCATCATTTTGTTCAATGAAAAGACTTGACCAGTCCACATCCCCAAAGCTTGTTGTCGATGCATTAACACCATTGTCTCCAATATTGTCCTTTCCGCCTGACATTCCTAAACAACACAAAAAATTCTAAAAGAAAATGAATGAACGAATGATCGCATCTCGGCTATGCGTATGTATAAAAAAGTGTTATATTTGAAGACTAATTTTCTTTTTGGTGATTATAGTAGATATGATCCTATTATGAATAATCAGAAACACATTCGTCAAAATTAGACTTTCTTATATGTGCAAATATGCATTCACGTGCGGGCTGGCATTTATATGCCTAGATGTATGCGCGTAATTAGCCGCAATAATATCACTATGATCGAAAATATAGTTCAGCTACTACTAAACATTGTGGTCAGGCTGAAGCATTATGAACCACTTCAGGCTAAAGCAATATGAAGCTATTCCGTCGGGTATAGTGATGGCTGAACAATACTATTATAGTTTAGAACCCTTGCATGGGGCCAAGATGCATGAGTATTTAGAGGTACTGTCCCTACCATATGGAAGATAAGAATGAAGATAGATAGATTGAGAAAACATACAGACGGCGCGGCCGGCCAGGGCGTTCACGAGCGGACGACACAGATGAAGGGCAAACGGCTTCGGGAGGGCTGCCACTACGTCGCTGATGGTCGGCGCCGCGATGGTTGAATTGTCGATGCAAGCGGCGCTACCTGGAGGCGTGCACGTCCTCTAGTACGAGGGTTTGCGATCTAACAGCCGAGGGATCGATCTTTTCTTGACCAACTCTGATTAAGAGGCTTGCTAAAGTTGTATTTTACTTTGAAGTCCCTAGTGGGTATTTTACCAAGGTAGACTCAACTTTGGGTATAAAATCCATGGTTGGTGAACTTTTGGGTAAATAACCAATTTTCTCTTGATATTTATATCAAAATTTATTATATAATATTTATGATTGTTGATCTAATCATGAGTGACTAGTCCTCACGGGTTGAGGGATGAAGGCCAAGCCTCACAACATTTGTGAATTTTTTGATATGAGATCCTTTGTATATTTGAAGCAATCTAAATCTATATATTTGTATTTAGTCTCTTACCTCGATCATAGGCCTTGTCATTTACCCAAGAAATCAAAGATCGATAAAACTAAATTGGAGAGAGGACAGGAGATATGAGTGGAACCTAATGAGAGTGAGGAGAGTTTAGTAGCTAGATGAAATTCTCTAGGGAATCATGTTGGTGTCATAGAGTCTAATGTTTTGGTCAGTTTATCTTAATAACTGTCGGGACCCGTAGTAGTTAAAGGAGTACTGGTTGGGCAATGAATCCATAGTGTTGCACCAGTAGGATATGGTATTGTTAAGACACATCGTCCACAAATATTTCTAATCTTTTTTATGTTCTTATAATTTACCCTTTATTACTATATTTTGTAACCCATTTATGCGTGGGCAGCTGCAAGTGAAACCTTGGTCCTAGCCTATTCTATCCATTGATAAAACCGACAAAAAATCAACGCTTTGGTCCGGTAAACAAAAGTTCTATAAAGTTTTGAAGGTCTTGTTCAAAGTAATCTTAACCAAGAGGATTCTTTCTAAGGATTTGATAAACCTTGGTATTGTAGGAAAAACTAAACCATAATACATCTATATGAGTCAAAGTTATCATGATACCGATCGATAATGAGGTTGAGCGCGACGACGGCACCATATGTTATCCTCCATATGTTGGTTTTCTTCATCGATATATGTCACTGTTCGATCTTTGATCAGAAATAATTGTGTTTTTTTTTCTCAGGATGACAAAGTACTAAGGTGGATTCATAACGAGCACTGAAACGACATAGATAAGACATTGCGGCAGTGTGACTGCACGTCGACTCGTGGCATACAGGGACGTGTACACCGGCCGCTAGCCCATGAGATGCCACTTTAAATCACCTAAGTGTAGCACGAGACTCCCTCCATTTCGGTTTATTAGCCTAACACGAATTCTAGAAAAAAGTTTAATTATAAATTTGATCAATTTGAGTTATATGTCACAAAATTATACCATTTTTTCATATTGAAAAGACATTTCCAACTATATATTTTTCTATCATGCAGTTGATCAAATTTATGGTCATACATTTTTCTTGATCTACGTGTTAGCATAATAAACTAGAATGGAAATAGTAGAGTGGATGGATGAAACCCACTCGCCGGAGCTTTCTTATGAGTTGTTGGCGATGTGGAGGTTTTCCCAAGCCAAGAAATTCAAGGTGTCCGAACCATGAGTTTCATTAGAATATGGAAGAAGCAAGGCAAGAAGGGCGAGACAAAGTACACGCAATTAAGTCAACGTTCCTGGCTGTATCCGATGTTCTAACGCCGCTTAAGGAGAATCTAGAGGCCCTAGCTAAAGATGTGTGATGTAATTCTGGTTTTGTACCAAATAATTAAGATAGTATTTAACATGTGGGAAGTACTCCCTCCGTTTAGAAATATAAGCTATTTTAGCTTTATGAAATTAATGTATCTAATGCCTTTTGGGGTTTAGGTTCACTCCAAACCTCTACGAATCTATACACTAAAAGGTATTTAGATACATTTAATTCACAAAGCTAAAACATTTTATATTTCTAAACAGAGGGAGTACTTATTGATGTTTTTTGTTTTGTACCAAATAATTAAGGTAGTAATTAAGATACGTGAAGTGTTTCCTCCTGCGTTCTTTGTTTGATATATTGAATAATTATGGTAGTGGTTAATATGTGTTAAACGATGTCCTGCAATATTCTTTGATTTCCATAATTTATATTTATCTAGATATAAGGAATTACTTTAACAACTATTATTGTGAAATAGATAGCCAATTAAGAAGCCTTCTTTGAGGATGGCCATATCTATCGTATGCATTTTTACATCACTCACATGGACATTTGCAAGTTCCGTTGGGATGGCACTACAACATGCATGTGATACATAGAAAATTCAAAGGAAAATATAAAAACCCAAATGGCTAATAATATATCTCACTATCTGAGAGTGTAATACAAGTTTGATTTGCAAAAAAAGTACAATTAGATCCGTTCAAGATCTTCGCGGGAGACCGGCCGGCACAAGTAAACACTAACACACAGGGAACATCGGCAGTACGGGAGGATATATGGAAGATCGACCGAACATCTTGTGGTGCCCATACCTTGCGTGAGGCCCCCCTGCAGGCATCGTCGGAGAACCTGAACACGACAATGCTTTAATTTACCAGCAAGATTGCCCGAGAACGACAAAGAGATTAAAGATGATGGCGCATCATGACAACAATACAATACAAAACAAGACCAAAAGTATTTTTTTGAATAACAGGAGCCTCACCCCCGGTTCCATTTTATAAAAACGAAACCCGCAAAACAGGTTCAGGTCTTTTACAAGAGAAAGGGAAAAAGATCCAGAGCATGAAACATAGGCTCAAAACATAAAGACTACCAACATTCACAAAAAGGGAGTACACACATAGGACATTCCCGAGTTTTGACCAGGAGAGAAAGGAGACATCCAGCTCAGACCAAATCCAAAGCTTCAAGGGAAGTGGCCAAACCACTAAGGACCGTCATTGGAGTGAGCCAGGTCCTAGCTCCAACCCACTTCTTAGCCATCAGGGAGAGCAAGTCACCAGAGTTAGACTGAACCTCCAAGGCTAGCCACTCGTCAGCTGCATATTGGATCTGCTCCTTCCAACATATGCTCCTTGAAGATCAGTTTCCATCGCTTGAGAGAGCCTAGAATCAGCCTCCACACCTGCTTAATACCAATCCAAGATTAACCATTAAAGATCATATCATTTCTAATTTTCCAAATGCTCCAGAGAACAGCTGTACAAACAGAATTTAACAGAGAGTGTTTCTTGCTGGAAACCCATAATCTAGCAACTGATTCATAAATATCTCTGACAATAACTTTGAAATAAGAGCAATCTGGGGCCAAATATGCTGGCAACTATGCAATCAAAAAACAAGTGATGCACTATTTCTAACTCAGCACAGAAAACATGGTCCTCAGGTTTATGCATATTTCTTTCCTTTAGATTATCTCCAGTCATTAGTTTGTTCTATGCAAGGAGCCAAAGGAAAATATGAGGCCTTGGTGGTACATCTTATTGCCACACAGCTGGAATGAAAATGGGAGTAATACCACCAAAACTAATAATGTTATAAAGATTGGAGGTGGAATATTCCCCCTTAGAGGAGTATTGCCAGATCAGAGCATCACAATCACAACTAAAAGATATGCATTCCAATAAGGTCATACTAGCTACCTAAAAGAGAGGAATTAAAGTTCCTCTTAAATGTGAGCATAAGCTGAGAGCCATCTCAGACTTGTCTGACAGTGGCCCCTGCTCATTACACAGGATATAGATGTCAAAAAATTGAATAGCCAGAGGGGATCTACCACAATAGGTATCTTCCCAGAACCTAGTAGTCCTGCCATCCCCTATTTTCCATCTATAACCAAACTTAACAGAGTTAGCAACCCACATAAAACCTTTCTAGAAGGGAGAGGAGCCAGAGGTGTCACTACAAAAGATATTAGGATTTTTAGTATTATACTTGTTATCTACAATGGTTCTCCAAATCTTCCCTTCATCTTGAATGTATCTCTTAAGCCAATAGCTAAGTAGACAGAGATTAACATTTGCAAGATCAGGAAGGCTCATGCCACCAAATTATTTTCTCTGACAGATCAACTTATAGCTAGCCAGGTGGATTTTCCTGTGCCCCTCAAAGTCATTCCACAAGAAATTGGCCATCTGGGAATCAATCAAATTTAAAGCCCATTTTGGGAATTTAAAGAAATATAAGAGGTAAATGGGGATGTTGGCTAAGAAAGTTCTAATAAGAATGAATCTAGCAACATAAGAGAGAAGCTTGCCTCTCCAACCAGCTATCCTCTTCGGGATTTTATCAATAAGTGGTTGGAGGTACTCCCTCCTCAACTTATCTTAATGAAGAGGGATGCCCAGATACTTAATGGGGAACTCCCTAGTGAAACATTAAAAATCCTGAGTGAAGGCTTCAGTCTCATCTTGGCTAGGGATCAACTTACTCTTACTATAATTAATTCTCATACCTGAAACTTGATCAAAGCAAGTTAGCACAGACTTAAGATTTGCAGCAACCTCAACAGAGTTATCAACAAAGAGGATGGTGCCATATGCATACTGCAGAAAGATGACACCCCCATGACAAAGATCAGAGCAAAGCCCCCTAATCATACTAGCATTTGCATCCTTGAAAAGCATCCCAGACAAACTATCCACTACTTGATAAAAGAGCAAAGGGGAGAGGGAGTCCCCTTGTCTCAAACCCCTACCAGTGGTGAATTTTTTTCCAACCACATTATTAATCTTGACTCCCACAAAGCCACCTAGGATAATTGATTTAATGAGGGCAATCCACTTGTGCCCAAACCCTCTTTTGGCAAGAATGTCAAGAAGGAAATCATGGTCAACTGTGTCAAAACCTTTTTCATAATCTAGCTTTAGGACTACCCCTTTATTTTTTGCTCTTAACCACAGAATGTAAAGTTTCATGGGCAGTGACTACACTTTCTAAGATGTACCTACCTTTAATAAAAGCACACTGGTTAATAGAAATAATTTTATTCATGATAACTACTAGTATATTGGTAAATACCTTAGTAAATATTTTAAAAATATAGTTTAAGAGACTAATATGCCTGAAATTCTTCATAGAAGAAGCATCGGGTTCTTTTGGTATTAAGGTGAGAATGACGAAATTAAGCCTGTAGATTTCTAATTGCCCATTATAGAAATCATCAAGCATTCTCATAATATCATTTTCACCAGAACCCAAAATTTCTGATAAAATAAAAAAGGGAAACCATCAGTGCCAGGAGCACCATCAGAGTAAGAATTAAAAATGGCCTTTTGACCTCATCTTAAAAAATGGAGCTTCTAGCCCATCATTTTGCTCAGGGGAAAAGAAATTTTGCTGAATGGAAAACCCAGATTTCTCATCTTTCTTAAAAAGACTCTTATAGAAATATGTGGCTAGATCTATCATTTTAGGGGTTTCAGTGATAGGGCCATTTGGGCCATCCAAGGAGTGGATAGTCATTTTACTCCTCCTATGGTTATCCACTGTATGAAAATAAGATGTATTCCTACCACCCTCCTTAATATATCTATCTCTAGACCTTTGTCTATCCTTGACTTCCTCTTTCAGCCACACAGACTATGCATTTCAGGATAAATATGCTTCAACATAGCATGTTCAACTTCAGTGAGCTCTTCAATCTCAGCCTTAGTATCTAAATAATCATATTCATACATAAGGGATTTCTTTAATTTTCTAAGCTCATCTTCTATATTAATGCTTCAACCTTTAGTATCACTTCTAATCCTTCTAATCCTTTATTGCCAAATATCAATAAAACTCCCACCCACAGTGGGTTTATTCCATGATTTTTTAACAACAGATTGAATGTCATCTCTCATAAGCCACCATTTTCAAACTTGTAGGTAGAAGTTTTGGGGGCAGAATCTAGATCAGCATCCCAAAGAATAGGAGTGTGGTCACTAACAATTATAGGGAGACCTTGGATACTAGCAAAATGGAAAACAAAATCAAGTTCAGGGTTACAGAGAAACCTATCTATTGTGGACATAATGATATTCTCCTAATTATTTCCCTAAGTAAATTTTCTGCAGCTAAGCTTGACTTCAAGCAGAACCCAAATATCTACCCATGCATTGAACTTGTCACTTCATCTATGATAAATACACCATTAATTTTATCTTCTTGAAATCTAACAAGGTTAAAGTCACCTACAATGATGGTATGACCTTGGTAGTCAACAAAAAGATCATGTAATTCAGAGATAAACAGGTCTTTTTGTTCCTCATAGGAAGAGCCATAGACATTAATGAATCCGAGGATAAGACCTGAAGGTCTAAAATTAACCACAACAGAGATATAAAACTCCTTAAGGTCCCAACTGATGATATTAAATATGTCATGATCAATCCCTAGCAGGATGCCTCCAGCAGAGCCTTTAGCAGGGAGAGATATACACTCAAAGAATCTACCACTAACTAAAGATTTTAAGTAGCTATCAAAAACCACTTCCTTTTTAGTTTCCTAGAAACCAATCACATTTGGTTTATGCTTATTAAAAGTATCTATAATGGCAGTCTGTCTACCATCAGCTTGCACACCTCTAATATTCCAAGAGGCATAAATCATTTAAAACCTATTTTCATGGGGTGCTTGCCCCTCCTATGCTTTCCTACCTTAGATAAAAGGAAGAAATCCTCCTCTAAGGCATGAGAATGTTTAATGGGAGTGGTGGGAGAAATGACAAAATTATTTGGGGAGTTAGGAATCAGACTAGGCGTGGTACAAGAACTAGAGAAGAGGGGGAAGCAGGAGCAACATGAGGTATGGGAGAGGAATCAAGCACCAAAGGTAAGTCAACACCCATAGTGTTGGCTACCTTTGAAACATTAACAAGAAAAAGGACAGAGAAAGGATTGTTAGGAGTTATACCTTTCAGTTTTGAAATAGTTGGGACTAGGATCTCCAAGTTCTTCTTCTTCTGATCTTGTTGAGCCAGATGTAGTATTGTCTTCCCATTATTCACCACTCTGGCACTTTATCTAGTGTTACAGAAAGGGCCCCAATTCTTCTTAGAAATAGTATAAAATGATGCAGCTACAGGAGGCAAAGTAGGGGCTTTTTGGTTATCATCCATGAAACATATCTCTTCATCGTATTGGACCGGCTCCATTTCCCTGAGAAGGTTTGCACAAGTGTCTTCATATTCTCCTCTAGCATCCATCCAATCTAGGACACTTTTTTATCTGAGTCTGCAAGTAGGGAAAGCTTGCTGGTAGATTGGAAACCTTCCCTTCTTTCCATAAAAGAAGAAGCTACTTCATGGACTTTTTCTGATAGGGAAGCCACTCTAGAACCAGAAGAAGAGACTTGGTTTCCACCAGCATTAGGTGTTTTTATTTCCCCAGGTACTACAGAAGACTTGCCATTCTTTTATCAGTATCCATGTCTTCACCATTGGAATTCTTGTCACCATTTCCATGATCCTGAATATGTGGGGGCTGCCCATCATCCCCATCATCCACAGAGACCACAGGGTAGGACCTTCAACAGAGAAACCAATTTGGAAGAGTTTACCAAGAAAATTGAAGTTTCTGGCAGCAGGGATCATAGTGTGGTCTCTGCATTGAATTTTAATCCTAACCACCTTAAAGAAACTCTGAAACATTCCTTGTCAGTCAACTTCAATAAGAATGCCCAGAGCTAAGGCAAATTGGTAGAGGACAGGCCATTTACACCATTGGGGATGCAGGCCTCTAACCTGCACCCAAACTTTCTGGAGGTCAACTAGATAGTCTATGTCTCCCTCCTAGACCATCACATTAACAGAGACCCCTTGTTTTGGTAATCCAAAGCAAGGATAACCAACAACTTCTTCCACTTTGATGTGTGGGGGAACTTAACTAAATAGGTCCACTCATATAGCTCCCTAATCTGTTAGGGTCAGTTGGTCTTGTAGATGCTTGTGATCCCACTTGATAGCTCTTCCTTGTTAACAGTTCCAACTTCCACATACAAAACACCAACATTCTTGATGGGCAAGTGATACGTTGGTAACGTATCTATAATTTTTGATGCTCCATGCTTGTTTAGTATCTACTTTGCTTTACTTGTCTACACTTTGAGGTGATTTTTACATGTTTTCTGGTACTAACCTACTAACAAGTTGCAATAGTGTCAGATGCCTGTTTTTTTCTATTTTTTTGTTTCAGAAAAGTTAGTAAAGAAATATTCTCGGAATTGGACGGGACAAACGTCAAAGTCAATTACTTTACGTGGGCATTAAGAAGTCCAGAGGGAAGCCGAGGAGGCGAGCCAGAGGGGCCACACCCCCCCAGGCGCAGCCATAGGTGGGCCCGCGCCTGGCTAGGGTGTGGGGCCCCTGGCCACCGCCTCAGCCTCCCCCTTCGCCTATAAGAAGCCCCCGATGCAGAAACCCTAAGGACCCGATCAAATATCCACGAAACCGTCTGTAGCCGCCTCCACCATCGTCCCTAGATCAGGGGGGGATCTTAAGTTCTTCCCGGCACCCTGCCGGAGGGGAGATCATCCCGGAGGCCTTCTCTCCAGTATGATGCGTGAGTAGTTCCACCTTGGACTATGGGTCCATGTAGTAGCTAGATGGTTGTATCTCCTCCTTTGTGCTTTCTTGTATAGATCTTGTGAGATCCGTTCATGATCAAGATCTAATCTATTTGTAATCATGCATGTTGTGTTTGCGGGGATCCGATAGATATTGAGATTATTATGTTGGTTTGATTAATGGTTTTGTCTTTATGATTCTATCATGTCTGTGTTGTTTGTGATCTTGCATGCTCTCCGTTGTTAGTAGCTATCTTGGCCAAATAGTGAAGGGTTTCGCGGCATAGTAAATCAAAATTTTCTACGGATGCGAACAGAGGGAAAGCCAAGATCTAATCTAGGAGATGCAAACAACGAGAGAGATTGGATTATATCTTCATACCCTTGAAGATTCGCACAGCGGAACGTTCGTCGGAACGTGGGTGATGTAGTCGTACTCGCTTCTCCTCCTCGCGATCCGATCCGATCTAGCACCACAAGTGGCGGTGCCTCCGTGAGATGCACACATGCAGCACCTCGATGTCTCCTCCTTCCTCGGACCAGCAAGTATGGTGGAGAGATAGATTGGATCTACAACACGACGGCGTGGTGTATATGGTGGAGAATTTCTGCAGCAGGGCTTCGCCTACAAACAGTCGGGAGGGAGAGAGGAAAGCTAGCAAGGCGGCTAGGGTTTGGAGGAGAGGTGTGGGGGGTTGGTGCGCCCCCACCCCTCTTTATATAGAGGGGGGCGCAGCCCTAGCCCCTCCCCCAAGCCCAAAGGATAAGGAGTGGGGGCATGGACTCTCCCCTCTTCTAGAAACCCTATCTCTAGTTTAAACGATTTAAACTCTCTAGGATCACTGGGCCCTATGGGGCCTTGTGCCCCGGCCCAATGCGGCCAGGACACTCCCTCATAGGCCCATGCCCTCCCGGAAGGTGGGGCCACGTTGGTCCCTTCCGAAGGTTCTAGAAGCTTCCACAATACCGATTAACCGGAACAATTCAACTCCAAAACTGCATTGCCTTATATGAATCTTATTCTCCGACTATTCCGAACCTCTCGTGATGTCCCGGATCCCATCCGAGACTCCGAACAAAAATTCATAAACCAATTATCCAATCTATCCTAGCGCCGAGACACGTTAAGTGTGACCTATGCGGTTCGAGAATATGCGCACATGATCTTCTATCAATAATCAACGGGGTCCAGGCACCCATATTGACTCCCACACATTCATCGATGATCATATCGGATGAACCACGATGCCGAGGATTCAATCAATCCCATATATATATCCCTTCGTCTCGCGATATTTTACTTGCCCGAGATTCGATCGCTTGCCGACATACCTAGTTCAATCTCGCTCACGGCAAGTACTTTACTGCTCGTAATCCGATATCACTTTGTGATTAACTCCTAAACACATGCTTGCAAGCGGTGTTGATATCGACACGAGTGGGCCCAAGTATATCTCCGACTTGGGAGGGACAAATTCCATCTCGATACATACAACCCAACAGATACTTTCCGATCACCTGAGAGACACCTTTATGATCACCCTCTCATAGGATGACGTTTGATGACCTCAAAGCTTTCTTCTGATACCAGGGAGTTGTATTATCTCATGTTCTAAGGAATACAATATTTGACATAGGAAAAGCTTCGCAACGATGAACACGATGAAAACGATCTAATTGCTTTGCTTAGTTTGGGTCTGTCCATCATATCATTCTCCAATGATATGATCTCATTATCAATTGACAACTCATGTCTATAGTTAGGAAACCTTAACCATCATTGATCAATGGGCTAGTCCATAGAGGCGTACTAGGGACACGGTGTTGTTCACAAACCACACAAGTATTAAAGTTTCAGCTTAATACAATTCTAGCATGGAATATAAACTTTATCATGAACAAGAATTATAATAATAACATCTTTATTATTGCCTCTAGGGCATAATTCCAACAGTCTCCCACTTGCACTAGAGTCAATAATCTAGTTTACATCCGGCAACAATCTCACACCCATGGCAATCGAGGTGCTGATCATGTTTTACACGGAAGAGGTTTAGTCAATGGATCTGCGACATTCGGATCCGTATGTACTTTGCTAATCTTCGATCTCCATCCGCTATATAATCTCGGATTATATGAAACTTCGGTTGATATGCTTGGTCTTTGGATGATATCTTGGTTCCTTAGCGAGTGCTATGGCGCCCAGATTGTCACACAATATCTCCAAGGTCCAATGCACTTGAACCACGCCAAGCTTCGATGATGAAGTTTCGATCCAAACTCCTTCACTTGACGCTCAAGCAGTGCCATGTATTCCGCTTCTCTTGTAGATCCCGCGATCACGCTTTGCTTGCGACTTCTCCACTTACTCCTCCATTCAAAATATACATGTATACATGTATCCTGTTTGAGATTTAGAATCATCTTTGTCGGATTGTGAAACTAGCGTCGACGTAACCTTTACGACAGCCGTTCATCACCCCATAGACTAAGAACATTTCTTTAGTCCTATTTAGGTACTTTAGGATGTTCTTCACGGTTGTCGATGTTCCACTCCTTGATCACTTTGATATCTTTCGTCAAACTAAGAGCATTGGACACATCCGTCTAGTACACAAGATGGCATACATGATAGAACCTATGGCCGAGGCATAAGGCACTTTGCTCATAGCTTCCCTATCATTTCATCAGTGGACACCGAGCCTTGCTCAATATCTTACACGACAACATAGGCTTTGAACCTTTCTTTTGCCTTATCCATTCGAACCTTTTCGTAACTTTGTCTAGGTATGTACCGCTTAAAGCTATCAGCGTCTTTTGTCTATCTCTATAGATTTTGATGCCCAATATATAAGCAGCTTCACCTAGGTCTTTCATTGAAAAACACTTGTTCAAATAACTCTTCACATCGTTAAGCATGTTGATGTCATTTCAAATAATCAATATGTCATCCACATATAGTACCAGAAACGTCACCGAGCTCCCACTCACTTTCTTGTAGATGCAAGCTTCATAGCAATTTGGAACAAATCCAAAGCTCTTGATCAAAACGAAGGTTCCAACTCCGAGATGCTTGCTTCAGTCCATAAATGGAACGCTGAAGTTTGCATACTTTATCAGCATCCTTAGGATCGACAAAACCTTCGGGTTGCATCATATACAACTCTTCATCAATGTTGCCATTGAGGAACGCAGTCTTGACATCCATCTGCCATATTTCATAATCATGAAACGCAGCAATTGATAATAAAATCCGAATGGACTTAAACATCGCTACGGGAGAGAAAGTCTCATCGTAGTCAACACCTTGAACTTGTCGAAAACCTTTCGCGACAAGCCGTGCTTTATAGACGGTAACATTACCATCCGCGTCCGTTTTCTTCTTGAAGATCCATTTGCACTCAACGGCCTTTCGGTCGCTAGGAGGGTCCACCAAAGTCCATACTTGGTTTTCGCTCATGGATCCCAATTCGGATTTCATGGCTTCCAGCCATTTCTCAGAGTCTAGGCTCATCATCGCTTCCTCATAGTTCGTAGGTTCACTGTCTTCTACTAACAAGACAGTCAAGACAGGGTTGCCGTACCACTCAGGAGGGGCACGCGACCTTGTCGACCTGCGACGTTCAGTAGCAGCATCGTCCGAAGCTTCATGATCCTTGTCATTAGCTTCCTCTATCGTTGGTGCAGGCGGCACTGGAATAATTTCAGGTGCTGCGCTACTCTCTAACTCAAGAGAAGGTTCAATAACCTCGTCTAGCTTTACTTTCCTCCCACTCACTTCTTTCGAGAGAAACTCCTTCTCAAGAAAGGAACCGTTCTTTGCCACAAACACTTTGCCTTCGGTTCTGTGATAGAAGGTATACCCAATAGTTTCCTTAGGGTATCCTATGAAGACGCATTTCTCCGCTTTGGGTTCGAGCTTGTCCGGCATCAACTTCTTGACGTAAGCTTCGCATCCCCAAACTTTAAGAAACGACAACTTAGGTTTAGCACCAAACCACAGTTCATACGGTGTCGTCTCAACAGATTTAGATGGAGCCCTATTTAAAGTGAATGCAGCGGTTTCTAATGCATAACCCCAAAATGATAACGGAAAATCGAAGAGACATCATTGATCGGACCATATCTAATAGGGTTCGATTCCTGCTCGAGACACACCATTGCGCTGTGGTGTTCCAGGTGGCGTGAGTTGTGAAACGATTCCACTTGCTTTAAGATGCGTGATAAAATCATAACTCAAATATTCACCTCCACGATCGGATCGTAGAAACTTAATCTTTCTGTTACGATGGTTCTCCACTTCATTCTGAAATTCTTTGAACTTTTCAAACGTTTCAGATTTATGTTTCATTAAATAGATATACCCATATCTACTTAAGTCATCGGTAAAAGTGAGGAAATAGCGATATCCACCGCGCGTCGAAATACTCATCGGTCCGCATACATCGGTATGTACGATTTCCAACAAGTCCGTTGCTCGCTCCATCAAACCGGAGAACGGGGTTTTGATCATCTTGCCCATGAGTCATGGTTCGCATGTGTCAAATGATTTAAAATCAAGAGACTCCAAAAGTCCATCAGAATGGAGTTTCTTCATGCGCTTTACACCAATATGACCTAGACGACAGTGCCACAAATAAGTAGTATTATCACTATCTACTTTGCATCTCTTAGCCTCAATGTTATGGATGTGTGTTTCATCCCTTTCGAGATTTAGAAGAAATAAACCATTCACAATAGGTGCATGACCATAAAAGATGTTACTCATATAAATAGAACAACCATTATTCTCCGATTTAAATGAATAACCGTCTTGCAATAAACAAGATCCAGAAATAATGTTCATGCTCAACGCAGTACATAATAACACTTATTAAGGTTTAAAACTAATCCCAAGGTAAAACTAAGGAGAGTGCCGACGCCATCACATCAACTCTTGATCCGTTGCCAACGCATCGTCACCTCATCCTCGCAAGTTGCCGTCTATTTTGTAGCTCTGCTTCGAGTTACAAATATTAGCAACAACCGTATCAAATACCGGGCACTACAACGAGGGCTAGTAAGGAAAACATCAATAACATGTATATCAATTATACCTTTGATGGTGCCAACCTTCTTGTCCGCTAAGTACTTCGGACAACAATGCCCAAAGGACCCTTGTCCTTGCAATAGAAGCACTCGAGGTCCGTTTAGGACCAGACTTGATCTTCTTCTCAGCAGGGGCAACGCGCTTGCCGCCGCCTTTCTTGAAGGGCTTCCTTGTACCCTTACCTTTCTTGAAGGTGGGGGGCTTGTTGACCATCAACACATGATTATTCTTTTTGATGTTCACCTCCGCTACTTTCATCTTAGCAAAGAGCTCAGTGATCATATCAGTGAAACCAATCTGATTGTGATCAACTACAAAACTTTTGTAGTTAGGAGTGTCAATCTTGAGCTCCTCTGGAATCTTGCAGTCCAGTTGCTCAAGAGTCTTGGAAGTTATTACTTCAGTAATGACCTCTCCTTATCCTTTTTGTTTGCTTTTTGTGCCAAGAATGACCTCTAATGAGAGGGAAGTAAGATTTGGGGAGTTTCTGTCCCAAAACAGATTTTTTCCTCCACCAAAAAAATTCGTGAGGAGTCTCTATAACTCGGATTGAGCTGAAAATTTACTAATAAATCCCCAGTATGTTAGCTAACTTTCGTTAGTTCAACACCTTTTGATTTGAGCAACAGAAGATGTTCGGAAAAATCGGTTTCTACCTGCTGGTCTGTTTTGACAGATTTCTGCCATTATTTGCATTTTCTTCTTATTGATTCCTATTTGAGTTCTCTTTAGGTGAATTGAGATTTTTGAAGGAGTTACTACATTAGCTTGTGTTTTTAGTGAAAAGCCTTGTTGTTCCAAAGCTTTTCTAGAGGTCTAATATATTTTGAATACACTAATGTTGCTAATGAAGATTGTGTGAAGTTTTGTATGAAGGGAAAATTTCAGGTGTAGAGAGAGAATGATGCAATGAGATGAAGAATGGATAAAAGCTCAAGATTGGGGATGCCACCATGGTTTCACCCCAAGAAATATCCAAGAGGTACAAGCGTCAAAGCTTAGGGATGCACAAGGCATCCCCTTCTTCATCAATAAAAAGCCCAGGTCTGTCTAGACACTTCGTTTTTATTGTTCCATGCACATTTTTGTTGTTCTTGGAGCGTCTTAGTTTTCGTTTGATTTGCTTAGGTTGTTTAGTTTGCTTGAATAAAGTAATTTGGACCCCCGTTCTCGCTGTGTTGTTTTGCAAATAAGTTGCTTGGTGTTGGAAAGGAGTAGTAAGTTCTTGCTTGTAAGTGCAAGAGGAGCTTGCATTGACCGTGACTTAGACTTTAGCATGACATGCTAGGTGTTGTTTTGGCATTATGATTAGTGATTATTGTTGTATCATGTCTTGTTCCAAACAATTGGGATTTCTTAGTGTGCCTTGAATAAATTATGCGTTGTTTTAGCATGCAAAAGCATAGTATTGTGGTATTCTCCTTTAATGATTTGCTTGGGTTGACTTGGCACATGCTCACACCATGTTATGCTTATGACAAGTCACCATTATCCTCTATGATCATTTAGTCCTTGACTTGTAGTACCACTCTTTGCTTTGATTAGTATGCTTTATTGCACTGCATGATTATGGCCATTATTGCTCTCTTAGTTGGTTGCTCCCAGTCTTTTGCTAGCCTCCACTTGTATGAGTAAGTTCTACTCATGCTTACAACTCCCAAGAAACCAAGTTATTCCAAAGTGTCCACTATAAACTCCTATGCATGGTGTGTTACACCATTCCACCATTCCAAGTATATTCTTGTTTTCATCTATCTTCCAATTAAAAACTATTTTGTTATGTGAAAACTTAGTCATTAAAGCCCTCACAAACTTGAGGCACACTTTATATTCTTTGCCCCTAATAAACTTGAACCATTGTGACAACTTGTTGTATATGCTTGCACTTATAAGTTGGAATTATCAGAACTGTGCTGTCACGGGGAATGTTTTCAACATTGCACTTGTACTTTGTAATCAGTTGATATCATGTTCTTTTGTCTATGGATGACACCGGTGTGAAATAAAGAGGGAACTTATAAGTTCATGGAGTTTGTATCCTGTGTTAGAGAAACGCCTGGGCCGCTAGCCTAAGCCATGCCTAATCATGGTGGAAACTTGCAGCATCACCATAGTGATCTATCTATGAAGCATCCTCAATAAAAAGATATGGATATGGTAAATAAAAATATTGTTGAGATGCTCATTGTCTGCTTGCCTCGTCATTTTGGTTATGAGAAAGCTCCTGTACCATGTGCAAGGGGTACCCTATTGGCGGTTCTCAATGATATGCAAATACTTACAATGACAAGAACTTACCTGGACCCAAAGTTGAGTATGCATGAGGTGTGGCCCTCGTATTCAAGGGACTTGAGATTCCAACTTATACTTCGTCAAGCATATACTCCAGCTTTGCCACTTTAACCTTAACCACTTCAAGATGCTTATGATAGGGGCAATGAGGGGTGAAAGCTAACAAGTACCATAATTTTTGGAAGCTCCTTTTGAAACTTGTAATCCCTGCTTCCTTTACAAAAAGGCCTTTCTTCCACCATTATTTGAGTCTCCACCTTCTACCTTTAGGCACCATTAAGAGAGCATAGTTGTCATTTTGTGTGTAGTGTTCCAAAGCTTATTAATTGATGCATATTGTGAGACTACTTGTTCTTGTGCTACTTGTTTCTAGTCACCCTTGTGAGCTTTGAAGGTGTCTTTTGCATCTATATTGCTACTCTATGAGGGACAAGTTGATTGCCACTATGCTATGTTTTCTGTATGTGAAACAAACAAACGTTTTTCAATGCATGTTATTCATGATCTTTGTTTGTAGCTTGTCATGTTGCATGCATAGTTACTATGTCCTATTGTTAGAACTCCATCTTTCATGCACATGTTTAGAGTTCTTTGATCCCAGCTTTCAATGCTTGCAAATGGTTGGATCTTTACTGTGAGGGTGCATGTCACCTCAAAAATTATTCTTTTTATCACTTACCTACTCGAGGACGAGCAGGAGTTAAGCTTGGGGATGTTGATACGTTGGAAACGTATCTATAATTTTTGATGCTCCATGCTTGTTTAGTATCTACTTTGCTTTACTTGTCTACACTTTGAGGTGCTTTTTATATGTTTTTGGTACTAACCTACTAACAAGTTGCAACAGTGCCAGATGCCTGTTTTCTGCTGTTTTTGGTTTCAGAAAAGTTAGTAAAGAAATATTCACGGAATTGGATGGTACAAACGTCAAAGTCAATTACTTTCCATGGGGAACAAGAATTCCAGAGTGGAGCCGGATAGGCGAGCCAGAGGGGCCACACCCCCCAAGCGCGGCCACGGGTGGGCCCATGCCTGGATAGGATGTGGGGCCCCTGGCCACCTCCTCGGCCTCCCCCTTCGCCTATAAGAAGCCCCCGATGCAGAAACCCTAAGGACCCGATCAAATCTCCATGAAACCGTCTGTAGCCGCCGCCACCATCGTCCCTAGATCGAGGGGGATCTGAAGTTCTTCCCGGCATCCTGCCGGAGGGGAGATCATCCTGGAGGCCTTCTCTCCGATATTATGCGTGAGTAGTTCCACCTTGGACTATGGGTCCATGTAGTAGCTAGATGGTTGTATCTCCTCCTTTGTGCTTTCATGTATAGATCTTATGAGCTTCGTTCATGATCAAGATCTAATCTATTTGTAATTATGCATGTTGTGTTTGCGGGGATCCGATGGATTTTGAGATTATTATGTTGGTTCGATTAAAGGTTTTGTCTTTATGATTCTATCATGTATGTGTTGTTTGTGATCTTGCATGCTCTCCATTGTTAGTAGCTATCTTGGCCAAGTAGTTGCTAGTGACTACAAGAGGGGGTATTTATGCTCGATAGTGGGTTCATGCCTCTAGTTTCCAAGGGAAGTGACAGAAATCTCTTCGGTTGTAGATGTGTTGTTGCCACTAGGGAGAAAACAACGGTCTCTTGTTCATGGAACGAGTGGACTGTTTACCTTACACACTTTGCTTAAAGCAGTTGTCTATTGCTTGCAACTTAATACTGGAGGGGGTTCTGATGATAACCTGAAGGTGGACTTTTAGTCATAGATGCAGTTGGATGGCGGTCTATGTATCTTGATGTATTGCCCAATCGAATCTTATAGGATCTTTCTAACTAGTAATTGCATTTTTATGCCTTGCTCAGTTCCTGTCAATTGCCCTGCCGTAATTTGTTTACCCTTCATGCCATGTTGTTTATCTAAGTAGAGCACCTCTAGTGAACTATGGATCCCGGTCCAATCTTTACCATTGATACATCTTCCACTGCTACTTGTTTACTTGTTGCAAACCATTACCTTCCACACCATACGTTTAATCCTTTGTTACAACAACCAGTGAGATTGACAACCTTACTATTAGTTGGGGCAAGTCTTGAGTTTGTGTTGTGCAGGTCTCCGCGTTGCTTGCAACACCTGTGTGACGTTTCCTTCCTCCTACTGGTTCGATAACCTCGGTTTCTTACTAAGGGAAAACTTGCTGCTGTACTGCTTCACACCCTGCTCTTAGGGTTCCCAACAGGCTCACATAAGCCGTGCAAGCCATTAGCAAGTCCCTGATAGAGTTTTTGGGCAAATAAATGTTGAAGAAGCCCAGACCAGCAACAACATTACCAAAGAAGGCAACAATGGGGAACTGCTCCTTAGTGGGGCAAAGCTCCACTTCATGTCTAGACAGACCATAGACAAAGCAAAGGACATGCATAGTGCAGGATTTCTTATGATGTCTAGGCTTCAAGATGGCAATTTTCCCCGTGGGGACGGGTACCCGCGGGTAAATACCCGCTAAGAAGCGAGGACGGAGGGAAAATCTCCTCCATGGGGATGGCAGGGCGGGTACCCGATAGGCTGGCGGGGCAGGGATGGGGGCCTAATTCCCTCCATGAGGACTCCATGGATACCCGAGACCCACATGTCAGTCTAATAAAACCACCTATATAAATTAAAATCCCCCAGCCCACTATCCCAGTAGCCCACCCGCACGACTGCTTCGTTCTTTTCCCCTCGTCACTCCCATGCCACCATCCGCTAGCGAGCACATCTTTCATCCCCTTACGCGGTCACACAGACGCGACGACCGCCAGCGCAAGGAGGAGCTCGTCGCCAGCCACCGACGCAAGGAGGAGATCGTCGCCAGCTGTCGGTGCAAGGAGGATATCATCGCTGATGTACCCCTGCATCAGATTGATGGTGGCGTCCTCTACATCGGCCCGCCTACATCAGCTTGTAGCCATCATCCTCCCGCATCATCACCACCTCATCTCCAGCATCCTCCTGCATCTGTCCGCCTCGACGTTGCGTGAAGGTCTCCATGGAGACCCCAGCGGGGATCGGGTACCCGTCGTTCGCGAGGATGGGGGTCATATCCCCCCGATAGCTTCGTGGGGATTCACGGGGATGGGGATTCGCGGGTATCGGGACAGGGACGGTATAGTCATCCCCGGCCATCCCCGGCCCAGTTGCCACCTTGACCTAGGCTCATCACAATTGTAGCAAATGGCATTTGCATAACATTGAATCCCTGGCACACAACCTCTAGCAGTCCGATTCCTAATAGAATTCTGATGAACATCAGGTAGAGGATTTTCATTAGAGGCAGCTTGAGCATCAGGACCAGGAACATCGGGATTCTATTCCTCCTTCACTTTCTTCTGCATCTTGCTCTGATTCTTCCCCGACTGCTGATTCCTATTCTGCTGCGCAATCGTGGATTGACACATATGCGGTTACAATTACGCTGGGATGCAGAGGCATCCGGGGATTCTGATGTTGCCAGTGTACAGGGGGTGGAGCAGCGGAGTGTTGCCATTGCCCAAGGAACTAACCTTGAAATCCAGCCTGAAACTGATTTGGGAAGCTCTGCCAAGCCAGATTGTAGCCAAGGGGGGGGGGGGATGATCCAAACGGCAACTACTGCATCGGGTTGAAGCCGAACTGAGGGGCAACAAGGGGAGGTAGAATTGGCTGATGTTGCTGCCAATGCATACCTCTACCTCCACCTCCACCCGCTTTCCATCTTCCTCTTACACGGCCACCCTCAGCCATCAGTGTAGGAGGGCACGACGTCGCTGGGGGATGAACGCCACTTCTCTAGGAACTATCAAGCGGATTTCCAAACCGAGTTGGGGCGACAGTGGGTGGGGTGGGGTTGGGGGTAGGTGAACCTAGGGGTAGGAGGCCTGGACGAGTACCACGACTGCCCAAATCTTTCCTCCATAGCCTTATCCGCATTGACGTCTGTACCAAAGGGGGGTTGAGGGTGGGTACCCGCCATTGACATGGAAAGGTGACCTCAGAATATTCTGTCGACGATGCTGAGAGGTGGCAGGACAAAATTCAGAAAGGGCGTAGGAGATTGACATCGTCCACCAGTCTCCTCACGACCGACCACTGCTCCAGGAGCTCCGCAAACTCTTTGGTTCGGTGCGCCAAGTCCACACCATCACTGAAGTTGCTATGAACTTGGAGAGCGTGAGGCCCCAGAAGTCCTTTGAAGAGTTCACCAGCCGGGAGTCCAAGTTTCCTAGGCCTGAATCCAAGCGCCTTGGAGATGACGGCACGACGGCGCATGGCGCAAGGGCCTACGGCACCTCGCTCTAACAACAAAGGGGGTGAAGCAGAGCATCCTCCCCTTCTAGAAGGGGCGATGACGCTCGGACCAGGCTTGATTCCTGTAGATTTGGGATCCTCAGAGCGGATTCTAGGATCTCACAGAGAGCTTTTCGCTTCAGCGGCGGCCTCCCTCACGCACACACCCTTGTGAGAACCTCTCGTTGAGCTAGGGCTAGTAGAAGACCAGACCTCACATCCCTTCCCTTGGAAGAGCACCGACGAATGCGCACCGCTGCGCGTTCCATTCGATCCTTCATCCGCTTGGGTCGTCAGCGCTAAGCACCTGGATGCCGGAGAGAGGACGGGGAACACGAAGGGAAGCAGCGAGGGTGAGTGAGGAGGGATGCGGCGTGGGGCAGGACCCGCACAGGGTCCGACGGAACAGTGCCGGAGGGCGGTGGTAGAGCACCGACGCCATGAGGCGCTTCGTCAGAGCTTTCGTGGCACACACTCATTTCGTCCTCTTTTCCTTAGCACTAATAATGTATCTGCTGCTTCAAGACCAAAAGTATTTCAGTTCCCATCGCTCATTCATGTCCAATTCTTTGTCACTTTTCATCAGATTTTCCAAACTTTTCTCCGTGCCGCGTCTCGACTCTCGACAGAGAGCACTTTTGAGCAGAATTTAGAAGTACCTTTGAGTATCAGTCTGCGGCCGGGAAGTAGCAACTGGCAAGCAAGCCCTGTCGTCACGGCAAGGAGAAATTCCTGTGCCAGTACCAGTACAGTACCTGCCAGTGAGCAAGCAATGGACATGGCGCTGAAGTTGCTTGCCCCGGTTACAAATCGAACGATACCTTCCTTGCCTCCCCTTCCCTCCAAAATTCTCACTCCCCCCCTTCTCCCACTCCTTCTAAATGCTTCTTCTGTCCACCACACCTCGACCCGGCCGCCCTCCACTCTTCAGTACCGCCGATCGTTTGTAGTGGTTCGATCCCCGTTTGCCTCTGTCGCGTTTCCATGAGCAAGAAAGCAGAGGCGGGCGGCGAGCGGCCGCCGAGCCGTGGTCGCGCGGCGTCGCGGGCGGCGCGCCATCACAATGCGGGCGCGCAGAGGGAGGGGCCCCCGGTGCCTGCGGCTGTGGCAGTGGCGGTGGCGGCGATGCGCGAGGGTGCCGGGGGGAGCAGCAGCACCGCCATGGCGGCTCGCCCGAAACGTGCTCCTAACGAGTACGTCACCTTCCAGGAAGCGGGGACGAGCCAGCAAGCGGCGGTGCATCATCCCGGCGGGAACGGGCGCGACCCCGGCGGACAGGGTCACGGCGGCGGCACCGAGGCCGTCGACGACCCGGCGACAGCCGGCAGGCCGTACTACATACCGCCGTGGATGAGGAGGCGGGAGCGGCCACCGGACGAGCCACGGCAGCGCGCCCCGGCCGAGCGGCGGACGACGATGCGGCCGGTCGGGGCGCCGCCGATGGGCCCGCGCACCGACGCCAACGGCGTCCACAGGACGACCACCAAGGTCGTCGAGCGCGTCTCCACGATCAAGGACGACAGGGTCGAGGCCCCGCTGGCGCCACCGCCGGGCCACGGCCACCCCGGCAGCCCGCCGCCGCAGCAGCAGCAACATGACCACGACCGTCCGACCTCGCAGGCGCCGCGGCTGCCGCGGCAGCACCGTCCGTGGACGCCCACGAGGTACTCGGAGGGGAAGTCGCCGATCATCCTGTCGCCGGACCGCAGGAAGAAGCGCAGGCGTCCGGCGGCGTTCTGCTTCACGCTCTGCTGCATCCTCTTCTGGCTGGCGGTCGTCCTCATCGGCGCCGCCGTGCTGGCCGTGTACCTGGTGTACCGCCCGCAGCCGCCGCGGCTCCGGCTCACCGACGCCTCCCTCAACGCCGGGTACGTCGACGACCTCACCGTGCCGGGCGGCCGCCCTGCCTGGCGCTCAACGCCGACCTCACCGTGCTCGCCGCCGTCAGCAGCCCGAACACCAAGATCAACGTGGTGCTGTGGTACATGCAGCTGGATCTGTACTACCAGGGCCACATGATCGGGACTCAGTCGATGCGGCCGGCGCCGGTGCGCGAGGGGCCCGGCGGATACGTGCTCCGGAGCGTGGACATCGTCGTCAGCCAGGTGCCCATCTCGCGGGCGAACGCCTATGCGTGGCGGAACGCGACGACGCACGGTGGCCCCGTGGTGCTCCAGCTCGCCGGACGGTTCCACACGCAGCTCAACTTCGGCAAGTGGCTGCCCTACACATACTGGGTGAACCCGCGGTGCACGCTCTGGCTCGACCCGCCGCCCAACGGCAGGCTGCGTCGGGCACGCTGCTGATCTCATATCGCTACACGCGATTTGCATTTTTCATTTACAGTAGCTGTTTTTTTAACTAAAGAATTATGGTTTTTTTCGGTCTGTCCAATTAAATTGTTGAACACAAGGGCAGGATGTCTGGTAAAGGACATTGGAAACACTAGTTCAGAAAATGAGCACGTAAAATCATACTACTATTGTGATTTTCTGAGAAAGTTGCCCCCAAATGTAGTTTTTCTTCAATTTATTCTTAGAATGTTTCCGGGGTGAATTTGGAAAAGCAAAATAATCTAGCGATAGCTAAGAACCTGAGGTTGTTTGCCTTCTCGACACGGTATATGTCCCCTTTTTAGGGTCTGTATATAACTTTGGGTTTCTATCAGTGAGACTGGAAATGCTAGACTTAGGGAAAAGGGTTATAGATAATTCTTACGAACTATCGTGGTGAAAACTAATTGGTTTGATTTTCTACCCCTCCGTGATTTCAGCCCGTCAACCCTCCGACCGTCTTTGTCCGTAAACTGATTCTCATAAGAATACCCAAACACTAAAAAGTGCTCGGGTGCTAGTTTGCGTTTCGCAGCCATCGATTCTGAGCCGTCCATCGCGCTCCATCAAGAGAAGCGACAACGCTCTGTTCCGACAGCTTCTACACTTCGCCGCGCCCCATTCCCCACATACTCCCTGCCCGATCCCCATCTCCTGCGCCGCCCCACTCTCCACCGGTTTCTACATCGGCGGCACGCACGCTACACCACATCGACGGCCACCGTCGGTAGCCCGCACCTCTGGCGTCCCCTCCCAACCCTCCTGCTCTCCTCCCGAGCTCCACCAGCGCAGCCCCTCCTCGCCCTACCTCGAGCTACACCCGCATCAGCCTTCCTTCCCCATCATCGGCGGAGCGACGTGGAGTGCGGAACCGCCGCTTGGAGCATCCCACCTCCACCTAGCGCTATGTGGTGCTATCACCACCACCTCCCACCAGGCACCGTCAGAGAACCCCACCTCCATTCTCCCTCCTGAAAGACCAGAGTGAGTATTGGGGCCTTTCCCGACCCATTCTCATAACCCCAACCCCAACTGCTTGGATCTCTAGCGTGGCGGCACCATGGACGCTGGCATGGCATCCTGAGCCTCTGGATCTTCTTCCTCTAGCACACTATCGAGCCCTGGACGACATGAACGTGCCCGCCGTCTTCGCTACCAGCGGCTGCCTCCATTAAGGTATCCATCTGTCCGCATGAACCAGCCAACAACCATATTTTTGGTAGCAGCTACCCCAAGTAGAAGCAGACCGGAAAACCAAGGAACTATTCTCCGTTCTTGGTGCCTGGATCACGGGATGATTTAGATCTTAGGGATATGTTTCTGAATGATGGCTGAAAACTGTCAAATTGCTAGTCAATTTATCTGTATCCTGCGTCAAGACGAATTAATCATTCACTTTCTTCATGTTTTCGTTGTTGTATGGTTAGGCATAGTGCTAGTAGAATTCAGAGTAATGCATATGCTCTACATGCACTCTTCACTCCTGTTGTTGCTGTTGCTGCCAGTTGGATTCAACAATTTGAACTTTTCCTTTTTGTCCATGCTGGGATGAACGCAATCAGGGATGTCTTCACAAGGTACATGCCTAATGTCGGTACTATGGAGCCGAGGAGGGCCTATCTGCAACAAGATTCAAGGTGTGTGTCCGTGTGTGGATGAATTTCTTGTTTTCGGAGTATTCAAATTGGACAAGTAGTTAAATCTACATACTCAATGTCGATTATTGATATGTAGAGGAGAATGACTTATCCTACAGCTTAGATCGGGTGCTAGTGAGCAACGAAGTTAAACATTGTGTATTAGACAAGTTGTTCTTTCTGTTTGCTCACCCTGTGAAGACGTAAAGTTCTCATCTATTTAATACATGGTATGCCTACAAATATTTCAGTTTTTGGATAAATATCTAATCCATTTGAACTTTCTAAAATGGTGTTAAAATGCAGAAAGACTCAACGGAATCAGTAATAGGCTATTTTTAACTTTTACTAAGTTGCGGCTATACATCCACTGTGTTTTCCATAACTATCTAAGTTGCAACTTATGGTCCACCAAGTTGAAGGTACCTATCCACTAAGTTGCTTCAACAGGCAACTTGGCTTATCAACTTTGCATATTGTTGTTGACTACTTTAAATGATCCGGTGATACTTGCTGCTCCTTAAGAAAGTTGGTTTTCATCATAATTTTTCTATATATGCATGTGCTAGGGATTTTTCTTTTCTATGTAGACAATCATGCAAATGAATTAGTTTCTCGGCTCGACTAAGTAAGTTCGCCACGATATTATAGTTGAGTTTCAGAGTAGTTCATACACGTTTAAGTTGTCTCATCACCGTAGTTAAGTTTCTTCAACATGGAACTAACTTGATTAGCTAGATTAGCCAAACTTGTATTTTTGGGAGAATCTTTTTGCTTTGAGTCACTTACCCTTTTTTAAAATTAAGTTGTATTATCACCATAATTAAGTTGCATTCAGTATGGAACAAAGTTGATTGCCATATTTGCCTAGCTTACATTTGGGGGGGGGGGGGCAGTTGTTTTGCTCGGATTCACTATCCCTTTTTCCAATTAAGTTTCCTTGTCACCATAGTTAAGTTGGTTTTAGCATAGAGTTGAGTTGATTATCCATATTAGCCGAAGTTGCATTCTGATTTTTTAGTTGCTTGTCTATCATGCCTAAGTTGTTTATTTAGCATGCTTAAGTTAGTTCTAAATCTTACTTAGTTGTCTTTTAATGTTTTGAAAGTTTGAATATTAACCGGTGCCGGCCCTCGACCAACCTCCACCATCCATATCATTGTCCGCGCCTAGAGCGAGACCGAGATGGGGGCGACGGCCATGGTGCCTAGCGCGAGCATGAGCCGGCCATGGACTTCGACCGGTTGCTAGCGACTAGAGTGAGCTCAGGCCAGTGGCGGTGGAAATGACGCCTAGCGCGAGCTCTCACTAGTCGTGCCCCCCAACCATGGTAAGTGTAACACCCTCAGAATCGGACCTATGCAAGTTTGGGCAAAATTCACCAAACCCGCATAGAAACGATTCAAAGGTGCCCACCAGGCACTTTCGTGCGGGTGGAAAACGAAGTAATAACATTACACAACAGTCCTCGATGGGACCCACGTAATGTATATATATAACAAATGACTCCATGAGTCAAGAATACAGATATAAGGTACTAAGATCCAAATCACCTTGAATAATCGAGTCCGACTACGGACAAGATGCAAATGGGGCTAAGAGCCCCAAGAATAACCAATGGCGCCCATAACCTGCCCAGGCAAGCGAAGGGTAACCCCGCTAACGGCGCCGATCTCAAAACCGCTTAAACAAAAGGTGCCGAAAGGGCAAAGGAAAAGAAGGAGCGCCAAGATCGAGGCCAAGACACGGCGAGGCTAGAATTCGGCCTCGCCACATAGGTATGGTGGATCGAGCGGCAGCAGTGCACTAAACAACCTATAGAGACTCGATACAACCGCGGTTATCGAGAGGGGTGAGGATGACCTAACCGGATCCAACCGGTTAACACCAAACAAACCCATCCCGGTATTTCCTCGAGACCAAACGAGGAAGTCAACCGAGGAACTCACACCGCTGGCGCTTTACTTATTCGCTATAGTTGCGACGTTACTAGTCAAGTTTAAATAATCGTCCGATAAAGGAAGCAAGGCACTTTAGTTAATCATTCCGTTATAGTGGCAGACTTACTAGTCGATACATTTAACATGAGATAACCCATAAACCCAGAGATGTTGGTACTTTTATTCAGCCAATTCGCTAGAAGTTGCAATACTTACTAGTCGATACATTTGTCGCAAGCGAAAAACAAGCAATTGTGGGCGTATTAATTAGCCATTCCATTATAGTGAAGCTGATTACTAGTCATTATAAGTCAAATTTATAGCAAGAACTTTAGTTATGCTTGTCTATGATCGAGATCAGCTCCAAGTCGCCCATATCCGCGACACGGCTTTCGAAAGTTTTACCGGGGTGCACCAATAGCAACACACACCGATCAACCTCGAAAAACCAAATCAAAACCCAACGAGGCTTTCACGGCCGAACAATCACAGATTCAGAATTATTTCAGGGCCACCCTTTGAGTAGAATCCGCAACGGAGTAAGCAAGTTCGAGGCGGCCTCAAGGTTGCGACAATGGTCGTAAGCGATCGGGAACCCAAAGTGTGGCTGGGCTTGTCGATACCGCAGAAACATTCCGAACCTAACAAGATAAAGGTGACTCGCACAATCGTAAATAAAGCAAAGAAACATGGCATAAGTACAGGATCGTAAATAAAACCTCAAACTAGTTGTGGCCCCAAGAAATAAGACCAATCAAGCTCGCCTGGGGTCCCATATACCTCCCGGATGTGGATAGCGCAAAATCAAGGAACAGTATCAAGTACTGGGTCTTACGGACACAAGTGGGCGCTCGAAAACCAAATATTATCTATCACCCACCGATGCCTCTGCTTATTCAATTTTAGTTGTTAAACAGAAAGTTAAAGTGATGATAAGTAAATCTAGAATCATCTCCAGCAACAACATGCGGCAATACATCAAGAATCGTGGTATATAGCGACACACATCAAGACTTGAGCAAGCAACTACGACGCCAGAAGTCCAACTATCTACCAGACAATGTAATAGGATGTGTCCAAGGCAATATAGGGCTGCAAGGATTTCACGAATTAAAAACTAGAGCATCGCAACACGGATAGCAATAGATCAACAGAAGGAGTAAATTACTATAAAGTAAGATAGGTAGAAAGAGGGAGATGCTCTTTGAAAACATTGTCGAAAGGTTCATCCAAGATCGGGGCGATGCTCACATCCACTCAACGGCCTTATCCGCGAAGAAGCAAAACACTAGAATAAACACCGGATGCGATATTTAATAAAACGGCAGAAGATCGGCATGATGCATGCATGATGCATGGCATGGCAGAGGTGCGATGCAATTGGGTCATATTAAGTGGAACCGGGGTCCCGACAATTAATTAGATGGTTCAAGTTATTTAGAAGACCCGCAATTTAAATGTTGTTTAACAAGGCAAAAGATATCACCGATTCGCTACACAAGTTTAAATGAGGCCAATATGAGACTAGATTTGCCCGCATATGGGCCCCATATTTAATTATTAGGTGAATCGGCATAAGGCCCCCAAACCAATGCTATGCATGCGGGAATGACAATTTATTATGCAACAAGTTTGTATTTCATTATAAAATAGGGTTTGCGGGAGAGGGTTCACACATTAGAGGGGGCTCGACGATCTTGGGGTTCCGGGGGTCTCGGCGTTCCATGAAGGAGTACTTGGCCCGGCGTCGGGGCATCGGTATCGCCTCGTTGTTGCCGTTTTGTCGCCGCGACGCTCGCCCGCGCCATCGAGGCGGTCTTGGCTTCGGTGAGTACTTGGCGTCCGGAAGTGTACTTGTGGTATGTGGCGATCTTGGCCCTTCCGTTAGGGTTTGGCGTCCTGGAGGTACTTGTCGTTTTGGGCGTTTTGATGGCCAACGGTCCGAGGTCGATCTTGTCCGGTGAAGCACTCGGCGTTTCACGGTTCCACGCCGACGGCCTTGGTTTCCTCGATGGAGAACTTGGTGTGTCCGTGTCGGGTTCTTGTCGCTACGGGTCTTGGATCGGCTCAGATCGGTCTTCTCAAGCTTCCGGCGCGTATCTTGGTACTTGTCGGCGATTCTTCGGGTTCAGGTGTCGAGGTCTTGTCGAACTTAAAAGTGCGGATTTAGCTCGGGCGTCGACTTCTCATCGATGGTCAACTTGTAGCCGCCCCGGGAGAGCTTGGCGAGGGTTCTGCCCGGCCCGGCGTAACTGGCGTTTCGGCCCACGGGTTCACAGCGACGCGTGCGGTGGGTCACGATCGGGCTTCGCGAACTTGACGGCGGCAGGGACGCAAGCGCAGGTGACACTAGCCGATGGGCCCACCTTGACGGCGCAGACCAGGACGTGAGAGATCGAGGACGCTGGCGCCGAAGACGCCGGCAGCCGGGTCGGCGACGAGCGGAACCCGCGAGGTGGCGGCGCGGGGCTCGAGGCCTGGGCGAGGTGGCTCACGGAGGAAGAGACCGCGACGAACTTGGGGGGCGCGACGCTGACGAGGTCGCCGGGCGGCGGGCAGGTGGGGGGTTGCAGGCTCGCGGGCGGAGGCGCTGGCGCGAGGAGGGTCGCCGGAGCGGGCGGCCGGGAGCAAAGGCTGGCGGGCGGGTCGAAAGGCTGGAGGGGCGGGGTCGAGGCGAAGGCGGCGCGGCGCGGTGACGGGCGAGGCCGCGGGTGGACGGCGATGGGGAGGTCCCGCGAGGCGCGGCGGCGCGCATGGCGGTGGAGAGGAGGTGCAGAGGGCCGGGCGGGTAGGGCGGCAAGGCGTAAGCCGCCGGGAGGTCGGGCGGAGGCGCGGCGCTGGCAATGCGGAGCGGCGGCGGGCTGGGCGGAGGCGGTGGCGAGGAGCGAGGAGGAGCGACGGCGCAGCGAGAGGCTGGGGCGGGACGGAGGTTATGGGCTACGAGCTGGTAGGGGACGGGCTCATGGCGAGGGGGCTGGGAGGGAAGAGGGCGAGAGCGCGGGGGAGGCAAAGCGGGCCACGACGCGTGAGCCAGAGGAGGAAGACGCGGGCTGCGCGGGGGAGATGAACAGGGGAGGCGGGTGAGAGAGAGAGGGGAGGGTCCGTGGGGTCATGGGTGGGTGGCGCGTCAGGAAGGTTGCCTGGGGAGGGTTTCGGGAGGGTTCCAGGCTGTGGGAGGTGGTGGACATGGGCCCACAGTGGAGCTGTGGGCGCAGGCAGGTGTGTGGGGGGTTTGTGGTGTGTGCTTTGGGGTGGGGCCACTGGGGGGTGAGAGAGAGGGAGGGCCGAACATGTGGCGATCCTGTTGGTTAGGGGAAGGGGTGGCGATGGCGCCTGTGATTGGAGGGGGTGAGGTGGCCAGGGAGAGAGGGTAGAGTTTTAGGTAGCTATAGGATTAGATGGGGTAGGCAGGTGGACCGTTTTATATTTCCAGGGGGTGGTCGTTCGGGTCGGGTTGGCCCGTTCGACTGCCCCTACAAAAATAAATAAGTATTTTTTTATTTATTTTTAACAGACCGTTTGCACAATATTTTTAATTAAAACAAAATATTCCGGGGACCGGGCTTTGCAGTTGAATTAAGATGGGGCGTTTGGAAAACAAATCGGGGTTTGCAAAATAGTTTTATGCAAACAATGCATGATGATGACGATGCAATGCACAAATTCAACGCGATTTTCTAGTAGTGGTTTTGCGGGATGCCACAATTCGACACCACTAACGATGGATCTCGCCCTCGAGATCCGCCTCATGGTACCGGAAGGAAGGTCGGCGATCTGATCCGTTGCGCTTCGTGTAGATCCTCGCGACACCACTAACAAGAGTTCATCCGCCATCTTGAAAACGGCGACACCACCAACAAAGGGTCGTTGTTCCTGATCGTCGAGAGAACACTCCGGAGAGACAAAAGGGCGAAGGCAGAGGTATCGCAAATAAAGCCACCTCTAACTTCGGTGGAAAAGGGAACCGATGCATTCTCATCCACTTTAATGTACAAAAGCGAATAGAAAGGGTAGTCGGCATGGGGGCCAATCCATCACGCACCCAAACTATTACTCCGCACAATCAGTGGAAAAGCGGCAACCATTCTCGAGTTAGATCAAGATCTCGACAAGCGAGGTTCGAACAAAGGAGTGATGCGCATCAGACGGATCTCGAGATGATGTCGCCATTTTGAAAAACACCTAAGGCACAAACAAGGAACAAAGAATGATACCACAGACGAAGGATTCCTCGGATAGCATGAAGACCAGATGTAGCAACACCGTTAT
Organism: Avena longiglumis; assembly: GCA_030063025.1. Taxonomy (NCBI): domain Eukaryota; kingdom Viridiplantae; phylum Streptophyta; class Magnoliopsida; order Poales; family Poaceae; genus Avena; species Avena longiglumis. The sequence goes on along the minus strand of CP125973.1, from coordinate 51,407,269 downwards.
CGAAGAAGGAAGCGAAACCCTAAAGGTACGACGGAAAACCCAACCACGAGAAATCCTGGACTCGAAGAAAGGGAAGAGAGCGGATTCAAAAGGCGTAGAGGTAAGAGGAGACAACAGAGGGGTAAGGAATAAAATCAGACCTAATCAGAACTATCCAACCGAGTTTGCAAAATAGTTTTGACACTCTACTTCGGCCGTTAGCTAGGTTATCCTACAGTTGGACTGGGGTATCGTGAATCGCCGAGCTCGATACCACTCAGAACACCTCGATCGACCTATGCAAGTTTGGGCAAATTCACCAAACCCGCATAGAAACGATTCAAAGGTGCCCACCAGAACTTTCAAGGGTGGAAAACGAAGTAATAACATTACACAACAGCCTCGACGGGACCCACGTAATGTATATATATATAAATACTCCATGAGTCAAGAATAGATATAAGGTACTAAGATCCAAATCACCTTGAATAATCGAAAGTCCGACTACGGACAAGATGCAAATGGGGCTAAGAGCCCCAAGAATAACCAATGGCGCCCATAACCGCCTGTGCCAAGCCGGAAGGGTAACCTCGCTAACGGCGCCGATCTCAAAACCGCTTAAACAAAAGGTGCTAAAGGGCAAAGGAAAAAGAAGGAGCGCAAGATCGAGGCCAAGACACGGCGAGGCTAGAATTGGGCCCCTCGCCACATAGGTATGGTGGATCGAGCGCAAAGCAGCACTAAACAACCTATAGAGACTCGATACAACCAAGTGTTATCGAGAGGGTGAGGATGACCTAACCGGATCCAACTGAAGCTAACACCAAACAAACCCATCTCGTATTTCCTCGAGACCAAACGAGGAAGTCAACCGAGGAACTCACCGCTGGCGCTTTACTTATTCGCTATAGTTGCGCACGTTACTAGTCAAGTTTAAATAATCGTCCCGATAAAGGAAGCAAGGGCACTTTTAGTTAATCATTCCGTTATAGTGGCACTTACTAGTCGATACATTTAACATGAGATAACCCATAAACCCAAGAGATGTTGGTACTTTTATTCAGCCAATTCGCTAGAAGTTGCAATACTTACTAGTCGATACATTTGTCGCAAGCGACAAACGAACAAGCAATTGTAAGTGATTAATTAGCCATTCCATTATAGTGAAGCTGATTACTAGTCATTATAAGTCAAATTTATAGCAAGAAACTTTAGTTATGCTTGTCTATGATCGAGATATCGTGCTCCAAGTCGTCCATATCCGCGACACGGCTTTCGTAAAGTTTTACCCGGGTGCACCAATAGCAACACACACTGATCAACCTCGAAAACCAAATCAAAACCCAACGAGGCTTTCACGATCGAACAATCACAGATTCAGAATTATTTGGGGCCACCCTTTGAGTAGAATCCAACGAGTAAGCAAGCTCGAGGCGGCCTCAAGGTTGCTAATGGTCAGAAGCGGGAACCCGAAGTGTGGTGGGCTTGTCGATACCGCGTAAACATTCCGAACCTAACAAGATAAAGGTGCACCTCGACAATCGTAAATAAAGCAAAGAAACATGGCATAAGTACAGATCGTAAATAAAACCTCAAACTAGTTGTGGCCCCAAGAAATAAGACTCAATCAAGCTCGCCTGTGGGGTCCCATATACCTCCCGGATGTGGATAGCGCAAAATCAAGGAACAGTATCAAGTACTGGGTCTTACGGACACAAGTGGCTCGAAAACCAAATATTATCTATCACCCACCGATGCCTCTCGCTTATTCAATTTTAGTTGTTAAACAGAAATTTAAAGTGACGATAAGTAAAGCTAGAATCATCTCCAACAACAACATGCGGCAATACATCAGAATCGTGGCATATAGCGACACACATCAAGACTTGAGCAAGCAACTACGACGCAGAAGTCCAACTATCTACCGCATAACAGTAATAGGATGTGTCCAAGGCAATATAGGGCTGCAAGGGATTTCACGGGTACGAAAACTAGAGCATCGCAACACGGATAGCAATAGATCAACAGGAAGGAGTAAATTACTATAAAGTAAGATAGGTAGAAAGAGGGAGATGCTCGCCTGAAAACATTGTCGAAAGGTTCATCCGAAGATCGGGGCGGAGCTCACATCAACTCAACGGCCTTATCCGCGAAGAAGCAAAACACTAGAATAAACACCGGATGCACTATTTAATACAACGGCAGAAGATCGGCATGATGCATGTATGATGCATGGCATGGCAGAGGTGCGATGCAATTGGGTCATATTAAGTGGAACCGGGGTCCCGACAATTAATTAGATGGTTCAAGTTATTTAGAACCCCCGCAGTTTAAATGTTGTTTAACAAGGCAGAATATATCACCGGTTCGCTACACAAGTTTTAAATGAGGCCAATATAAGGCTAGATTTGCCCGCATATGGGCCCCATATTTAATTATTAGGTGAATCGGCATAAGGCCCCCAAACCAATGCTATGCATGCGGGAATGACAATTTATTATGCAACAAGTTTGTATTTCATTATAAAATAGGGTTTGCGGGAGAGGGTTCACACATTAGAGGGGGCTCGACGATCTTGGGGTTTCCGGGGTCTCGGCGTTCCATGAAGGAGTACTTGGCCCGGCGTCGGGGCATCGGTACCGTCCTGGTTGCTGTCGTTCTTGTCGCTGCGACGCTCTCGTCGGGCCCGCGCCATCGAGGCGGTCTTGGCTTCGGGGTGGAGTACTTGGCGTCCGGGGTGCGGTACTTGTGGTACATGTGGCGATCTTGGCGTCCTTCCGGTTAGGGTTTGGCGTCCGCGGGAGGTACTTGTCGTTCTCGGGGCGTTCTTGATGGCCAACGGGTCCGAGGGGCTGATCTCGGTGTCCGGTGAAGCACTCGGCGTTTCCACGCCGACGCCACGGCCTTGGTTTCGATGGAGAACTTGGTGTGTCCGTCGGGGTTCTTGTCGCTGGGTCTTCGATTGGGCTCCAGATCGGTCTTCTATCGAAGCTTCCCGGGCGATCTTGGTACTTGTCGGCCGATTCTTCGGTTCGTGGTGTCGAGGTCTGTCGAACTTGGGGTGGACGAGCTCGGCGCCGACTTCTCATCGATGGTCAACTTGTAGCCGCCGAGATCTTGGCGAGGGTTCTTCCGGCCCAAGGCGTAATCTGGCTCGGCCCACGGGTTCCCAGCGATGCGTGCAGGGTCACAGGATCGGGCTTCGCGAACTTGACGGCAGGGGACGAAGCGCAGCAGACACTAGCCGATGGGGCCCACCTTGATGGCGCAGACCGGACGAGAGATCGAGGACGCGGCGCCGGAAGACGCCGGCTGCTCGGGTCGGCGACGAGCGGAACCCATGGCGAGGGCGGCGCGGGCTCGAGGCGCTACTGGGCGAGGGTGGCTCACGGAGGAAGAGACCGCGACGAACTTGGGGCTTGGGGCGCCGACGCTCGAGGCCGAGCCGGGCGGCGGGCAGGTGGGGGTTGCAGGCTCATGGCGGAGGCGTCTGGGCGGAGAGGGGTCGCCGGAGCGGGCGGCCGGGAGCAAGCGGCCGGCGTCGAGTCGCGCCGGAGGGCCGGGCTGTGGCGAGGCGCTGGCGCGACGGGCGAGCAGGCAAGGGTGGACGGCGATGGGGAGGCGCGGCGCGCATGGCGCGAGGAGTGCAGAGGGCGGGCGAGGGGAAGGCGCAGCGCGGCGGCGGAGGCGTGAGGCGCTGGTCATAGGGCGAGGCGCGGCGGCAGCATGCAGCGGCAAAGGTGGCGAGGAGCGGAGGAGCGCACGGCGAGGCGGGAGCTGGGCGGGGACGGAGGTTATATGGAGCGGTGGGCGGGACGGCTTGCAAGGGCGAGGGGTCACTGGGAGGCGGGGAAGAGGGCGCGAGAGCGCGGAGGAGGCGGGGCGGGCCGTGAGCCAAGGAGGAAGACGCTGGCTGGGGAGATGAACAGAGGCGGGTGAGAGAGAGGCAAAGGGGGGGGGGTCCATGGGGCTGCAGGGTGGCGCTGGGAAGGTTCGGCCTGGGTGGGGTTTCCGAGGGTTCCAAGGGCTGGAGGTGGGTGGACCGCGTGGGGCCCACAGGCGAGTGGAGCTGTGGGGCGCCAGCGTGTGTGTTGGGGTTTGTGGTGTGTGTGCTTTGGGGTGGGGCCATCCGTGGGGTGAGAGAGAGGGAGTGGCTGGAACATGTGGCAGATCCTGGTTGGTTAGGGGGAAGGGTGTGCTGATGTGGCGCTCCAGGATTGGAGGGGGTGAGGTGGCCAGGGAGAGAGGGTAGAGTTTTAGGTAGCTATAGGATTAGATGGGGTAGGCAGGTGGACCGTTTTATATTTCCAGGGGGTGGTCGTTCGGGTTGGCCTGCTCGATCGCCTCTTAAAAATAAATAAGTATTTTTTTATTTATTTTTAACAGACCGTTTGCACAATATTTTTAATTAAAACAAAATATTCCGGGGACCGGGCTTTGCAGTTGAATTAAGATGGGGCGTTTGGAAAACAAATCGGGGTTTGCAAAATAGTTTTATGCAAACAATGCATGATGATGACGATGCAATGCACAAATTCAACGCGATTTTCTAGTAGTGGTTTTGCGGGATGCCACAGTAAGTTGCTTATCCATTTTAATTAAGTTACTCACTACTACTTGTTAAGTTGTGTACTGAATATGTCTAAGTTGTGTACAAGTAATTCCCCCATGAGCTGGATAAATGAAATGTTGTTAGAAAATGTTGTTTTGTTGGGAGCCAAGTGTTTTGTTGCTTGTTCAACATGAACAAGTTGTTCCTTTAGCATGCTTAAGTTGGTTTTAAATCTTGCTTAGTTTATTTTTAATATTTTTAATAGTTTGAATACTTGACTTTCCATTTTTTTAGTTGCTTGATCATCATAGCTAAGTTGTTACTGTAGCATGCTTAAGTTGGTTCTAAATCCTACTTAGTTGCTTTTTAATGTTTGAATACTTGATTTTTTTCATTTTTTGGTTGCTTGTTCATCATGCTTAAGTTGTTCCTTTAGCATGCTTAAGTTGGTTCTAAATCTTTGCTTAGTTGATTTTTCATGTTTTAATAGCTCAACTACTTCATTTTTCATTTTTTTAGTTGCTTGATCATCATAACCAAGTTGTTATTGCGGCATGTTTAAGTTGAATCTAAATCCTACTTAGTTGCTTTTTAATGTTTTTATAAATTTGAAGCAGGGTATGATTTTTGATTTTTTTAGTTGCTTGTTTGTCATGACTAAGTTGTTACTGTATCATGCTTATTCCGGTTCTAAAAATGAAGACGACAACAACGATGAGTGAAGACGGCAATAATGACAACAAGGAAAATGAAGATGATGAAGTTTGACAGAAATAGGAAATCTTACCATAGACTTGATTGTGAGGATGGAGAAGCTGTATCACCGTCAGAGTTTACTTTATTTTTAGAACTATTAGTTGCAGTTGTTAAACAAATAAGTTGCTAGACAAATAAGTTGTCTCGATTATGTTAAATTCTCTCAGTCAAATAACCTGCTGGACAAGAGTTTTTTACGGGTAAGTCCTACTAGTTTTTCTCTCTACAAGTACCGTGTGTTGCTGCAATTTGGCTCCATGTTCCAGTATTTGTTCATCTGTAAAAATTTCTAAGTTGCTCTTAAATTTTTCTTATTTTTTCGCGATCAGATTGTTGTTCTTTAGTGAATCTAGCTATTTTTTTAACACAGAAGAGGGGTGCTGAAGAAGGTAAGGCGGGATAGGAGATTTTACCTTGTGTTTTTCTGCATTGAAAAACCTGATGCGTTTCAAAATAGATGTCTCAACTTTGACTATTTTTTAATTAATTTTGATTAAATTTGGATATATCTATTTAGTATTAGATACATCCAAATTTACATAAATTTAAAACATCTACTTTAAGACAGAGTAAAAAGTTATCTTCTTGAGTTTAGGTTCTAGGATCTAAAGAAGCGGACGGTGTCAACTTGCAAGAGAAGCTGGGCGTGGGGACAAGGCCACATGGTATGTGGTGGTTTTAATTTGGCTCCTTTTATTTCTGGCGCGTTTGGTGCAAGGGCGAACTTCTCGTAGGAAGTTGTCGTTTTCTTTCCTGATGTGTACGATACGGGGTGTGGTGCTTTCCTATTTTAGATGAGGGCTGGGACAGGCAAACCAGCCCCCGGAGGCTGCCTAGCCGTGTCCTAAAAATATTTCTATAGATGTAGCATTACTCAAGACAGTGAGGACATGTTTGATAGCCCGGGTGGACTTTCTCAGGTCATACAAGCTGAGTGTAGCTATGTCGGCCAGTGGACAGAAAAAACGGTTCGCTCTGTCCGCTCTCGCGGGCGGGCAGGGGAACCCTAATCCCCTTTGCGCCGCCGCCCCTCCTCTACTCCTCTCCCTCGCCGTGGTCGGGCGCCAAGCGAAGCCTGGTGGCATCGGTGGGGAATCTCTCCCGTTCCTTGAGGCAGGCGACCCCGGCGGTTGGCACTACGGCTGTTCTCGGCGTGGCGGCTCAAGTGGCCTTGGCGTGTCATGGCGGCGGAGTCCCGGCTGTCGTGGCGTCGGTGCAGCTCGGGCTCTCGGTGGCCTAGAGGCGGACGAGTGCATCCTGGGCGGTGTCCCGGGGTGCATGGCAGCGGCGGTAAGCTTGGCCGGCGTTGTTTTGCCAGTGGGGTGTGGAGAGTTCCAGGAAGATGGGGCTCGGGCGGATCTGATGATTTCAGGCCATGGGGGCTCGCTCGTCTAGCTGCTCCGAGTCCTAGGGCCAGGCTAGGGGCCCCTAGCCCTCTCGGGCCCATCGCTTACCCCTAGTTCTGCTCTCTCTATAGCCATAGAGGGGTATAGGGCGCCTGTAGCATCCCATTTGTCTAACAATTGTAATGCTACTTGGTCTAGTAATATAATGGCTACTTTATATATATAATTATTGCATCATAATTATATCATGCTCATGTCATCATGCCACCTTGCATTTGAGCATCATATAAAACCCTTTTTGTGTTGGTTCTTCTCTCATATGCATTGTAAATTGTATTTGCCTCTTGATATTGTATTTGGTTCTTGATATATTGTTTAAATGCCCAAGTTGACTTGGGGGCATATCTTTTATTCCACTCCACCACCTTTCTTTCACCACCTTAAAATTCCACCACCCTAGTCATATATGAGCCATTGTTTCTTTGGCTATTTAATTCTAGCTCATATGTGATGGTGTGGATCCATTCTATGTCTACATGTCCATATATGAAGTATGTTGTTTTCACAATAATAATTATATGGAGCCTCATGGCCACCTTTGCATGTCATGTGAGTAGAATCTTCCTTTTACCTTCCATATGGATGTTTTGGCTAATTGAGCTTGTTTGAATATAATTGTGGCCAAATAAACTTTTAGTGGAATATACACACTAGCATGGCCTATATATTCAATTATGCTTGATTCCACCATTCCCATATATTCATCAAGCTTGTATCTAGTGGGTTGGTTTTTGTTCAAATAGTGATGTGCATGCATGTAATAAATTCACACATGTACTATAGTTGTTTTTACAACTAATAGAAGTGGCTATTCACATTCATGCATGCCCCATGCAACATCACCACCCCCTTCTTCCTTATCCATTCATGTGAGTTTATTTAAGCATTTTTCAATTGTTTTTGTGTGGATTTAATCTCTTGGGCACCTCCATGCTATCTAGTGGTTTTCCCCCTCTCTCTAAATCCTCTATCTAAGATCCTAACCCTAAATCTAATCCCTCATCTAACCCTAGTTACACCCTACCCCATCTCCACCTCTCTCACCTCACCCTCCCCTTAGTCTCTCCATGTCGAGCCCCTCCTTGCTGCCCCACCTGGCTGCCCCCTCTCCCTGGTCCCACACCCTAGCTGCCCTCCCCAACCCTAGCATCAACCCTAACCCGAGCCCTCTAGCTCCAACCCTAGCTACACCCGACCCTAGCTCCATGACACTCCCCTCCCTCTCTTCTCTCTCTACCACCGCAGCCCCACCCGAGCCTCCCTTCTCTCTCTGGTCCCACTGCACCCTCCCGTGCACCCTGCCTCCAGCTCGAGCACATGGGGGTAGAGGAGAAAAAGGTGGCCGAGCCACCTTTTCCCTTCACCACCTCCCCACGGTACCTCCCTCTCCCTCTGCTTTATACTCCCTCTCCCGCCTCCTCTGGCCTCGCCTAGATCTGTCCTGAGCCAGCCTCCCCTCCTCCTTCCTCCTCTCCGACCACCAACGGCCGACGCCGCCCGCCGCCAGTACCTCGTCGTCCTCGTCGTTCCGGCCGTCAAGCTCGTCGTGGGGGTGATCGAGGAGGACGAGGAGTCCCCTCTGCTTCGCCCTGTACCCGCCAGCGAGGAGGAGAAGCACCAGGCTCGCCAGGACCGGCGCCGCCCGACGAAAACCCTAGCTCGGGCCTGCGTCGACGATCCGCCACGCCCCCGCCCGATCCAACACCACCAACATCTCCTCGGTGAGCCCCTAATCCTACTGGACATGCTCAGCCTCGCCTTAGTGCCGCCCTCGTCTTGTCGAACAGTCATGGCGTCGCCACAGGCCCGTCTGCCCGCTCCGCCGCATGTAAACTCATCTAGGCCCGTTCACCTCCTAACACCAAACCCAGCCCGCAGTTGGCTCCGCCCTACATGCTGCCGTCGCTGGGTTCGATTCCCTCGCCAGCGCTGGCGTTCCGTCTTAGCCGCAGAGAAGAACAACAGTACCGTGGCGTCGTTTTACAGAAAGACCCCCTTCCTTTTTGATTCCTCAACCCGCGCTCCCTCTAGGCCCGCTTGTCAGCCTCCCGTGGCGTTTTTGCAAAAAGGGACCTAGCCTTCCTTTCACAACCTGGCCCCTAGATCCCCTCGTGGCATCCTCTAGTTCGCCATTGTCATGTGGCTCAGCTGGCCGACCCACTCGCCCACCGGGCTAGCGAGCTCGTGGTGTAGAAAGACCGCCTGGCCGTTGTTCCGATCAACAAGACTGCCCACCCATTAGTGACTGGGGCTAGGTGCGGCTGAGTAGAAAAGGGCCGCCTGCTTTTCTGTTTTAAATAAAATGATTTCAGTATATGTTTTAATATAAATTTAAATCTGTTTTTAATAACTTTTGAATTCTAAAAAACCAAATAATACAAATGATATATGTTTTAAGATCAGAAAAATGTGAGGAATTCAAATATGCCATTCAAAATATATTTTGGACACTTTAAATTTCCAAGTTAATTAAAATTACAATAAAATGCCCTTTTGCCTTAATTAATTAATAACTTTTGTTTTATAACTCCAAATTTGACAAATAATATGTCTAAAATGATCAGCTCGACGAGACCTTTCTGTTTATGCATTCCATGTTCTGAATTGCAGCATGCATCATATAAATATAATGTAAACAGCAACTTAATTGAGTATAAAATATGATTAAGACTCAATAAAATGTTTATTTATTGTATTCTACACCTCACCCATGCCATGATACTCTATTGCCATGCAAATTGTGCATCATTCATCATGGCATGAGTGTTTGCTTGTCGCATTTAATTCCTATGCTTGTGCACTTTATTTATATTGGCCCTTGTTTGTTTGGTTCTTCTTCGAATAGGCGAAAGGGGATATATCAAGAAACCCAGGAGCACTACCCAGATCCTTCTCTCGCTTCAACTGAGCTGCCAGGCAAGCACTACCACATTCTTGCATACATATAGTACCTATTGCCTCTATCTTATTCTTGCATCATTGAGTCGCGATTGCATTAAACTGAATCCCAAGTATTGCATAGCCTTTACTTTTAAACCGCACAGAAGCTTGTTCCTCCATCCCATGAGCCATTCCTACAGGAGTTGTTTGAGCCATGCGAGTCGTAGAACAGCATGTGTAGGGTATGTGAGAGTCTGATGGATAACGAGGTACCTAAACAACTTAACCTGAGTAGTAATGGGATAACTAATGAAAGTGGCACCGGTGAGCAATATCTGCTATTTGGTTTTTCATGCACACTTGTGTCCCGTAGGACCCCGAGTACTTGATTCCTGTTCCTTTAATATTCGCGCTATCCACATCCGGGAGGCTTATGGAACCCCCCTGAGCCAGAGCTTGATTCATTCTTATTTCTTGGGGCCACAAACTAGTTTGAGGTTTTATTTACTATTCTGTACTTATGCCATGCTTTACTGCTTTATTTACGATTGTGCGAGCACCTGTCTTGTTAGGATCGTGACACGTTTTAGTGTCGACAAGCCCATCACATTTTCGGGTTCCCAAATGCGTTCTGGTCCCCATAAACCTTGAGTCCGTCTCAAGTCGGCTAACTTCGCTATGGTATACTTAATGGGGTGGCCCCTAAATATTTCAATCTTGTGATTGCTTTGTCGTGAAAGCCTCGTTGGGTTTTGATTTGGTTTTTCCGAGGTTGATCGAGTGTGTGTTGCTATTTGTGCACCCTACGGTAAAACTTTCTGAAAGCCGTGTCCGCGGTTATGGACGACTTGGAGCACCGTTTCTCGATCATAGACAAGTATAACTAAAGTACCGCTTTTAACTTGACTAAGTAACTGACTAGTAAATAGTGCAACACTCATGGAATGGATAATAAAACTGCCAACGGATGGGGGTGTTAAATCGCTTCCTCGTTGGTAGCGAGGAGGATGGATCTGATATTCGTTATATATGTTGTCATTAATTCACGGACATCCGTCTATCTTTGGTTAGGCGGATGGTTAGCGGTATCTATAGAATTGTTAGGGTTTATCTTTTGCTGCAATTCGTCACCCCATGTTGTGTCCCCTTTAGAGGCATAAAGACTTGCCGAGTACCCTAGGGTCTCACACGATAAATTATTTGATTCGGATGAACAGTACACTCACAAGATGGATCTTTGGGTGGAGAGACGGACGATGTGGGCAACGATCATTCGGTGTTGAGATTCCGGAACGGGATCCGTGAGATCCGTGGGCGGGATGTGTTTATTTATGGGGCATCTTATGCCGATTTGCTTCTTATCCGTACTCGGATCTTGTTTGCCGCTTCTGCCTGATACTCTGATGTTTGATGTATGAGGAGCTATCCTAAACTATTATATCTATCTAGGATATTTGGATCTTGTCGTATGGCGTTGCAATATTTCTATTTCTTTTTAGATGGAATGGCTCGATGTCTTGTTGTATGGTGGCTTGCATACATACTCATTTCGTATGTAGTTGATCCTTTCTTTGCCGATTCGCGCCGTTCTTGTCCCGATGTTTGGAAGTGGTTGGGACGGCCGAAAGGTCTACCTGTGAGTGGCATTTGGGCCCCACCGTACTATTTCAACCATTTCCGCTCATCCAGGCTTGTAACTAGGAGCGTAATTCACCGAGGTAGTTATAATTGGTATCAGAGCCATCCCGCCCTTCAGGGTCTCAGCCAAATGGTCATTGTCAGTCTAGCAAATATTTTGGTAGCTATGTATACTAGGGAAAAACAAAACGCGAGAGTAGGACTGCTTCTATTTTTCTTCTTAACCACCCACCCACCCTTTTCTGGTAAGGAAGTGTAACGTTTTCAATCCTCTTCTTAACAGTTCAAACTAGGATTCACGTGTTCTGGGTTTCCGTAGTACCATAGGTTGTGTGTGTGTGTGTGTGTAATTCCTTGTCTATCTGTTGCATCCAAGTTGTTATCACAATCGGCCTCTTGGTTATCAACTGTTGGTACTTTCCATACCGACAGGCTTTTGCAAACCGACGCGATCTATCTGATTCGTTGTATACCGCCGCGATCTGTCTTACCCTTTGTTATCCGACGTTATCTTGTTTGGGGTGTTCGTTTCCGTAGTTACTAATCTTTAGGTTCATCGTGAGAAGAAGGGGTTAGGATATGTGTTCTACTTATTCATGTGTGGAGTAATGCTTTGAGTGCGGGATGGAGTCGCGACCATACCACTACTCTTATCATTCGCTTTTGTATATTGAATTGGTAGAGTCACTAATCTTGATTCGTTAAGTGATTTTGCGCATCTACTGGTATTTTAATGCTGAAATTTGCGGAAAATTTTTCTTTGATATATCTGTGTACCACACTCCTTTTCAGTCGTGTGTGATATGCTTAATATCTTCTAGGTTCTTTGAACTTTGTTGATATTTTAATATCATCTTAGTAAATTGTATCCTTTAATCTTGGTTAATTCCATCTTGGTACTATTTTGGATTATTATTATTCTCCATTATAATCGACTTGTGTTTATATCAATCACGGGATGGCACCACGCCTGCTCGATGAGGACATACCACTGAATCGGGGTCGCGTTGTCAAACATCGCCAATGCCTTGGCGAATGCAAAAGAACCGGCGTTTGAAGAAAGTGTCGAGGAATGAGTTTGCTCCGCTACCTCCACCTCCCAAGTGAGGAGACATAAAAGCTTCCTCAAGTTCAACCCACGCCAATTTGATGTGTCCGATCAACCACTTGATCTTGATGATTGGTTGCGTGAGATGTCAAGGCTCTTGGACGCTGATGTTCTGAGCAAGAATGGGTAAAATGTGCTACTCACCTTCAAGGGAGATGCAGCTCTGGTGGGAGAATTACAAGGCAAAGCGCATTGGCTTTCACCTACTTGGGAATAGTTCACTGGAGCGTTCAAAGAGCGATTTGTCGAAATTGTCATGGAGAGGATGAAGGAAGTGTTTCTCAACCTCAAGCGAGAAATGACAATGTCAATACCTACATCAGAACTTCATGAACCTTTCTCGTTATGGTGGCGATGAGATCTCGATGACAAGAAGAAGCAAAAGAGGTTCGGCAAGGGCTCAATGCATCGATTAAATATGCAATCACACATGCAAGGCCGGCGTCTTTTCGAACTTGAGATACTGACTCTGCAGAAGAAGCAAGTAAGCAAATGTTTGAGGAGTCAAAGAAACACAACCGAGGCACAAGCTCTTCACTATGTCAACTCCTTCTAAGCGTCGTGTCCGGGTTCCTAACACCCCACCGTCGCTCCGGCTCCACCAAGACCTTCAAGCTTGGCACAAGGCCACCAAACTTCCTCACTACTGCTCCCGTGGGCTACAACCACCTACCACTGGAGCGCTGGCGGAGTCCCCAGCTACATTGCTCCACGCCCACAGTGCTTGTTACACGGTGGAGACTTCGGGCATCAAACTGGAACTGTCCGATGAAAAACAAAGCTCTTCCTCCACCACCTCCAAGATCTACGGCAAGCTCTCCTTTGGTTCGTGCACCACCACCTCGGGCTCTCAACATCAGCACCAATCCCGGGTCTGCTGTTGCTCGTGCCAACTGTGTCAACGCCGCTCAAGTTGAGCATACACCTGGAGTTGTGATGGGTATGCTTCCCGTTAACTCGTCCCACCGCGAGTTTTGTTTGATTCGTGCTTCGCATTCTTTTGTTTCGCATAAGTTTGCGCAAGAGCATGACCGCTAGGGTTCCTTTATCACGCCGTCTGCGGTGGTACAATCTCTGGTTCAAACATGAGGGCTGCTCATATCAGCCATGGCAATCAAATTGAGATTGGTGGCTCTTCGTTCTCGTCCTTAATTCTTACGGGCAATTCGACATTGATGTCATCTTGGGCATGGATTGGTTGACAACAAATGCATTGTGATTGTCTTTGAGCAACGCCGGTTTCTCAAGATTCTCAAGGCCATATAGTCTATTCTCCAAGTCGACTCCTGCTATCCAGCTTTTCTCTTTGGCGGCTCAATGATGATGCTATGGAAGCTATTCGAGTGTTCCGTGTGTCTGTGAGTTCCGGATGTTTTTCCGGAGTGTTGCTGTATGCCTCCGGATCGTGAGGTTGAGTTTGTAATTTAGCTTGAACTGAACGGCTCCTATCTCCAAGCGGCCTTATAAAATGGGTCCTTGAGTTGGTGAACTCAAACGACAACTTGATGAACAAGAGAAGTTGGGTTTCATTCAACACAGTACCTCTTCTTGGGGTAGCCCAACAATCTTTGTGAAGAAGCGAGACAGGATTGATAGACTTTGTGTTGACTATCGGGCTCTCAATGCTAAAACCATCAAGAATAAATATCCCTTCCGCGGATTAATGATCTCTTGATCACTAGCGGAGTTGTGGTGTTCTCTAAGCTTAACTTGAGAAGTGGTTATCACCAAATCAAGATTCGCAAGGAAGATGTTCCTAAAACAGCTTTCACCCGCTATGGCCTGTATGAGTACACGGTCATGTCTTTCGGTCTCACCAACGCACCGCCACCTTCTAGAGGCTCATGAACTCGGTTTTCATGGAGTATCTTGATAAGTTCGTTGTGGTCTATCCGGACGACATCCTAGTCTATTCTAAGTCAAAGGAAGAGCATGAAGAACACCTTGGTGTGTCCTAAACAAGCTTCGTGAGAACCGCTTGTATGCAAAGTTCTCAAGTGTGAGTTTTGGCTGCCTCAAGTAACCTATCTTGGTCACGTCATCTCTGCCAAGGGCATTGCAGTCAACCCGAAACTGAAAACAATTGTTGAATGGCTTCCTCCTTAATGTCAAATAAGTGCGGAGTTTCCTTGGTTTGGCTAGTTATTGCCGCCGCCTTCGTAACTTTTCGAAGATAGCGAAGCCTCTTACCGATCTCCTCAAGAAGGGCAAGAAATACCTTTGGACTCCTGCATGTCAAGCAAGATTTGAGACACTCAAAGAGAAGCTCACTTCCACGCCAGTCTTGGTTCCTCCGGACACATCTAAGCCTTTCCAGATATTTTGTGACGCCTCTTTGCAAGGATTGGGTGCGGTCCTTATGCAAGAAAAACAAGTTGTTGCTTATGCCTCTCGACAGTTGAAGACGCATGAGATCAACTATCCTACACATGACCTCGAGCTCGCAGCAGTTGTCTTTGCTTTGAAATTATGGAGGCACTACTTGCTGGGCAACCGTTGAGAAATCTTTTCTGATCACAAGAGTCTGAAGTATATCTTCACTCAGCCTGATCTCAACCTTAGGCAGAGGAGGTGGATTGAAGCAATCAATGACTTTGATTTGACCATCAACTACACTCTGGGCAAAGCTAATGTCATGGCCGATGCTCTCAGCCGCAAAGCTTATGTCAACAACCTCATGATGGAAGAACAACAACCTCTCTTGTGCGAGGAATTCCGTCAGCTCAACCTTGAAATTGTGGAACAAGGGTACCTCCTGAACCTTCTGGCTACTCCTCTCTTGGAAGAAAAGGTTCGCTCCTTTCAATGGTGATCCGCACACCAAAAGATCATCTCAAAACTTCACTTCAAGTATGAGTCCTTCCACGTCGATGATCAAGGCACGCTTTTCTTTGAACACCGGATGTTTGTTCCGAACTACCCGGGTTTGAGAGAGCAAGTTCTCAAGGAGGCGATGATACTGTTTTTCTATCCACCTGGCGGACAAAGATGTACATGTACTTGAAAACACAATATTGGTGGCCGGGATTGAAACGATATTGTGCCAAGTATGTCTCGAGTGTGATGTCTCGCGCAGAGTGAAAGTCCATCGAAACCTTACGGTCTTCTACTGCCATTGAAACCCCGGAATGGAAATGGGAGAAAGTAGAGATGGACTTCATCACTGGTTTTCCAAGGTCGCAGAAGGGCAACAATGCAATCTTTGTTGTCATTGACAGGCTTTCTAAAGTGGCTCACTTCTTCCCCGTCAAGGAAACAATTTTTGGAATTCAGTTGGCTGAGCTCTATATCAACATAATTGTCTCTCTATATGGGGTTCCGCTTGAGATCAGTTCAGACCGTGGGAGCATCTTCACTTCCAAGTTCTGGGAAAGTTTCCAAAATGCTTTGGGAACAAAATTGAACTTCATCACAGCTTACCACCCTCAGTCGCAAGGACAAGTTGAAAGGATCAATCAGATTCTGGAGGATATGCTTCGTGCTTGCGTCATCTCTTTTGGCATGAAGTGGGAAGAATGTCTTCCTTATGCTGAATTCTCTTACAACAATAGCTTCCAGAAAAGTCTGAAGATGGCACCATTTGAGGCTCTCTATGGCCACAAATGCAGAACTCCGATTGGTTGGTCGGGTGCAGGAGAAATAATATGGTTTAGCCCTGACATTGTAACTCAAGCGGAGGAGAAGGTGCACATCATTCTTGAAAATCTGAAGATTGCTCAAAGTCGCCAGAAGAGCAATTATGACAGAAAGCACACGGACATGGTGTATGTCCCTGGTGATCTCGTTTACCTTCGTGTCACTCCCATGAAAGGCACGCACCGTTTTGGTATCAAAGGAAAGCTGGATCCTAGATACATCGGTCCTTTCAAAAATCGTGGAAGAAGAGGAGAAGTTGCTTATGCTCTTGAGCTCCCGGAAAAACTCAAGGTCCATCATGTTTTCCACATCTCTCAACTCAAGAAGTGCTTCAAGGATCCCGGCAGGACCGTGGATCATGAGCTAATCAATCTCCAAGAAGACCTGTCTTATCAAGAACACCCACAAAATCCTTGAGATCGCGAAAGAAGGACTGCAACAAGTCCATCAAGTTCTGCAAGGTGCAGTGGTCGCACCATTCCGTTGATGAAGCCACTTGGGAGCGTGAAGATGAGCTCCGTGCCAACTATCCTACCCTCTTTGAGTCTTCTTCTTCTTCCTAGAATCTCGGGGCGAGATTCCTGTTTAGTGGGGGAGAGTTGTAGCATCCCATTTGTCTAACAATTGTAATGCTACTTGGTCTAGTAATATAATGGCTACTTCATATATATAATTGTTGCATCATAATTATATCATGCTCATGTCATCATGCCACCTTGCATTTGAGCATCATATAAAACCCTTTTTGTGTTGGTTCTTCTCTCATATGCATTGTAAATTGTATTTGCCTCTTGATATTGTATTTGGTTCTTGATATATTGTTTAAATGCCCAAGTTGAGTTGGGGGCATATCTTTTATTCCACTCCACCACCTTTCTTTCACCACCTTAAAATTCCACCACCCTAGTCATATATGAGCCATTGTTTCTTTGGCTATTTAATTCTAGCTCATATGTGATGGTGTGGATCCATTCTATGTCTACATGTCCATATATGAAGTATGTTGTTTTCAATAATAATTATATGGAGCCTCATGGCCACCTTTGCATGTCATGTGAGTAGAATCTTCCTTTTACCTTCCATATGGGTGTTTTGGCTAATTGAGCTTGTTTGAATATAATTGTGGCCAAATAAACTTTTAGTGGAATATACACACTAGCATGGCCTATATATTCAATTATGCTTGATTCCACCATTCCCATATATTCATCAAGCTTGTATCTAGTGGGTTGGTTTTTGTTCAAATAGTGATGTGCATGCATGTAATAAATTCACACATGTACTATAGTTGTTTTTACAACTAATAGAAGTGGCTATTCACATTCATGCATGCCCCATGCAACATCACCATCCCCTTCTTCCTTATCCATTCATGTGAGTTTATTTGAGCATTTTTCAATTGTTTTTGTGTGGATTTAATCTCTTGGGCACCTCCATGCTATCTAGTGGTTTTCCCCCTCTCTCTAAATCCTCTATCTAAGATCCTAACCCTAAATCTAATCCCTCATCTAACCCTAGTTACAACCTACCCCATCTCCACCTCTCTCACCTTACCCTCCCCTTAGTCTCTCCATGTCGAGCCCCTCCTTGCTGCCCCACATGGCTGCCCCTTCTCCCTGGTCCCACACCCCAGCTGCCCTCCCCAACCCTAGCATCAACCCTAACCCGAGCCCTCTAGCTCCAACCCTAGCTACACCCGACCCTAGCTCCATGCCACTCCCCTCCCTCTCTCTTCTCTCTGCCACACAAGCCCACCCGAGCCTCCCTTCTCCTCTCTCTGGTCCCACTGCAGACCCTCCGTGCTGCACGCCTCCAGCTCAAGCACATGGGGTAGAGGGAAAAAGGTGGCCGCCACATTTTCCTTCACCACCTCCCACGGCACCTCCCTCTCCCTCTCTTATACTCCCTCTCGCCTCCTTTGGCCTCGCCCAGATCTGTCCGAGCGCCTCCCTCCTCCTTCCTCCTCTCCAACGGCCGACGCGCCAAGATGCCTCGTCGTCCTCGTCGTTCCGTCAAGCTCGTCGTGGGGTGATCGAGGAGGACGAGGCCCCTCCATACTGTACCCGCCAACGAGGAGGAGAAGCACCAGGCTCGCCAGACCGGGCCAGGCCGAAAACCCTAGCCCGCCGAGCGTCTGCGACGATCCGCCACGCCCGCCCGATCCAACACCACCAACATCTCTCGGTGAGCCCCTAATCCTCTTGGACATGCTCAGCCTCACCGTATCGCTTTAGTGCCGCCGTTTGTTTTGCTCGACAAGTCTGCGCAGCCGTCGGCCACTGTCCGCCGCCCGCCGCGTCCTTCAAAAACTCATCTAGGACCTGCTTAACACCAAACTCAGCACCCTCAAACCTCCAGCGCTCTCGCAGGCGCTTCGCTGGGTTCGATTCCATCACGAGAGAAGAACAAGAGATCAAGGCGCGCCTTTTATTACGTACCTTCCTTTTTTATTCTCAACCCACAGGCTTGCGTGCCGTCTTGATCGGCAAGACTGCCCACCCATTAGTGGCCGGGCTAGGTGTACTGTAAGTAGAAAAGGGCTACTTTACTTCTGTTTTAAATAAAATGATTTCAGTATATGTTTTAATATAAATTTAAATCTGTTTTTAATAACTTTTGAATTCTAAAACCAAATAATACAAATGATATATGTTTTAAGATCAGAAAAATGTGAGGAATTCAAATATGCCATTCAAAATATATTTTGGACACTTTAAATTTCCAAGTTAATTAAAATTATAATAAAATGCCCTTTTGCCTTAATTAATTAATAACTTTTGTTTTATAACTCCAAATTTGACAAATAATATGTATAAAATGATCATTTCGACGAGACCTTTACATTTATGCATTCCATGTTCTGAATTGCAGCATGCATCATATAAATATAATGTAAAGGAACTTAATTGAGTATAAAATATGATTAAGACTCAATAAAATGTTTATTTCTTGTATTCTACACCTCACCCATGCCATGCTACTCTATTGCCTTGCAAATTGTGCATCATTCATCATGGCATGATTGTTTGCTTGTCGCATTTAATTCCTATGCTTGTGTACTTTATTTATATTGGCCCTTGTTTGTTTGGTTCTTCTTCGAATGACGCCTTGGTGGGATATATCAAGAAACCCAGAGCACTACCGCATCCTTCTCTCGCTTCAATCGAGCTGTGCAAGCACTACCACATGCTTGCATACATATAGTACCTATTGCCTCTATCTTATTCTTGCATCATTGAGTCGCGATTGCATTAAACCTAATCCCAAGTATTGCATAGCCTTTACTTTTAAACCCCACGTAAGCTTGTTCCTCCATCCCATGAGCCATTACTACAGAGTTGTTTGAGCCATGCGAGTCGAGCAACATGTGTAGGGTATGTGAGAGTCGATGGATAACGAGGTACCTAAACAACTTAACCCGAGTAGTAATGGGATAACTAATGAAAGTGGCACCGTGAGCAATATCTTCTATTTGGTTTTCATGCTCACTTGTGTCCCGTGGGACCCCGAGTACTTGAATCCTGTTCCTTGAATATTCAGCTTATCCACATCCGGAGGCTTATGGGACCCCCGAGCCGAGCTTGATTCATTCTTATTTCTTGGGGCCACAAACTAGTTTGAGGTTTTATTTACTATCCTATACTTATGCCATGCTTTATTGCTTTATTTACGATTGTGCGAGGAGCACCAGATGTTAGGATCGTGACACGTTTACTGTATCGACAAGCCAGTCACATTTTCGGGTTCCCAATCGCTTATAGTCCCCTACAAACCTTGAGTCCGTCTCAAGTCAGCTAACTTCTATGGTATACTTAATGGGTGGCCCTCAAATATTTCTGAATCTTGTGATTGCTTTGTCGTGAAAGCCTCGTTGGGTTTTGATTTGGTTTTTCCGAGGTTGATCGAGTGTGTGTTGCTATTTGTGCACCCCTGCAGGATAAAACTTTCTGAAAGCCGTGTCCGTGATTATGGACGACTTGGAGCACCGTTTCTCGATCATAGACAAGTATAACTAAAGTACCGCTTTTAACTTGACTAAGTAACTGACTAGTAAATAGTGCAACACTCATGGAATGGATAATAAAACTGCCAACGGATGGGGGTGTTCATTCCTCGTTGGTTTAGGAGGAGGATGGATCTATTGATATTATATAACTGTTGTCATTAATTCACGGACATCCGCTCATCTTTGGTTAGGCGGATGGTTAGCGAGTATCTATAGAATTGTTAGGGTTTATCTTTTGCTGCAATTGCGTCACCCCATGTTGTGTCCCCTTTAGAGGCATAAAGACTTGCCGGGTACCCCTAGGGGCTCACACGATAAATTATTTGATTCATGAATGTACACTCACAAGATGGATACTGGGTGGAGGAGACGGACGATGTGGGCAACGATCATTCGGTGTAGAGATTCCGGGAACGGGGATCCGTGAGATCTGTGGGCGGGATGTGTTTATTTATGGGGCATCTTATGCCGATTTGTTTCTTATCCGTACTCGGATCTTGTTTGCCGCTTCTGCCTGATACTCTGATGTTTGATGTATGAGGAGCTATCCTAAACTATTATATCTATCTAGGATATTTGGATCTTGCCGTATGGCGTTGCAATATTTGTATTTCTTTTAGATGGAATGGCTCTGATGTACTGTTGTATGGTGGCTTGCATACATACTCATTTGTGTATGTAGTTGATCCTTCGACACGACACGCCTGCTCTTGTCCCGATGTTTGAAGTGGTTGGGACGGCCGAAAGGTCTACCTGTGAGTGGCATTTGGGCCCCACCGTACTATTTCAACCATTTCCGCTCATCCAGGCTTGTAACTAGGAGCGTAATTCACCGAGGTAGTTACAGCGCCGATCTGCGCGGTGTGCTCTCTCCCCCTCCCCTGCAGGTTCGATGCCCCTGTGCCGGTCTCGGTTTCTCCGGCGGTGCCTCTTCTTTTTCTCCTGCGCCGGTGAGTGTTGATTTTGGACGTCGGGGCAGCGGACCTGGGAGGCTGGAACCATATGGGTTGGCGGGCGAGCCCGTGGTTCCGGTGCTGGCTAGGACCATGGCCATGTGGATGGCATGGTGCTTAGCGGGTGGCGCTTCATGGTGGCGGTGATGCCAACATTTTGGTAGCGTCCCTCGTCATGATTGGGGGTTGGTGAGGTCTTTCCGAGGAGAAACCCTCGCCTGGGTCTTCCTAGGCCGCGGCGTCGGCGTCCCTAGGCGTCGTCTCCTTCCTGAAGGCGTCGTTGCGGTTCCTCACTTTCCCAATCTTGCTCCGGGTGAAAACCCTAGATCCACGGATCGGGCGGTGGCGCATCGTGCTCTTCTTGAAGACAGCGCCTTGGAGCTCACGGGGTGCGGCCCTCCATTGGTGGTGGGCGGAGGTGCGGTGCTTATTCGGATGGAGTTGCTTCTTCGTTTGGCGATCTACGGCAAAGCTTGTTGCGGGCTCTTCACCCTGTTTACTTGTTGAGTGCTATCTCAGGGGTGCCTCTTGGCAGTGGGGAGAGGAACCCTGTTCTTGGTGGTGGTCGGCCTCTGGTGGCGTGGTCTGCGACGGTGGTGTGGCTTCGACGACCTGCGTGTTCGTTAGCTCTCCCTTTGGGCGAGTTCCGACCCGACACTGTTGATGTTGGCTTCTACTCCGAGTTTGAGTAGTATTCGTAATGGCCGTGCCTGCTGCACGCTTTGTCGGGCGTCGCCCTCTTGGTAGCTCTATCTAGTGTGTGGGTGTGTTGTCTGCGCTTGTAAGCTAGGTTTAGCATCTTGTATCTTCTCGCCTTTCTTGGCGCTATTAATTTATCGCCGGGCCTTTGGCCTATTTTCTAAAAAGTGTAGCTATGCCAACCACATACAACTGTGTTTTATTGGTTGTGTTTGGTATATTGTATGAAGTGAGCTATGCTCAGTTCAGACTCTGTTTGGTAGGTTGTATGAGCTGAGCAATACCAGATATTTATCAAAAAGCAACCGAGTCTAGAAACTGAAAAGCAACCGGGTCCCTAATTACAAAAATAAAATGCAATCGGGTCCTAGGAGCTCGGGCTCCGGTGCCGCCGCCGACGAGAGGCCAGCCAAGCGCCATCGGCGAGAGAAGCCCACCACGAGCCGCCGGAGAAAGGAGCCTGCCACACGCTGTCGCCAGGACGCTGTGATCTGCCATGCGCCGCTGCTAGGATGCCGAGATCCGTTCAAGCACGAGCAGGAGTTCTTGTAAAGGGTGGACGAGGAAATCCCCGACCACGCCTCCTCCTCTGGCTCTAGGTTCTAGCTCGGTCGAAGCCGCTCCATGTCGTTGCCATCTCCTGTGCTCTTGCCGGTGTTTAGCGTCTCTCGTCGTTACCTTATCTCTAGAGTTGTGCGGTGTTGGGTGGGTGGGAAATGCTCGCCCAAGCAGGTGCGGGGCGCTCACCCCTAGCACGCTGGACCGTTTTTGCAGGATGGACTCGGCAGTGCCCAATTGTGAAGCTCGATTCCAGCTTCGCAATCGGTAAGGGATGAGGGGCATTTTCGCACGAGGTAGGCATTGTTCGATGGAGACGAACCGACCTAACAAACAATAAAAGGTGAGACGAGGTGGGAATATCTGTGTTGCCCTAGTCTAACAAACACACCTTGAGTTCTTCGTGTTTTCTCAGTTGTGAGACGACGCTCTGACACGGCTGCCGCACACCGATAACAGCAATCATGGGCTCATATGTCACCCCCACATCTTTTTTCTCCGGACGCCTCCTCAATAAAATAAATATAAATCTCTATAAAAATCAAAAAGTCAAACAAGTGTGGGTTAGCGACCTCGTCGGTGCCGGACGCTCGAAGGATGGGGGCTCCAACTAACAGTGGTGGCGAACTCGCGGTGCATGACAGCATCGCGAAGGGGCGAAGCTTATAATTGGGTCGAACATGCATATATACTTCAATAGGACTTGGATTACATGGAAGGCTAGGTGTTCACCGAACACTTGTAACATGGTCTAATATATAAATGCACATGAGAAGGTTAAGTGTTTGAGTCGCACACTTGTAAATAGACTATACACATACAAGGTTAGACACAAGCTCGAGTGTGGGATGGTACGACGACCATGGAAGGGGCATTGGATCCGTGTGGCAATTAGGGAATCTATCACCCATGGCACCTTCATCCTCAGCAAGAAGGTCAAGTATT
This sequence comes from Avena longiglumis, assembly GCA_030063025.1. NCBI lineage: Eukaryota > Viridiplantae > Streptophyta > Magnoliopsida > Poales > Poaceae > Avena > Avena longiglumis. Next base: position 51,384,153 of record CP125973.1, on the reverse strand, counting down.
TCTTAGAGTGATCTTATTTTTAGGATTCGTCTTCGAAAGAGCAGAGCAGGGCGGTGTAGATTTGATATATTTGCACATCGTGCGGGCTTATCATCGATGGTAATGATGAGTACCTGGGGAGTAGCATCCATAAAACATGCCTCACATATGTAGGCGTTTATCACTGAATTGCACCAAACATCGTCTCTATTCTACTTTCTTTATTGATCTAATCGTGTATTATGATAGCCGATGGCGGAGACACCGACGACGCGTCGCTCGAACTCCAGGATTTCCACGGCTCGATCATGGCGGGCGCTCGTAAGGTGTCTACGATTTCGGCAACCGTGTCAAAATCTAGTTTCACTAGAATATTGAGGAGGTCAAGAGGAGGCTTCATGATCCTTCGAAGAACACTATAACATGGTGGAGAGGGCCAGATCGATGACTACCATGATAGGGAAGACGATGACTATGACATCGATTGCCAACTTTAGCATACATGGATAGCGAGAGGAGCCGGAGTTCGCTAGGTGTTCTTCATCCTGACGAATGCATCCTACATGCATCGACGCGGGGTCGGATGGGTAGGTGTGGAGGGAGGCGTGGAGGGATGGCAGCGATGCTCGCTCGCGAGCAACATGGTAGGGCGATGATGGGACAGGGATGACGACTGGTGCGGCTAGGGAATGGTGTAGGAGGCCTGCCTTGCGCATGCTGGTGCGGGAAGGGATAGCGGCGGCATGGAAAGAAGAAGAAGAGAGAAGGTAAAAAGGTTTTTTCATTTGGTTGAACAGTGGGCCCCACAACTACGGTTAACGGTTGTTTCCTCCGTTCATCTAATTGTGCCCCGTAAGCCTCCTGGGTGGCTCCCATTGTCAGAAACAGTGTCAATTTTAGTTCAATTCTGGCTTAGTATATATTGTAAAAACCTCGCAGAAAAGTGGTCACATTTTGTTGCACCACTGTAAAGTGATGGATATAAGAACTCTCTTATGTAATTGGTGAAGGAATACCAAAAGCATGTCTCAGACCTTCCTGTACACACTTACAGCATTGTCCTTATTACAGTGAACCTAACATCCTATCTTGGCAAGCTACTGTCAGCCTATTAGTTAGGCTTGCAGACATCACACTGGCATCCATCAGGGGTACATGTCATAGTCCAATTGCAATTAGGGCACGTCCCACCTTCATTGACATTTGCACGACAAATGTGCAGGCAAGCCGGAGCATCACAAGCTACTGGCGTCAGAGTGGATTGATCCTGCGCAGTGGTGGAGCCAGTAATTGAACTGAGCCGGATCGAACAAATAAGCTCTAAACTTTTTTAGGCAGAAATCAAGTTCAATCAATAAAAAATGGTCCAAACATATGCATTTTTCATATTTAATCGAGTACTACTACAAACCGGCTATAAAGAACAAGAAACTAGATACAGAAAGTGCTACATTTTGATAAGATAGTATCATACCATTAAGTTGAATCCATGTTGGAAAAATGCTTTTTTTAGGAAGATGACCTCGATGGTCCTTGTAGGAATGAAAACGTAGCATAATCTTCTTATCGTCGGTCTTTGCAAATATCTCTTTCTCAACATAGAAAATCAGCAAATCATTGAGTCAATCATCCCCTATCTTGTTTTGAAGATCTGTCTTTATGATATTCATGGCCGAGAAAACTCTCTCAATTGATGATGTTTCCACGGGTAATGTCAAAGCAAGTGTAATAAGGCGATAGACCAATGGAAAGGTCAAATGTTGTCTCTTCTGAACCAACTTGAGAGCAAGATCACTCAGACTATCACAAGTTATGAATTCAGGACTTCTCTTCATCACATCAACATATATCTCTAGTTCGTCAACCAATAGAGAACAATCATGTGAAGATATATCAGAAGAGTGCATAGTTGCAATCTCAACTAGCATATCATTATCAAATCCGCTAAATGAGTCTCTAGGATCAAGGCATGCAGTGCACATTAATAGGCGTGTAGAAGTTTTAGAAAATCTTTGATTCATCTCAACTATGTTTCTATCAAGAACCTCATTAAAGATTTCTACCTTGAAATGATGGAAGCAAGTAACCATCTTACATGATCTCCTTGAGTAACCCCTAGCTGCAATGTTATTATCCATATTTGGTACTATAATATTTCTTCCACCACAGAAGTTAGTAGCAGCAAGCAATAGAGGCTCCCATCCATCATCTCTCAATTTCTGATAGACTTTTCACTGAGACAATCATATTCATAGCACTCACTATGTTATGATCCTTGGATTGCAATGCTTGTGATAAACCATTTGTTAAACCAAACACTCAAAGCATCAGATGCAAGATAATAACAAATTCAAAGGTTTCCATGTATATGATATAACCTGAAGACACACCTTTCTCCCCGGCATCTGTCCCATCATGAGAAACACTGCATAACACTTCAATAATTGAATCCCACATTTGTTGAATCCGAATTAGAGTCCTATGGTGTGACCCCCAACGAGTATCACCTGGTATTGTTAAACTTGTCTCTTGATTTTGGCCTCTTCTCGACAAGATCTCTCCACTCTCTAGATGTGCAATCAAACGGTCATGATGCAATTGCAACAAGGCATCTTTCTTCCTACAAGAAGCACTCACCTACAAAAAATATGCATGTAGAAATTATAATTTATATATAGACAAAGAGTTGAAGAAAACGATTTGCAATTGTGTACAAAAAATTAACCAGACTGACAATCTTGTTTAAGTGATCAAAGAATTGACCAACTGGTAGAACTCCTTTCACAACCACCACAACTACCAATTGAAGTTGGTGGGCAAAATAATGCACATAAAAAGCGTGAAGGTTGTTGGCCAATACCAACATTTTGAAACCATGTAGCTCCCGGCGCATATTAGAGGCACCATCATATCCTTGGCCTCTTAATCTAGACATGGACAAATTATGTTTAACAAATATTTCATCCAAATATCTTTTCAAGAAGTTGATGTAGTCTCAATAACATGCTCAACAACGAGTAGTCTTTCCAAGATCTCTCCTTTTTGGTTCACAAACTTACAAGCAATAACATATAAGATGAGTTGTGAGAGTATGGCAATTTACTTGTCAGTATAATAAGATGAGTTCTGAGAGTATGGCTAACCTCACCATCATAGAAATTTTCTCTTTAACCGATACATCACGATACTCGTCAACAAGTAGAGAGAAACTAGCATTTCCAAGCTCACTCATAATGACTTGTGTAGCCTCTTTTGCACATGCTTGTGCTATATCTAGTTGGATTTCACGATATGTCAATTGACAATTGCCAGGAGCATGCTCATTAATGACATTGGCTACATCCTTGCATCTTGCGCCATACCAATCCAACATCTCATGAAAATTGCCCTTGTTCAAGGAAGTGCTAGACTCGCCATGCCCACAAAAAGCTAGACCTTGTTCAAGTAGAAATCTAACAACACCCACAACAACCCTCAAATGAATCTCATAATCAATATTTAATTGTTCTTCATGACAAACAAGAGCATATGCCACACTTTGCCTTTTTTTACTTTTGAAATCTTCACAACTATTTCTTGCATTGTTGCGAATGCTATTTGGTCCACCTACATGAGACTTAAAAATTTTCGATGCTTTCTTCCAATTTTTAAACCCTGTCTTTGTGAAAACATCATATCCAAAATGTGAACTATGAAAAAAACATCCTTCTCCACACTATACTCTAACCAATCATATTTGGTGTACCATGCATCCAAAAGTGACCGCCAATCTAGACCAAAATTTGTTTTGGGAAAATTATGACCAATCAAATCGATTACGACCTCTCGACAAATATGCCCATCTCATTTTCTTTACTATTAAAAGCAAAGATGCGGTTGTGTGTGGTGTCACGCTTTAATATAATTACGAAAAATGCCACCGCTAACAAACCATTTTAAATAAAATAACAACCGGACCATGCATGCGCCTTATCTTTTATCTCCCTATCCATTATGTGGCGTCTAACCAAATAATATTTGTTCCTAGATTTTATCTATGACCAACGAATTAGCTAAGAAGCTGGCTTTATCTCAATAAATAATTTAAACTTCCTAACTTGACTACACAGTTTATTTCTCTAACTATTATATACAAGTCCCGTCAGGCAATTATCCTCGATGCCGGTCCTATCTCCAATTCTATTTTCACCATGCCGATTCTAGAATAGGACACTAGTAGAAAAATGGTATTTGGTTTGGTCCAGACTAGTCCCAATTTGTTACGGATCGGGACTAGTATGAGCACTAGTTTCAGTTCATATCTTTTTGGTGGCTAGGAGCCCAAAAAAACTCTAGTCCCGGGTTGTTTCGGACATTTAGTCCCGGGTCATGATATGGCTCGGGACTAAAGGGGTTCGGGCACGGACAATACCTTTTAATTCCGGGTCATGATACGGCCCGGGATTAAAGGGGTACGGGCCGCGGCAGGAAAACTTAAAATGGCTATAATTTTTGCGTACGATATCGAAAAAAATATACAACCTATCAAAATATGCGGAAAAAAATTATGAGTTCGATTTCAACAGTCTTAGGCCGTTTTGGATTATTTTAGATTTTTAAAATTCGAAAAGGAAAAAAGTTATTTAAAAATTATTTTTTTTGCAATTTTATTTATTCCATATTGGATTCCTCACATTTTTCTGATAATTATGGATATATTATTTGTCGAATTTTGATTTACATATTTAAAGATATTATTTATGCCATATTAAATGAATAAATGGCAAATAAATAAATAAAATATTATTTTATTTAGTTTTTTACTTTCATTGGATTAAAATATTATTATTACTTATTTATTGTTGTTTACTAAAATAGTTATTTGTAATTTTGAAAAATAAAGATGTATGACATATTGATTTGGGCTAATAGGATTGATATGATAGTGTTGACAACAAGGTACAAATAGGCTTCGCGCTAGAAATCCTGATGGAACAAAGAAGTTAAGCGTGCTGAGGGTGGAGTAGTGCTAGGATGAATGACCGACCGGAAAGTTTGACCTAAGGTTAAATATATTTAGCGCTAAAAATGTTCCAAGCGAGAGGATTATGAGTCAAACAATTCAAAAGTTTAAGAAAAAAATAGAAAACAAAACTCGAAAAATATTAAAAAAAAAATCTTTAGTCCAGGGCCATATTACAACCCAGGACTAAAGGTCCTTCGTGCCCCGCTGGAAAAAAACCATGCAAAAACGTCCATACAATGGCCTCTAGTTCCGGGTTATAACAAACCGGGACTAGAGATAGGGGTCTTTAGTCCCGATTTCGCAGTTCCGGATGCAAAACCGGGACTAAAGGCTCTTACAAACCGGGACTATATGCCTTTTTTCCACTAATGGGACCACGGGATGTGTTGATTCCGAGATGCCATCCAAGCTGGAAGACGCCGAGATCACTGAGGAGGCGCGGGGTACATCGTACACATATGAACTTTGTTTTATTTGTTCTTTATGTAGATGGATTTTAGAGACAAGCTGTGGGAGCAAATAAATAGATGAGGAGGGAGATGGAATATGCATCATGGCGAGGACTACACCTACAATGATAGTAAACGTGGGAGATGCTTGGGCCCAATCGGCAGGTACTTCACGGTCACAGAGGCGATCATGATCCTTTGCCAGACATGCGGCACCCTGACTTATGTTGTCATCTCCTGCAAGAACATCTGCTCCGTGCTCCTGCCATCTCGCTGGCCACCGTCGTCCTCGTGGTCCTGCTATTGGACGAGGTCGTGTTCTCCTCCGTCTGCCTCCCCTCAACACTTGCACCATTCAGCATCCTCGCTGATGGGTACACCATTCTCAAGAAGAATGTCAGGTTCACAACTGATTAATAAAAGAACTATCGCAACCCTGTCGTCCCCCGGGGGCGACAGGGCCATGACTTTGACGCCCCCTCCTCCAGCTCCCTCACCTCGCCTTCTCTCCTGCCATCGTCGGCCTGCATATCGCCGGTCAAGCCCGGGCGGCACCTGTGCCGGCAGACCTCCTCCTTCTCCCCCTCGGTGGTTCTCGCGCGGGGCGGGCTTCCCCTGAGTGGTGTTCCTAGGCGGCGACTGTCCAGCGAGGTGGTGGGGTGACCCGGTGCGGTCACGGGTGGGTTCTTGCGTGGTGGCGTGGCCCTTGGCAGCGGGACAACGAGTTGCTGCTGGCTGGCGGCTGCTGCAATCGTGCAGCCCATATCAGGGCCCACCCAAATGGGCTTGCGTGGGCTGGCGGCGCAGCTGGCGTGGTCGGTGTCTCCTAAAGGTGGAGGTGAGGAGCTGGACATCGGGGTGGTCGTGGTACTGTCGCCGGCTTGCTACAACATGGCGACAAGAGCTTGCGGTCCCATTTCAGGCCCGCCCGGGCCATGGAGGCCTGGTGTACTCTTGCTATCGTGTCCGGTCATGGGTGGTGCTGGGGTATATGCCCCTGTATTCACGTGAATACCAAAATATTTAAGAAAAAAAATATTTTATACATGCAGTCTAGTTGTTGTATGATTAAGGCCATGTACTATATGGGTTCGGCTCGTACCAAAATATGTCGAATCGATACTATTTTGCTGCTATGTATGACTCCGATTCAATGCAGAGATGGACATATGCAACCAATATTTTATACATGCATGCATGCCTATTCTCACCAATCTCTCTCTTTCTTCACTCTATACCATGTGGGATAGGACACCTTGACCCATACATGCATGCTTACTTTGCCAGTAAAGAACCGAACCAAATATTTGATTCGCTTTTTGTGTCGGTCTTATGGCCCATACAGCAAATCCACTGAGCCAACTATTCTAATCGCTCAAGTCGCACCGACCGCGACCAGAGTCCCTCACGCCTAGGCGACCTAAGACGCGCGCGACGCTGCGACCTCCACCCGGCGGCGGCGCGGCAGGCGGCAGCCCTAGCCCCCGGCCAGACGAGCAGCGGCTAGCGGCGAGCCAGCGGGAAGCGGCGGCGGACATCAACGGACAGCCGGCCAGGACGTACTACAGGGCACCATGTACGTTTCCATGCTTTTCCCCCTCTTTAGTCTTGATGTTCTGATTTCCAAGATGGCTAGATGCTTCTAAAGTTGTACCAATTCTTAATTTCCTAGATTTCGTAGTACTAGGTAGTAGCAGATTTGGTTTTATAATTTATATCAATTACTAGCGGTGTTATATATAATTTAGCAGTTAACCTCGTCATATTTGCATCAGCTACTAGTGGCCATGTCGACAGGCAACCTACGAACCTAGCTCTAGGTGGTGTGTGTGCGGTTGGTTTGTGTTGGTGGTCAGATTGTCTACGTGTGTCCTCGAGGCGGTCGTGTTCCACGATGGTCTGTATGGATGTCTATATTGGTTTTAGTCCGTATTCCGCAAATTAGCTGGTCAATTTTTTTTCTGCTTTTTAAATAAAATGAACAATATTGCCTGTTTTGTTCAAGAAACATATTTACTATTTCTCTTGGTTTCTTGTAATCTAAATGAAGAAGAAGAGTGCTGCTGCGTTAGCATATTTGCATTGTAGGAAAAAGCTTCAAAAGACAAATGCGTGCAAGCACCACCAGATAACGTGAACCAGAGAGCAGTTGTGCAGCCCCAACTCCTTTTTTTTGCGGGTAACCCCAACTCCAATTGTAGAATATGAAGAAATAATTGATGAAGAGGAAGTTACATTTGTTGAGAGAAAAATCTTCAATCAAGTAAACGATGAGGATGCCATTTCTCTTATGATTTATGAATTGTTACTTCAATGATAAATTATTAATGTCCTATAGTGCTTGGTGTTGTTATCAATTTTATACTTCATATTGTGCATTGTGAAAAAAAATTCAACAATGAATACCCTGTGGCCATTTCCTGGCGCCGTCACTATGTCCAGTCGGCTATCGCTACAACGGTGGAGGTACTTCCCTCTCGCATGGCTTCGGGGCTGCCGCTCTTGTTCCTTGCGCTCTCTTAGTCCATCCTCTAGGCCTCGCCATGGTGTTCTCAGTGAGACGGTGATGGTGGCATCGAGACCGTGGTGCCGCATGTTGGTGGGCGGATTTGCTGGGTGCCGAACTTCGAAGCACTCGGGGTAGTGGTTTGATGGGCATCGGGAGAAATCCCTGTCGGTATTCTGACACTGATGGGGTGACGCCAGCTGGTGTCGCCATTCCTTCTTGGAGGTCGCCGGGTGTGCCCCCTTCCCGCTTACCTCCGCGTATAGGGGAAACCCTAGGACAGGTCCGGGCAGCAGCGCCATCCTCGTCGCTCTCCTTCTTGAAGGTGTTGCTTGTTACGTGATGTTTCAGAGTTCTCGGCACGTGGTGGGACTTCTTCGGTGGGCGCAGCGGTTGCGAGCCATCTTCGTTTAGTCGATGCTATTGGCATTGTTTTTCTTTTGTTTCTCTTAGTTTTTTGTTTGGGTGTGACTGTGCTAAGGCCCCAACCGTTGTATCATTGTATCGAGTGGTTTTCTATATTAAAATAGCGGGCCGAAAGCCTGTTTCAAGTTTCACAACTGATCTCGGGGAAAAATTTCAGCGGCCATAACGTGTTCACCTGTGGCATCGTTGTGTTCTTCTAGCGCTAAAGCCGTCTATGTCGCACATGGGGTTCCTATTTTCCTCGTCCGTCCCACCTCCTCCTCTCTCCTTTATTCCTATTTTTCTTAAATTATTCTCCCATACTTTTTTGTTCCCTGTTCTACTCAATGCCATGATTCTCTCTCTCCTCCCGTGGCCACCACCGTCACTGCCAACACTAGCACCCGCTAGGGATTTGTGGAGGAGAAGGCGTCCATAGATATAGAGTGAGCCGCTGACGAGCAATGCACTTAGGGGTAAGGGTGCGGGTGCGCCAACGATGGTGTCAATGTGGCGGTGGACCTTCAAGGGAAGGCTAGAGTCGAAGACATACCGACTAGGGATGAGCTTTGAGGAGGACGGTGCAGCAAGGCGATGCGTCGCAGGCGCCAGTGGCAGGCGGTGGCTACATGGGAGGACAAGAGCTCGAGTGCAGGAGAAATGGTGGTTCTACCTTCCCCTCCATGTGTATTATTTCCATTTTGAAAAGAAAATAACTCCGTGTATTATTTTGGACAACTACAAATATTGCATCAAGAAGGGTCTGTTATGAAATTATTCTTGTTTTCAAACTTTTTATTGTTTGGGATCTAATCGGGTATCTCAATATATGTTACTCCCTTCGATCCATATTACTTCCAGTGACAATTAATATAGATTGGAGGGAGTATTAAACTGAATCATTAGCTGCTTTGCATCATGTGAAGGGTTTCGCAGCATAGTAAATCAAAAAAAATTTACGGATGCGAACGGGAAAGCCAAGATCTAATCTAGGAGATGCAAACAACGAGGGGGATTAGATGAGATCTTCATACCCTTGAAGATTACGACATGAACGCTCGGAACGTGGGTGATGTAGTCGACTCGCTTCTCCTCCTCGCGATCCGATCCGATCTAACACCGCAAGTGGCGATGCCTCCGAGAGATGCACGCGGCACCTCGACGCCTCCTCCTTCCTCGGTCCAGCAAGTATGGTGGAGAGATTGGATCTACAACGTGACTGCCGTGAAAGTGGTGGAGAGTTTCAAACAGGCTTCGCCACGCAATGGGAGGAGAGAGAGGAGGGCAGCAGGCTAGGGTTGTGGAGGAGGTGTGGGAGGGTGCGCCCCAGCCCTCTTTATATAGAGGGTGGGCGGCCTAGCCCCTCCCCAAGCCCTAGGCCGGCCAAGGGAGGAGTGGGGGCAAGTTTCCTCCCTTCTAGAAGCTCCCTAGGGTTTCCCCTAGGTTTGACCATGGCCCTATGGGGCCTTGTGCCCCCGGCCCAATGCGCAGCACTCCTCATAGGCCCATGCCCTCCCCAGGTGGGGCCACGTTGGTCCCTCCCAAGGTTCTAGAAGCTTCCGATACAATACCGATTAACCCAAACAATTCAACTCCAAAACTGCATTGCCTTATATGAATCTTATTCTCCGGAACCTCTCGTGATGTCCCGGATCCCATCCGAGACCAACAAAAACTCATAAACCAATTATCCAATCTATCCTAGCATCGAGACACGTTATGTGTGACCTTCGGGTTCGAGAATATGACATGATCTTCTATCAATAATCAACAATGGGTCCGAAACCCATATTGACTCACACATTCATCGATGATCATATCGGATAAACCACGATGCGGATTCAATCAATCCCATATATATATTCCTCTGCCTCGCGATATTTTACTTGCCCGAGATTTGATCGCTTGCATCATACCTAGTTCAATCTTGTTCACAAGTACTTTACTCGTTCAGTAATCCGATATCACCTTGTGATTAACTCCTTAACCACATGCTTGCAAGCGTGTTGATATCGACACGAGTGGGCCCAAGTATATCTCTCCGACTTGGGAGGGACAAATCCCATCTCGATACATACAATCCAACAGTACTTTCCGATCACCGAGAGACACCTCTATGATCACCCTCTCATAGGATGACGTTTGATGACCTCAAAGCTTTCTTCCGATACCAGGGAGTTGTATTATCTCATGGTCTAAGGAATACAATATTTGACATAAGAAAAGCTTCGCAAAGATGAACACGATGACACGATCTAATTGCTCCGTTTAGTTTGGGTCTATCCATCATATCATTCTCTCAATGATATGATCTCATTATTAATCGACAACTCATGTCTATGGTTAGGAAACCTTAACCATCATTAATCAATGAGCTAGTCCATAGAGGCATACTAGGGACACGGTGTTGTCCATAAACCACACAAGTATTAAAGTTTCCGCTTAATACAATTCTAGCATGGAATATAAACTTTATCATGAACAAGAATTATAATAATAACATCTTTATTATTGCCTCTAGGGCATAATTCCAACAGTCTCCCACTTGCACTAGAGTCAATAATCTAGTTTACATTTGGCAACAATCTCACACCCATGGCACTAAGCCGATCATGTTTTGCACGTGGAAGAGGTTTAGTCAATGGATCTGCGACATCTCAGATGTACTTTGCTAATCTTCGATCTCCATCTCGCTATATAATCTCGGATTATATGAACTTATGTTGATATGCTTGGTCTTTGAATGATATCTTGGTTCCTTAGCGAGTTATGGCGCCATGTTGTCACACAATATCTCCAAGGGTCCAATGCACTTGGAATCACGCCAAGTTCGGATGAAGTTCTGATCCAAACTCCTTCACTTGACGCTTCAAAGACCATGTATTCCGCTTTACGAGATCCCGTGATCATGCTTTGCTTGCGCTTCTCCAACTCACAGCCTCCATTCAAAATATAAACGTATCCTGCCCGAGATTTAGAATCATCCTTGTCGGTGTCGAAACTAGCGTCGACGCTACGATGAGTCGCTCATCACCTCCATAGACTAAGAACATTTCTTTAGTCCTATTTAGGTACTTTAGGATGTTCTTCACGGTCCAAAGGTTCCACTCGATCACTTTGGTATCTGCTCGTCAAACTAAGAGCATTGGACACATCCGGTCTAGTACATAGCATGGCATACATGATAGAACCTATGGTCGAGGCATAAGGCACTTTGCTCATAGCTTCTCTATCATTTACCATAGCTGGACACTGAGCCTTGCTCAATATCTTACCTGACAACATAGGCACTGAACCTTTCTTTGCCTTATTCATTCTGAACCTTTTCAGAACTTTGTCTAGGTATGTACTCTGGCTTAAAGGCGTCTTTGTCTATCTCTATAGATTTTGATGCCCAATATATAAGCAGCTTCACCTAGGTCTTTCATTGAAAAACACTTGTTCAAATAACTCTTCACATCGTTAAGCATGTTAATGTCATTTCCAATAATCAATATGTCATCCATATATAGTACCAGAAATGTCACCGAGCTCCCACTCACTTTCTTGTAGATACAAGCTTCGTAGCAATTTGGAATAAATCCAAAGCTCTTGACCACTTGATCAAAACGAAGGTTCCAACTCCGAGATGCTTGCTTCAGTCCATAAATAAAACGCTGAAGTTTGCATACTTTATCAGCATCCTTAGGATCGACAAAACCTTCGGGTTGCATCATATACAACTCTTCATCAATGTTGCCATTGAGGAAAGCAGTCTTGACATCCATCTGCCATATTTCATAATCATGAAACGCAGCAATTGCTAATAAAATCCGAATGGACTTAAACATCGCTACGGGAGAGAAAGTCTCATCGTAGTCAACACCTTGAACTTGTCGAAAACCTTTTGCGACAAGTCGTGCTTTATAGACGGTAACATTACCATCCGCATCCGTTTTCTTCTTGAAGATCCATTTGCACTCAACGGCCTTTCGGTCGCTAGGAGTGTCCACCAAAGTTCATACTTGGTTTTTGCTCATGGATCCTAATTCGGATTTCATGGCCTCTAGCCATTTCTCAGAGTTTGGGCGCATCATCGCTTCCTCATAGTTCGTAGGTTCACTGTCTTCTACCAAACCAACAAGATCGAAGACAGGTTGTCGTACCACTCGGGAGGGGCACGCGACCTTGTCGACTGCTGACGAAGAGTAACATCGTCCGAAGCTTCATGATCCTTGTCATTAGCTTCCTCTATTATTGGTGCAGGCGGCACTGGAACAATTTCAGGTGCTGCGCTACTCTCCAATTCAAGAGAAGGTTTAACAACCTCGTCTAAATCTACTTTCCTCCCACTCACTTCTTTCGAGAGAAACTCCTTCTCAAGAAAGGAACCGTTCTTTGCGACAAACACTTTGCCTTCGGTTCTGTGATAGAAGGTATACCAATAGTTTCCTTAGGGTATCCTATGAAGACGCATTTCTCCGCTTTGGGTTCGAGCTTGTCCGACATCAACTTCTTGACGTAGGCTTCGCATCCCCAAACTTTAAGAAACGACAATTTAGGTTTAGCACCAAACCACAGTTCATACGATGTCGTCTCAGCGGATTTAGATGGTGCCCTATTTAAAGTGAATGCAGCGGTTTCTAATGCATAACCCCAAAATGATAACAGCAAATCAGTAAGAGACATCATCGATCGGACCATATCTAATACGGTTCGATTCATGCTCGACACACCATTGCTACTGTGGTGTTCCGTATGGAGTTGCAAACGATTCGCTTGCTTTAAGATGCGTGAGAAAATCATAACTCAAATATTCACCTCCACGATCGGATCGTAGAAACTTAATTTTTCTGTTACGATGGTTCTCCACTTCATTCTGAAATTCCTTGAACTTTTCAAATGTTTTAGATTTATGTTTCATTAAATAGATATACCCATATCTACTTAATTCATCGGTAAAAGTGAGAAAAGAGTTGTGACAACCATTTACTTTTATGCTAGGAAGGAAGATATCTCTGTACAGGAGTTTCTTACAGCTGATAGTTTGACACAACTCTTTTATCTCCCTTTATCACCTGAAGCACTAAGCGAACCGAGGGACATTCGTAATAGTCAGAGAAATTGAACTAAGAGAACACTCACATGACACTTGGAGCTATGTTTGGGGGACAAAGAATTCACTTCAAAGAAATATTATCAATACAATTTCAAATATAAATCCACACATATCCTTTAATTGGATGTGGAAATCAAGTGTACAAAGAAAAGTGAAGTTCTTTGGGTGGTTAATTCTTTCGATGATTGAATACAAGAAACATGTTAAGAAGAAGACATTATGCATTGGGGATCTGATATGATTGTTTTATGTGTAATCACAATCGAGGAAACAATTGAACATTTGTTTTTCATTGCCCATTTAGCCAAGATTGCTGGAGTTCAATTAACATCTCTTGGGCTATGAATAACTCTAGACTCCGGATCATTGAGCAAGGAAAAAAGAGTTGGAATAAAAAGTCGTTTATGGAAATCACCTTGCCGGGCTCTTGGAACATCCGAAAGAGAGAAACAATCTCTGGTTTAATAACATACAACCCTCGGGCTTGGAAATCAAGATTTGTCACGATCTGTCATCTTGATTCATAGGACTAAAGAGGAGCTACATCCACTTATCAAGAGCATTATTCATAGTTTGTAAACCTTCTTGTACTCCTAGATTTAACTTTTCCGACTTTTTAGAGTCTCTCCCCTTCCTCCTCTCTGTAAATATGGAACCTTACATATTCCGACCCATTATTAATGAAAATGAGGCAAGAGGAGTCTTTCCTCGTTATTATCCTCAAAAAAGTGAGAAAATAGCGATATCCACCGTCGAAACACTCATCGGTCCGCATACATCGGTATGTATGATTTCCAACAAGTCCGTTGTTCGCTCCATCATACCGAGAACGGGTTTTATCATCTTGACCATGAGACATGGTTCATGTGTCAAATGATTCAAAATCAAGAGACTGTAAGTCCATCGAATGGAGTTTTTCATGCTTTACACCAATATGACCTAGGCAAAGCACCACAAATAAGTAGTATTATCACTATCTACTTTGCATCTCTTAGCCTCAATGTTATGGATGTGTGTTTCATCCTTTCGAGTTTCGAAGAAATAAACCATTCACAATGTGCATGACCATAAAAGATGTTACTCATATAAATAGAACAACCATTATTCTCCGATTTAAATGAATAACCGTCTTGCAATAAACATGATCCGAAATAATGTTTATGCTCAACGCATACACATAATAACACTTATTAAGGTTTAAAACTAATCCGAAGGTAAAACTAAGGAGAGCGTCGACGGCCATCACATCAACTCTTGATCCGCTAACGCCAGCATCGTCACCTCATCCCTCGCAAGCCGTCTATTCCATAGCTCTGCTTTGAGTTACAAATATTAGCAATCAACCAAGATCAAATACCCGTGCACTACAACGAGGGCTAGTAAGGAAACATCAATAACATGTATATCAAATATACCTTTGATGGTGCCACCTTCTTGTCTGCTAAGTACTTGGACGATGCCCAAAGGACCCTTGTCCTTGCAATAGAAGCACTCTGTCCGCTTGGGTCCAGACTTGAGCTTCTTCTCGTGAGGGCAACGCTCTTCTGGCCGCCTTTCTTGAAGGGCTTCTTTGCACCCTTACCTTTCTTGAAGGTGGGGGCTTGTTGACCATCAACACATGATTATCCTTTTGATGTCCACTTCAGCCTTGACTTAGCGAAGAGCTTGGTGATCGATCGGTGGAACCAATCGATTGTGAGTCACTACAAAACTTTTGTAGGCGGGAGGAGTGATTGCGAACCACTGGCAATCTTGAGCTCCTCTGGAATCTTGAGTCCAGCTTGCTCAAGGCGTTGAGTGTAGCCCGACATCTTTATGGCGTGCTCACTAACGGAACTCCTTCCTGCATCTTGCGGTTAAAGAATTTCTCAGAGATCTCATATCTCTCAGAACGGGCCTGAGTCTGAAACATAGTTTTCAGCTCCTCAAGAATCTCAAAGGGCCCGGGATAGTCTTCAAAAAGATTTTGAAGGTCCGATTACATAGCAAACATGGTGCTCTTAATCACACCATAATCATCTTTGCGCCGATAGATGCCTTTCTCATCACCGCGCATCTGTTAGGGCGTCACCTAGCGCATTCTCAAGGACATAGTCCTTTTGACCACTAGAGAGAATTATTCTCAGATTACGGAACCAGTTGGTGAAGTTAGACCCATTGTTTCTAAGCTTTTCTTTCTCAACGAAAACGTTGAAGTTGAAGTTGGACTTAGCCATTTGATCTACAATATTTGCAAGTACAAATTAGACTATGTACATGATAACTAGTTCAACTTTTAATCAAATTACTAGATAAACTCCCACTAAATTCAACATCCCTCAAGTTGTTTAGTGAACATGATCCAAATTCACCACACCTAATCCGATCTTCACGAGAAGAGATGTGGCTTCAATGGTGGATAACGAAGTGTCAATCATATCATTCATATGACTCATGCTTAACCTTTCGGTTCATGTGTTCCGAGGCCATGTCTGTACATGCTAGGCTCGTCAAGTCAAACCCAAGTATTTCCGCGTGTGCAAAACTGGCTTGCACCCGTTGTATGTGAACGTAGAGTCTATAGCACCCGATCATCACGTGATGCTTGGACACGACGAACTTTCGCAACGGTGCATACATGGGGAGAACACAGTTTTGTCTTGATCTTTAAGTGAGGAATCATCTTATAATGCTACCGTCGCGATCTAAGCATAATAAGATACATAAAAGGATAAACATCACATGCATATAACTTTATGTGACATGGTATAGCCAATCTTCGCGCAATGATCTCCATCTTGTGCGTGTCGGCATGATCTCCATCACTCCACCATGATTGCCTCCACCACGAATAGCAACTACAACTATTGATAACTACTTAGCGATGAAGTGAAACTATTACATGTCGTATAAGAAGTTGACACACAGGTCATACACAATTATAAAGACAACCATATGGCTCCTGCCGGTTGTGTACTCATCGACAGTGGCGGAGCTAGAGCATGGTGGATCATGGTTCACACATGGTGCCACACCAAGTAAAAACTTTTGTTTCGGGGTGCACACATGGTAAAAATCTGTCATTTTGCAAAGAAAATAGAATTTTTCCTGGGTCCTGTGCACCCCCTTGCCACTACATGGATCCGCCCCTGCTCATCGACATGCAAGTCATGAAACATTACAAAACATGATCATTGCATACAACATACACATCACATCTTGGGCCATACCATATCACAGAAAACAATCCCTGCAAAAACAAGTTAGATGCCTCTACTTTGTTGTTGCATGTTTTACGTGGCTTATGGGAGTAGCAATCTAAGAACGATTCTTACCTACGGAAAGCCATAATGGTGATATTATGGTTGCCAAACTCCGGTGTAAATCCCATGACAACTATAGTGAGAGAAATAGGCATCCACCAGCCGCATGTGTGGAACAAGCCACACGTCAAGTGCGGAGCCGGTCTCGCGAACGACGTCGCGTAAAGTTGGCCTGGACCGCTTCAATATCACTATCCCGCGTCATAAGAAGAACACAAACAAGAGGCTTGCAACATAAAACATCAACGCCCGCAACAACCATGTTGCGTTCTACTCGTGAAACAGATCTACGCATAGATCTAACTCTTATACCACTGAAGGATTTTGCAGCATAGTAAACCAAAAAAAATTACGGATGTGAACGGGAAAGCCAAGATATAATCTAGGAGATGCAAACAACGAGGGGTATTAAATGAGATCTTCATACCCTTGAAGATTCAAGCCGGGAACGTTAAACGGGCGTGGGTGATGTAGTCGTGCTACTTCTCCTCCTCGCGATCGATCCGATCTAACGCAAGTGGCGATGCCTCCGAGAGATGCACACGTGCGGCACCTCGGCGTCTCCTCCTTCCTCGGTCCGGCAAGTATGGTGGAGAGGCGGATTGGATCTACAACGGCGGCGGTGCAAGTGGTGGAGAGTTTACGCATGTGGCTTCGCCACACGCAATCGGGAGGAGAGAGAGGCGGCAGGGCGGCTAGGGTTGTGGAGGAGGTGTGGGAGGGGGTGCGCCCCCAGCCCTCTTTATATAGAGGGGTGGGCGGCCAGCCCTAGCCCCTCCCCCAAGACCTAGGTCGGCGGCCAAGGAGGGAGGAGTGGGGGGCAAGTTTCCCCCTCCCTTCTAGAAGCTCCTGTCGGGGGGTTAACCCCGGGTATGTCAGAGACGGGGAAAGACAGAGGTACAGTCCCCGTCTGATTGCCGAGCTACGGCCTAGGTCGGCCGAATCATGTATATGTCGGCCGATGAACGGAGGCAAGAAGCTTACGTATAGGTATAAAGTGGTAACCTGGCCGAGTTAATGAGAAACTCAAATTGGTTACACAAATGATCTTCGTGCGGTGAGAGCAGGCGAATAACGCAAGGTAAGGCGAGTTATCTGAAGCTTGCGGAGAAGGAGAAGCTTGGGGTCAAACCATAGTGCAGGCTAAAAGGAATCTGAGCAGGCCAAGCGCAGAGACAAGGAAGCCTTGGGGAGAGGAGGGCGAAGGAGGTCACGGAGGTGGCAGTCTTTGGAGCCCGAGGCGCAGAAGAGGCGGTGGAGCTTTGCCGTCGTTGGAAGGAGACAGGAAAGGAGGCCGAATTACCACTTTGGGACAAGCATATTCCTCGAATATGCTTGCCCGTCAAATTCTAAGGGCACCCAAGGGACCCCTTTATAAGGGGGGGTTTGGGCCCTGAGGAAGAGGAAGGTCTTTTGAGCAACGTTAGGCTGGGGAAATTCACATAGTTCCCCTGTAAACAGCTCTTGGAGCACTTGTAACACATAGAGAGAAATAAAGTTCATCACTTTGGCGGCTTGAGTGTAAAGCAGTTGCATCTTCCTCCCGGATCCCACTAGCATCCATTGGCCCCACACTTTAGCCTACCCATGGCATCTGCCGTGCCACCACCACAGTTGGGGCGGCCAGTGCTAGGCGGAGTTGTGATCCGGACGGAAACTTCATCAACACCGTGGCCGCGTTGTTTCGGGCGTGGTCGAGATTTGGTCTCTGACTATGTCGAGACAATGCGAGGAGCTTCAGGAAAATTCCCCAGCGCAGCGGGATCTTCATCGGCTGGCGAGCACGGGGTCTCGTCGGCGTCGGCGTCTCGACGTTATCCTCACCAGGTTGTTGTTGCGGGGAACCACCTCGAAGCGCGGCATCCATCGAGAACGTCGGCGGTAGCGTCGAGGTGATGGTTGCGGCGAGGGCACCGGAGCAGACCTTGGCAGGTCAAGCGGAGAGCCCGCCGCAGTGCATGGTAAGCAGATTACACTGCAAACCCGAGGTAATTCCGCGTGGCAAACCGGCCGAACTACACGACACCACCCCAAAGGCACCAAGAGTGAGAGGACCGCCTGGAGACCAGAGAACATTCTCGAGCAACTATAGATAACTTAACTACACCATGGCGCCGATACTTGATCCGCAAATGCTCAGCGAGTTAGAGGAAACCGGGCAAAAGTCTGGTAGAGGCCCAAAAGTATCGACCTGCAGAGTCCTTGAACAGGACCACGAGAGAATATGCAAAAGCTAATAAGCTTGATATCGCACTTTGCGGGTGGACGAACTGAGATTAAGAGGAAAGAACCTCATGAGTGATATTAACAAAGAGCATGAAGCTCAGAGCCGAATCGGGCGATTTGGGTTTGCCGAGTATAGTACCCGCGAAAAACCTAAGATGGCGAATGCATAAGATTGGAACTAGAGGGGTTAACGAGGAAGCTCGGCGGAAGCAACAAGAAAGAGTGAATGAGGTGATGCGCATCGCGAACCAGCAAAATGAGAAATGCTCGAGCTAACCCGGCAAGACCGGGGCTTCACGAATGGTTCATTCGGCACACACCTTTATCTGCTGGGCACATCTTCACCGGAAACAACGCTAGAAAAGAAAAGCGGTAACCTCGGGAAAAGGAACAAACAAATTGTTCCATACGACCCAGCAATAAAGGAAAGGCAAACGAGAGGCAATGTAGGCCGAGGTAATAGTGGGGAGAGAAACCACGGCCAGTGTGGAAAGGACGGCGGCCGAGGTAATGGGGAACACGGCGAGAAAGAACACGCAAGAGACAATCATGAAAACCAAACCCGGCGAAATAAGGAGAAGTGCCGCTCAACCCACAACCAAGACACGAGCCTCGGCAAGAAAGAGAAGTGAGGCCAGCTCGCTACAATCGTGAATGAAAGGTATAATGATGGATATTCCGAGCTAGAATCGTAAACCAAGGTGGACAATCACTATGGGATGCAGGATAGAATCACTGTCTGAGACTTACCGAAAGTGATGCAAGAGTAAAATTGGATCGGTTATACCGGTCCGAGCTATTGAAGAGCAAGGTCCACCAGTCCGGCGTGTTTTGGGCCACGGATCATGGGCGAACCACCGTGCCAAATTTTCAATTGGCAAGAGGCACAAAAGCATACAATGGAAGTACCAAGCCACAAGACTGGTTAATTGATTATGCTACCTTGATGAAGATAGCGGGTGGCAACTGAGATGGGCTGTGCGGTATGTCCCGAGATGTTGGAAGGACCAGCCGGTATGGTTGAATAATCAACCACAGCGGTATCAAGCTGGTTGGACTTCAAGAGATGTTAAATCGGCAACTTTACCAAGACATACAAGAGACCAAATAGACCACGACAATCGGCCATGTGCAAGCGGCGAATGAAACAGAGAGAGTTTTTAACTCGATGGTGTAACTTGAGAAACTCATGTGAAGGAGTTATTGAGTCGCAAGAGATCGCTTGGTTCGCGCAAGGTCGCCGATACTGGCGGTGTGTTGCAACGCTGCAGAGAGATATGCCAACCTTTGGCGTAAACTATCGAATAGCGGACTCCTATGCTTTGGGTGACCCAACCCAACCGGAGTTAATGCGGCCGATCATCGTGAGCGACAAGACCAATACGAGAGAATTGGCGGGTCATCTAGGCGTGATTTCGGAGGAAGAAGAAGAAGAAGAGGCCGGATTATAGGTATAATTCGCCTGTGTGGCACTGTGGCCAAGACCGGCCGAGTCACGGAGTAACTCAGCACGAAAAATGGACCTCAACAGTGGACCGCAAGAAATGATGGAAAGAGGCAATGGACCCCGAGCAAAAGAAGCAATGGCAAGAGAAGAAGTATACATTTGAATCCATGTTGGATCACCGTAAATTTCACATCAAACCCATCTAGACCAGCCAATCACACAACCCGCAATGTGCTTGGATGAAAAATGCGATGGGTAACCCGGCAGAGTTCGGGCTCCCCATCGGATGCAACAGACAGATCCGCAGTTAATCGGAGCAAATGCACAAGCGATCTGCCGCCCCTCCTCCGAGGTATGATAACTCGGATCGGAGGGATGCAGTGCATCAAGTGATAAACCAGGGGCAGGACGGAAGGATAAATCCGGCAAATGCTGGACGCAATGATTACAGGAACATCACCCTCTTACTGCGTGTTCTAGCGAGCAATGAGGACAAGCGAGTGTCGGCGCCGACATATGGAAGTGAATGCAGTTGTACCAGCAGTGCCAAGATATCAGCCATGGTCTGATCAGGAGATAACTTGGAGCATAAAAGATCACCCCAGGATAATGCCGAATCCAGGATCATACGCACTTGTGTTGGATCCGACATTTGTGGGGCCGAGCATCAATGTGAAATTCTCAAAGGTACTCATTGATAATGGAAGCAGTATTAACATCATGTACAAAGATACCATGCACAAGCTCGGTATATCACAGAACATGCTGCAGTCCACAAGGACGATTTTCCATGGGATAGTGCCAGGGCTTTCATGTGAGCCCATTGGTAAGGTCCGAGTGGACGTCTTATTGATTACAAGAGATAGCGCAGAGCGAAAATTTGGAATTTGAGGTGGTTGATCCGAAAGCTGTTATCATGCTACTCGGACTGACCCTTGGCCAAATTCATGAGCGTTGTCATATAGGTTATCTAAAGATGAAATTACCCGGACCACAAGGGTGATAATAGCCAGGGATTACAAGAAGTCAATGGAGTGTGCCTCGGGGTCAAATTTGGCGAATCGTTGGTCATAGCGAGAGAAAAGAAAAGGATTCAAGAGGTAGCAGCCCTCGATCGGCACAATTAAGCATGCCGCATTGGCCAACCCTCATGGCGCGTTTCTTTCCAACCAACCAAAGAAACGAAGAAAGTTCAGATTGATGAGCAATTCCCAGGCGCCTTGTCACTATTGGTGCGGGTCTTGACGCCAAATAGGAAGGCGAGCTCACCAACTTCCTCCGTGAGAATCGGGACATATTTGCATGGTCTACTCAAGATCTGCAAGGTGTGCCGAGGGAGTTGGCTGAGCACTCTTTAAACGTCAGGCCAGGAGCACGGCCGGTGAAGCAACCTCTCCGCCGCTTCGCCGAAGACAGGAGAAAAGTGATAGGAGATGAGATAGCTCGGCTTCTCGCCGCCGGGTTTATCATGGAGGTGCTTTATCCGGATTGGTTATCAAATCCGGTGCTAGTAGAAAAGAAGAAAGATGACCCTAATGTAGCTATTGTGTGGCGAATGTGTATCGACTACACTAACCTAAACAAGGCGTGTCCGAAAGATCCTTTTCCATTGCCTAGAATAGACCAAGTCATTGACTCGACCGCTGGCTGTGAGTTGTTATCATTTGTAGACGCGTATTCTGGTTTCCACCAGATACCGTTAAATCCGGCCGATCAAATAAAGACTGCATTTATTACCCCGTACGGGGCTTATTGTTATCGCGATGCCATTCGCCGAGAAATGCGAGCAACGATCAAAGGTGCATGCAAAAATGTTTACATGATCGATAGGAAAAATGTACAAGTATATGTGGATGATGTCATCAAAACTAAGGAAAGCGTAACCCTACTAGAAGATATACAAACTTCGCGAACACGAGAAGGTTCCGAATGAAACTCAACCCGGAGAAATGCACATTTGGCGTGCCGGCGGGAAAACTACTCGGGTTCCTTGTGTCCAGCCGAGGTATCGAGGCTAATCCGACGAAGATAAGAGCAATAGAAAAAATGGAATTGCCGAGATGTTTGAATGATGTACAAAAATTCACGGGCTGCCTCGCCTCGCTTAGTCGATTTGTATGTCGGCTAGGAGAAAAGGCACTGCCACTCTATCAGCTGATGAGAAAGTCGGACAAATTCGGCTGGACTCCCCAGGCCGACCTTGCGTTTCATGAGTTGAAAAAGATGCTAGTTACGGCACCCATTTTAGCTTCTCCATTATCGAAAGAACCTATGCTACTTTATATAGCGGCTACCAATCGAGTAGTTAATCGTGGTTGTAGTAGAACGGCTTGAAGAGGGTAAGTCTTCAGAGGCCGATATTATTTAAGTGAAGTATTATCCACTTCAAAGCGTAATTATCCGCATTATCGAAGATGGCCTATGGAGTATATATGTCGGCAAAAAGCTTAAGCATTACTTTGAAGAGCATCCAATCGAGTAATATGTGAGGCACCCATAGCCGACATATTGAACAACAAAGACGAGTGGCGAATAGCAAAATGGGCGATCGAGTTATCACCGTATGCTCCACAATTTGATAGAAGAGATGCAATCAAATCTCAGTCATCGCCGACTTTCTCGTAGATTGGGCCGAGGTGCAATGAGCCACCCTTGCCGATCCAAATTCGACAATGCACTTTGATGGTTCCAAACTAAGGAGCGGTTTGGGCGCAGGAATAGTGCTGACCTCGCCTAAAAAAGATCAATTGAAGTATGTACTGCAAATACATTTTGCCGCGTCCAACAATGTAGCTGAATATGAAGCACTAGTCCATGGATTAAAAGTAGCAAAAGAAATGGGAATACGCCGAATCCTATGCTACGGTGACTCGGATCTGGTAGTCTGACAAGTATCAGGCAGTTGGGACGCATTAGACGCTAATATGGCTTTATACAGATTCCATGTGCAGAAGATCAGTGGATATTTTGAAGGATGTGAATTCCACCACATACCACGAGCAGAAAATGACGCTGCTGACACATTGTCAAAATTAGGATCAACCCGGCAATCGATTCCGCTTGTATAGCCCTTGAGCACCTCAGAAACCGTCAATAAACCCATCACCGAGTCCGAATCAATCTTTATCCCGAAGTTCTGCAGAGAATCATACACCAATAGAGATAGATCCGCATGACAAGATTCGAACCCTAAAGAGGGACAGCCGAGGTAATAGCGATCATGGAAAGGGCCGAGGTATGTATGTCGGCAGAGAGCATGGAGATGAGCGGTGAAATCATCGCAGAAAGAGCAACGCCGACATGGGCGCAACCCATATTTTCGTACCTAAAAGACGCAGATCGCCGAGTAATGAAGTGTTAGCGACAAACCGTCGGAAGAGCAAAGGCCTATACAATCATAAACAATGAGTTATATAAGAGAAGCGTAACGAACATATTGCGTAAGCGTGAGTCCATGAAGGTCGAGATCCTTCTAGATATACACCAAGGAGAATGTGGGCACCATGCCTCATCTCGCTTTAGTAGCCAAGGCATTCGGCATGGATTTCTTGTATGGCGTTAAAGAGGCGTAAGAGTTAGTCAAGAAATGCAATGGGTGTCGAGATATGCAACCAGAATACATATGCCGCTTGGCCGAAGTTAAAAACAATACCCATCACATGGCCATTTTCTGTATGGGGTTTAGACATGGTAGGACCTTTCAGGCCGGCAAGAGGAGGAATGACCCACATCTTGGTTATGGTGGACAAGTTCACAAAATGGATTGAAGTAAAACCAATCAAAAAATGTGATGGGCACACAGCAGTGAAGTTCCTCAAGGATATCATCTTGAGATACGGATACCCACATAGCATTATTACGGATAATGGCACGAACTTTGCAGAAGGAGCCTTCGCTAGATTTTGCCAAGAGAAGCACATAAGACTAGATGTTGCCTCAGTGGCTCACCCAGCGTCCAATGGACAAGTTGAAAGATCTAATGGACTGGTTTTATCAGGAATAAAACCACGACTAGTCGAACCATTGCAAAGGTCGGCAGGATGTTGGATTGAGGAATTACCAAAGGTATTATGGAGCCTCGGGACTACTCCGAACAGATCAACAGGTTACACACCATTCTTTTTGGTATATGGAGGCGGAGGTCAAGCTTCCAACCGACATAATACATGACTCGCCAAGAGTTACTCAATATACATCTTCGAGGTAAATGAAGTAGCTCGGCAAGATGCCGAGACCTGTTGGAAGAAGCCGAATTGACATTATCACGATCGGCCATTTATCAATGTAACTTACGCGGTATCACAGCAGGAAAGTGAGTCCAAGAGTATTCAAAGAAGGAGATTTGGTCCTCCTTTGGTGCAACGCATCCGCATGCACAAATTGTCACCCCATGGGAAGGACCATTTATTGTGAGCAAAGCATTGCACAACGATGCATACTATCGATTGATGCTCAATCACCGGAGAAGGCAAGGCAAACAAAATTTGGCGAAAGCAGCGCCCACGAATGTGGCTTTACTTGGCCATTTTACTCATAGGTTTATGTCTCAAAGTCACCAACGATGTATTTAAACCTCGGCACCTGAAAGCGATTACTCGGGGATCGCCATATGTGATGTTATCTCATGTTTAATATTTAAACCTCGGCACCTGGCGATTACTGGGACCGCCATATGTGATGTTATCTCATGTTTGATATTTAAACCTCGGCACCCAGGCGGTTGCTCGGGACGCCATATGTGATGTTATCTCATGTTTAATATTTAAACCTCGGCACCAGGCGATTGCTCGGGGACGCCATATGTGATGTCATCTCATGTTTAAACCTCGGCACCAGGCGGTTGCGGGGGCGCCACATGTTATGTTATCTCATGTTTGATATTTAAACCTCGGCACCGGAGGCGATTACTCGGGCCATATGCAATGATTATTAGGTGTTATATGTTTAGATCTTGGCATCCGAGCAATAGCTGGGACGCCATATCGTATACTTATATCTTCGCGTTACACACTTGAGCGGCGATCCGG
This sequence comes from Avena longiglumis, assembly GCA_030063025.1. NCBI lineage: Eukaryota > Viridiplantae > Streptophyta > Magnoliopsida > Poales > Poaceae > Avena > Avena longiglumis. The sequence goes on along the minus strand of CP125973.1, from coordinate 51,358,709 downwards.
CGAGAACTCGGAGAGTGCCACATGTTGTTTCCTTCTTATTTAGTATGCACCTTGGTGCCCAAAGCATCAACTCAGAACTATCATAAGATTGTCAAATTCATGGACACATAAACTTTAGCACCTAAACCAACGACTGGAAACCATGAGTCAACAAGGCAAGAAAGTAAATCCTGAAAGATGAAGAAATTATGAGCCAACAAGGCAAGAATTCGGACGAGCATCCACTTAACTAAGAGTCTCAAAAGCACATAGCAAAAGAACCTCGAATCATACGAGTTGACAAATTTTTTCGTCTACATTGAACACCCGGCATACAGGGATCACGAATAACCTAGGCATTGTTCGTTGGAGGAGGAACCACTTGATCGGTCAAGGGCACTCCAAGTAGGAGGAACTTCTGAGGTTGCCCGCCTCCCGACCAGAGTAACTTCACGGTATCACGGGGTTGTTCAGAGCGTCGATGTGTGGTAGAATGCCCGGTGCCTTTGGAGGAAGATCGCATCACCATTGCTATCCGAGCTTGAGCTAGAGCTATTGGATGTGGCGAATCATCTTCACCTTCCCGTGCTCGGCAGAATCATCACCCAAAGCATCTTCACCGGCCTCTTCATCCGGATCCGGGAGAAAACTCGCCCTTCATTCCAAGCGTGCACATCGGCATACTCGACGGTGGAAAGCCCGAGCTTGCCAAGAGCAACAAAGGTGGGATCTTCAACCCACCGGGAGCCGATCTGTGATTCATCGAATGTCAAGAGATATCTTCATACCATGACATGATTACGGTAAGGGCCATGTCGGCACCAAAGACGCCAGCAGATTCTCTCAAAGACTCAATCGTCTCTCGGATGCCTTCACCGTCACCAATAACTTAACCTCGTCAATATCGGGGAGACCCGAGGTATTCGGCCAGAGTGCATGGTAAGCTTTGATAGCGGCACCAAGTCCCGCCCATGATTTTCATCGGACCAACTGCGGCACCAACGGCAACCAAGAAATCCTCCATCGGTATTCAAAGTCAACGATTAGCTTCACCTCGACGAGCGAGCTGCAAGAACAGCTCTAGTACTCACGGGTTTGGCCTCGGAAGTGACCTCATAAAACATGGACATGTCAAAGGATAGTAGCGGCGACAAAGAAAAATACATTCGGCCGGGCCAAGTAACTTACGATGGATATAGTTCATCATTATTTGAAGATCCTTAGCCCAAGTAGCTTTACTCTTCTCGAAACGAGCAATTTCCTCGCTCAAACCGCGAGTTTTGAGTTCGGACTTTGAGGAGTTCTTTGTTCTTCTCGGATCCGAGTCGTAGACTCTTTTCCAAAGAGAATTCTTGATCAACCTTTTCTAGCTCGGATTTGAGAGAGCTTGAGTGTATTCACCTCGGATCTCGAGCGAGTTATCTCATCATCTTCTCTTGTAGTTGCCAATGAATGCGTTTTGTTCTAAAAATGAAGCATCACGTCGGGCATGGGCACGCAATCTTGTTGCGACGTTGCAAAGTCTTGCAACTCGGCTTTACCACAACCCAACGCAATAAGGAAACTCGGCATAGATACTAAAGAAGAAGGAGCAAGGGAAAGGAAACTAACCTTCCAAGGACTTGACCTTCTTTTCAAGGCGGATATTGAGATTATTGATATTACCTATTCAAAGAAGTAAGCGGTGCTCGCGGACAAGTATATAAGAAAGTTGGGAATAAGGAAAAGAAACTATCAACTTACCGACTTTCTTCGCGACAGGCGTAACTTTCTCATACTTCTCTTCCAACTTGCGGTGCAAGAAGAGCAACCTCGAACTCGGCGGTCACGATCATGTGCAACCAGAAATGGAGCAAAATGATAAAATAAAAGTTAGAAGCTATAACAAACCGAATCAAGTTAGACTTAATTCGCTCTAGGTATCGGATATTCAAAGCTATACAGATCCGAATCAAGCAAAGCTTAATTCATCTAGGTGGTGGATATTCAAAGCTATACGGATCCGAATCAAGTGAGACTTAATTCGATCTAGGTATGGATATTCAAAGCTATACAGATCCGAATCAAGTTAGACTTAATTCGATCTAGGTGGTGGATATTCAAAGCTATAATGCATCCGAATCAAGCAAAACTTAATTCGCTCTAGGTATCGGATATTCAAAGCTATACCGGATCCGAATCAAGTGAGACTTAATTCGGATCTAGGTGGTGGATATTCAAAGCTATACGCATCCGAATCAAGCAAAGCCTAATTCGCTCTAGGTGGTGGATATTCAAAGCTATACCGCATCCGAATCAAGTGAGACTTAATTCGATCTAGGTGGTGGATATTCAAAGCTATAACAGATCCGAATCAAGCAAAGCTTAATTCGGCTCTAGGTGGCTGGATATTCAAAGCTATACCAGATCCGAATCAAGTGAGACTTAATTCAGGTCTAGATGGCTGCATATTCAAAGCTATAACAGATCCGAATCAAGCAAAGCTTAATTCGGCTCTAGGTGGCTGGATATTCAAAGCTATTCCAGATCCGAGTCAAGTAAGACTTAATTCAGATCTAGGTGGCTGGATATTCAAAGCTATAACAGATCCGAATCAAGCAAAGCTTAATTCGGCTCTAGGTGGCTGGATATTCAAAGCTAAACTAGAGCAGAATCAAGCAAGACTGAATTCAGATCTAGGTAGCTGGGGATTCAAAATTACGCCAGATCCGAGTCAAAAAGGACTTAACTCGGCTCAATGAGAATGGAAATGCAAAGCTACGTCACAACTAAATAAACTACGAACTAGGTGGCCGAACTAATGAAACCTTAGAAATAAAAATACGTCAAACTTCCAAGCATACAACAAGTTATTTCCTTGCAAGTTTCGGGGACTAGAGAGTATGATAACATGTGGAAAATAATTTAAGACCCGGAGATAAAACAATTACCGCATTCATCTTGTTCGTATCAATGATAAACGGCGGCTTGGTCGGGCGGCCACGATGTCGAAAGTCGAAGGGTTGATTGGTGGATTGCCCTCAAACCGATCAATGACATTCCATTATTGGCAATTCAACCCGAGGTCAGTTATCGCTAGTCGTCCGGTTAAAACTTTACCCCGGCAAGGGTCCAACCACGATCGCAGGACTCTTATGAAGAGCAAGTCGCCCGCTGGCCGAGGTAATGATGCCTTTGGCGAATGTTCCAGCCTTTGCGCAGTGCCTCGCAATACTTGGTGAGAGGTGCGGCAAGACTTTTCGAGAAGAGGTCTTGGCGGCAATAACACGCTTCTCCTTAGAAGAGGCACCGGCGGGAAGTTGCGCCTCCGGTAGGGACGGAATCCTTAGGATCGATGAGGTTAAGCTCGCAGAGGCGGGGTAGCGATCTTCTTGGCGAGGTCGGAGTGACCGTAGGAGCCGGAGTAGATGGAAGCTCAATTGTAACGCTTGGGGCCCATAGAGGGGCAGTGGCTCAACGAAAACATCGGGCGGATCGGATCCGGATCAATGGGAGAGATCTCGGGGCATCACGTGAGCAGGCGAATTATCGAGCAGGGGGAAGCGGGACGAATAGGACTAGGAACTCGCGTCATCGGTGGAGGAGGAGATGGCGGCGAATCGGACGGCTAGTCATACTAGGACCGCGGGTTTAACAGACGGAGCTGCAAAAATAAGAAAGAAGATTTCGAGAATGAGAAGCGAGAAGAGAAACGAGAAATATAGGCAAAAGAACTTACCCGGAACCGGGCATAGTCTTGCGCTGGGAGGATTCGAGATTTCTTTACTCGCTTCTTAGGAACCGCATCCGAGGTTTGGCAGGAGCCCGCTTCCCGAGGTAACGGAGGCCGAGAAGCAATAGGTTCGGCGTCATGAATCTGGCCGGATTAGCTGGAAAGCGAAGCCGGAAATGCATAAGAAATAGGCATGGCGCAACTACCTCAAGAATTTGGACCTCGTCCAATCACCTTCCTCCTCCCTATTGCCGAGGTTTTGCGAGCTCGGCGGGAGTGGGATCTGACTTAGGGACGAACTCCTCGAGTCCGCTCGCCAAGATCCGGTACTCCTATCTGCGGGCGGGGGCTGCAGAACTCGGCATCCTCCTCTTTTTGTTCGAACCTGCATGACAAGAAGAGAAAATCATGAAACCAGACTCTAAAACTGAGGAAAAATAGAGTGATGAAGTTTGGGCTTACCTCGGGAGGCGGATTGTCGCGGGTGAACGGTTTCAACCCCTGGTCCAATCATCGTGCATCTCGTCTTGAAAATAGCTCGACGCTTACGGATAAGGTAGTTGTCCAACTCCACGGTCGAGACTCGGTTAGGGTCCAGGGACCACTCATGTAGCACTTGTGGGTCCTTTGTTGGAAGGCGATCCGCTACTAATAAAAGTTGCCATCAGGTCTTCTCTGCATAACCCGGCCCGTATCAACTCCTTCAGCCGAATCTCGAAGGCCTCGGCCAAGGCATGAGTCTTCTTCGGATTATAGAGCCAGTTCACTTTGGAAGGTGGGCCAATTGAGAATGGGGGGAGCCGAATCTTGTCTTCCGCCCCTCTGTTCTTGACGTAGAAGAACGACTTGTGCCATTTCTTACGACTCCAACCCGGTAACACGGGGAACACGGATTGCCTCCGAGGTGTGATGGATGCCGCCCACATTGGGTGAGCAACTTCTCGAAGGATGCAGATTTATCGGGAACGACGTTGGAGCGAATGGAAGAATTTCGACCGGACATGTCCGATGGCCACAGTCAAGTAACCCTCCGGCTGAGATGAAAGCGGAGAGAAGCTATGGCGTCATGGAAGGTGATGCGTCAAGGCAAGTAATCAAGAAACTCTAGCAAAATCGCTAAGAGGGAGACCAAAGCCGCGGGCGAAGTGGGACATGAAACCACGTATTCGCCTTCTCGAGAATCGGAGAGGATTCTGCCGGTAGACGGCAGAAACCTCGAGAACCGACGAGTTCGAGGAGCCACTCAATCTCATGGCGTGTAATCAAGAGCCCGCCACGATCCACGCCGGCCCGAGCCATATCGCCCTCAACTAGAGCACACCGAACGAACTAGACATAGGTCCGCGGAGAGATCGCCGGAGGAAAATCAAGGCGGAGGAGAGCTTAGAGCTACAGGCCGGAACTTAGCACGAGAACAATGGCGAGAAGAGGAGAAACCGTCAAGGAGCGCGAAACAAGTCGGATCGATCTAGGGCGAGATGGCCGAGAGAACTCACCGTGGCGGGCAACGGCCGAGAACGCGGCAAGGAAAGGCCGAGCGCCAGGTAGAATCTCGCCACGGAAACTCGGGCATGAGCGAGGAGCAAGGAGGCACACAGCGAAAGGAAGAAGGGAGCAGACGCGAACAAGAATGGGAAGGATGAGCCTGTAGGAAGCGCTTTCCCACTTTATAGACAGAGCAATGAACAAGGGAGTGGGATCGTGGTGTGGCGCACCACAGAGATCGTGGAGTAGCACGAACGCGACGGTGAATGGAGCCACACCATAGGCCATGTAAAAAAAGTTGTTACAATCCCAAGCGAACTCACGAGGTTGGCGTATACAAGCAGGTATAGGGTTTATCGTAGCTTGTCAAGAATATTATAAGAGGACCTAAAAACTAGGAAAGCAATGATAGGGTGACACGTAGGACTTAGCGTATGATGGAAGGAGCGAGAGAACCTCACAGGCCGTAGCTCTAAACAAGACTAAAGAGGTGTTGAAGTCGATATAACCCGCCAAAGAAATGATGTGGCCACACCAGCTGGGACTAATGTCGGGGTTAACCCGGGTAGGTCGAGACGGGAAAGACAGAGGTACAGTCCCGTCGATTGCCGAGCTCTGGCCTAGGTCGGCCGAATCATGTATATGTCGGCCGATGAACGGAGGCAAGAAGCTTACGATAGGTATAAAGTGGTAACTGGCCGAGTTAATGAGAAACTCACCGGTTACACAAATGATCTTCGTGCAGTGAGGAACGAGCCGAATAACGCAAGGTAAGGCCGAGTTATCTGAAGCTTGCAGGAGAAGGAGAAGCTTGGGGTCAAACCATAGCTGCAGTTAAAAGGAATCTGAACAGGCCAAGCGCAAGAGACAAGGAAGCGCAGGACAGAGGAGTAAGGAGGTCACGGAGGTGATAAAGGCCGGAGCCCGAGGCGCAGTGGGGGGCACTGGAGCTTTGCTCGTTGGAAGGGAGACAGGAAAGGAGGCGCCGAATTACTTTGGGACAAGCATATTCCTCGAATATGCTTGCCCCACAAATCTAAGGGCACCAAGGGACCCTTTATAAGGGGGTTTGGGCCCCGAGGAAGAGGAAGGTCTTTTGAGCAACGTTAGGTGGGAAATTCACATAGTTCCTCTGTAAACAGCTCTTGGAGCACTTGTAACACAGAGAGAGAAATAAAGTTCATCACTTTGGCTTGAGTGTAAAGACAGCTTGCATCTTCCCTCCCTGATCCCACTAGCATCCATTGGCCCCACACTTTAGCCTACCATGGCATCCTGCCGTACCACCACGACAGCCTCCCCTAGGTTTGGCCGGTTGGCCCTATGGGCCTTGTGCCTGGCCCAATGCGCCAGGCACTCCTCATAGGCCCATGCCCCTCCCTAAGTGGGGCCACGTTGGTCCCCCTCCGGAAGGTTCTAGAAGCTTCCGGTACAATACCGATTAACCCGAAACAATTCCGAACTCCAAAAAACTGCATTGCCTTATATGAATCTTATTCTCCGGACCATTCAGGAACCTATCGTGATGTCCCGGATCCCATCCGAGACTCCGAACAAAAACTCATAAACCAATTATCCAATCTATCCTAGCGTCGAGACACGTTAAGTGTGTGACCCTTTGGGTTCGAGAATATGCAGTCATGATCTTCTATCAATAATCAACAGCTTGGTCTGGAAACCCATATTGACTACCATACATTCATCGATGATCATATCGGATGAACCACGATTCCAGGATTCAATCAATCCCATATATATATTTCCTTCGTCTCGCATATTTTACTTGCCCGAGATTTGATCGTCGGTACCGTCATACCTAGTTCAATCTCATTCACAGCAAGTACTTTACTCATTCCGTAATCCGATATCACCTTGTGATTAACTCCTTAACCACATGCTTGCAAGCAGTGTTGATATCGTTTACCGAGTGGGCCCGAAGTATATCTCTCCGACTTGGGAGGGACAAATCCCATCTCGATACATACAACCCAACAGGTACTTTCCGATCACCTGAGAGACACCTTTATGATCACCCTCTCATAGGATGACATTTGATGACCTCAAAGCTTTCTTCCGATACCAGGGAGTTGTATTATCTCATGGTCTAAGGAATACAATATTTGACATAAGAAAAGCTTCGCAAAGATGAACACGATGACACGATCTAATTGCTTCGCTTAGTTTGGGTTTGTCCATCATATCATTCTCCCAATGATATGATCTCATTATTAATCGACAACTCATGTCTATGGTTAGGAAACCTTAACCATCATTAATCAATGAGCTAGTCCATAGAGGCATACTAGGGACACGGTGTTGTTCATAAACCACACAAGTATTAAAGTTTTCGCTTAATACAATTCTAGCATGGAATATAAACTTTATCATGAACAAGAATTATAATAATAATATCTTTATTATTGCCTTTAGGACATAATTCCAACATCATGGTAGGTAACGAAGTGATAGCTTTTGTTGCTGCCCCGCTACTGCCAATATAGACCATTTTCAGGTGCTTAACTACGAACCATCTGAATCTAAAAAAAACTACGAACCAGCTATGACTCAGGCAATCAGCTGAGTTAAACACGGTTTATCTAAAAATAACTTTGCCCTAGAATGCGTGCAACCTGCACATTAGCAAATAAACTTAAGGAAGTATTATCGATTGAAGTTGCTCGCAATTCTCCCATATCAAAGTACTTTTATGTTCATAATTGAATGCACCTTTATGGTTCTGAATTTTTTAGTTTTTGTGCCCTTAGATCATGGTAGTATGCATTAGAATGTATAACAACTTGTCATACCTTCATGATACAATGTTGATCATCAATTGTCTATTGACCATTCGTCCTAGATAAAATTGTTGGGATAATAATCGTGGTGCTCCAATGGTAAATTGACATGAGTTCTAACACTGATACGTTGGATATTTTAGTAGAGTATTTTTTTTTGAAAATGAACGCATTTATTAACCAAACTGTTTAATGTTTACACCCGGCCTCTGCATAACCAAGATGCACACAACCACACGAACGACAAAAACTAAGGCAAAAAATAGACAAGCATTATAAAAGGGCATTATAGAAATAAATATCTATAATCTAAGATAGATCAATCCTCAAATCACGCGGCCATCCATGTCGGGAGAAAATATCCCTCGCCGTGTCCTCCAATCGCGTACAACCCTCCACAAATATGTCGCGAAACTCCATGCGTTGGAGAATATTCCATGATCGGAGGATAGCCGTGGAACGATAAATAACCAGTAGAGGAGAAGACACAATGTTATTAAAAATCTTGTCATTTATACAAATCCATAGCGACCATATAATAGCAAGCCCTCCCACCCTAAACAAAGTTCTGTACTTATCAACAATTCCATGCAACCAATTACCAAAAACATTGGTTACAGAACGTGGGGGAGATAAACCAGAAGCTATTGGATGAATGACCATATAGAGCGAGTAAATTTGTAATGGAAGAATAAATGGGGAATTGTCTCATCTTGATGACAAAAAACACATTGTGTACTTCCATGCCAATTCCTATTTGCAAGATTATCGTTTGTAAGAATTACCCCTTTCCGTAGATACCATGCAAATATCTTCGTCTTAAGGGGTATTTTCATTTTCCAAATTTTATTATTATCATCGACCGGGATATCAGGTTGGACCAAAGCTTTATATAATGAGCCAACAGAAAATTTACCACTTTCTAGTAATTTCCATTTGAACACATCGACATCATCCGATAATTGTATCATGGATAATCGTAATAGTAGATTATTTCAATATAACAGTCGCGGCCCAATGAGACTTCTTCTGAAAGACACATTAGGAGGATAGTTTTCCATCACTGTGGAAATTGTATCCCCTTTGTGTCTAACAATCGAATATAAAGCTGGATATTGTTCGCGAAGAGTAGTTTGGCCAAACCATTTATCTTCCCAAAACCTAATCTGTGATCCATCCTTAATCTCGAAAGCACCAAAACAAAAGAAATGTTTCTTGGTGGCCATAAGACCCGCCCAAAAATGTGAATCCCCGGGTTTCCAAACCACTTGAGACACAGCTTTGGACCCCACATATTTCCGCCATAACATGGTTTGCCAAACACCATCTTCTGTAAGTAGTTTAAAAAGCCATTTGCCCAGAAGCGCGGTGTTTTCGACTTGCAAATCGTGTATGCCCAGTCCACCAAACTCCTTCGGGCGGCAAACCACATTCCATCTGGCTAGTCGATATTTCTTTTTCTCACTATCCCCTTGCCAAAAGAATTTTGAACGAAAATAATCCACTTTGTTCAAAACCCCTTTTGGTAATTAGAAAAACGAGATCATATACAGTACCATATTAGTAAGTACTGAATTTATAAGTACTAGTCTTCCACCAAGGGATAACAATTACCTTCCAACTATTAAGACGTTTTTGTAGCCTTTCCTTAACAAGTTTCCATTCAGCAATTGTGAGACGCCGATAATGAATCGGTATTCCCAAATAGTTGATTGGAAACTGACCCAGACCACAGCCGAAAAGTTCAGCATATAGGTGGGCCTCGTTTTGGGCCTCGCCAAAACAATACAAATCACTATTATGAAAGTTTATTTTAAGCCCGGATAGCTGCTCGAATGCTGATAATATTAATTTCAGATTCTTAGCCTTCTCCAGATCATGTTCCATAAAAGGATTGTGTCATCAGCGTATTGAAGAATCGAAAGTCCACCATCAATAAGATGTGGAACTAATCCTTCAATTTGACCATCACCTTTGCTCTCTCAATAAGGATAGCCAACATATCAGCCACTATATTAAATAGTAAAGGTGATAATGAATCCCCTTGTCTCAGTCCTTTCTTGGTCTGGAAGTATTTGCCAGTATCTTCATTTACTTTAATGACAACACTACCCCCAGACACAAACGACTGAATAAGAGAGTGCCACTCCTCAGAAAAACCTTTCATGCGGAGTGTGGACTATGGAAAAAGGCACGAGCTACATAAGTTAGAATGTTTAGGGTTTACAAATATGTCTCCCAGTTTTTTTAGATTATGGATCGGAGAGAGTGTTGCCACTGTGTTTTGAGACTAGCTCTTTAACGGGCGACCATGGATGGCGACGCGTTATCCCCCTCGTCGGCCACACCTCCTCCTCTCTCCTTTATTCCTATTTTTCTTAAACTATTCTCCCCATACTTTTTTATTCCCCATTCTACTCGATGCCATGATCCTCTCTCCCGCCTCCCATGGGCACCATCGTCACTTCCAACACTAGCAACCGCTAGGGATCCGTGGAGGAGAAGGTGTCGGTGGAGATAGAGTGAGCCGCCTACGAGTAATGCACTTAGGGGTGAGGGTGCGGTGCGGGTGTGCCAGCGATGAAGTCGATGTTGCGCGGTGGACCTTCAAGGGAAGGCTAGAGTCGAAGACACACCAACTGAGGATGATCTTTGAGGAGGACGGTGCAACAAGGCGATGCACTGCATGCGCCAGTGGTAGGCGGTGGCTGCGGAGGCGGAAAAGAGCTGGGGTGCAGTTGCAATGGTGGTTCTCCCTTCCCCTCCTCTTGGTAGTGGTGGTGATGCGTGATGTCTTGATTTCATATGTGCTCGTGGGTGCTTGTAAGCTAACATCTCATGCTTTGTTGCATTGTCCTTCATGATCCATATTAAATGTTCCCACAAAAATGATCCATAATAATTAATAAAGTTTTATAGTGTAGCGAGGGAACATTTTTGTGGGAACAAAGATAAACAGCAATACATATATAAAATAGCCGAGGGAACGAACAATGAACAATGCAGGGCAGTCACTCAGATATTATTCATTGGTGCTGCTACCAACGGGAGCTGATTTGTATCAAAATGAGCGAGCTTCTCGCGCGCGGTATGAATCTTTATGGCTATCTTTTCTATATACCTAAATATACAAGCATTTATAGTCTACTTGTATGACATGTGTTAGAAAAACAAGTAACCGTAGCAACACGTGCATTTAACTAGTTATCTCTAATTTCAAAGGTGCTATATTCACCAATTGGTCTCCAAACTCTGGGATCGACAATCATTTGCTAAGTCAAAGCTTTCAACAACATTTTCCTACAACATTAAAAACGGAAAGAAATCATGAGTTCTTGTAACACTAAACTACTGAATACTAATCACTAGACAAATAGACAGCAAATCTGAAAACAAACATTGAAGATAAAGGACAGAAATTTACCTGTTGAAGACGTGCCCTCTCGTGATTTCTTGAGGGCCCTTCCCCTGCTGCCTCCCCTTCTTCTGCCTCATCCATCCGGGATTCTGGGATATGTGGGGACAACAATGCGTGGGGGCCAGAGCACTGTGGAGCGAGAGGCGCAGCGGGCCTGTGGCCTGCGGGAGAGTCAGCCAGAGAGGAGCTGCGCAAATCATATGCGCCTTCACTACCATGAAAATTGACTAAAGCAATCACATAATATATGGCTGTTTGTGCAGTTGATGAATCAACGCATCATTAGAGATTCAGAGTAATACTTGATGCTAGCACGACGAAGACGATGGTCAAGAGCGTCGTCTGTGTTGTCCTCATCTTAGCTTAGATTTGGTGTTGGTAAGGAGTCTTGGTGATGATTGTTTGCCTATCTCTGAGTTGCAATTGCAAGCAATGAAGTAAATGGCAAGACTTTTTTTTGTAGTGGTAGTAAACTGACAAACCAGTGAACCGTATAAATGCCAGATTAATAGCATTTAGTGTAAGAAGATTAATCCGTGAGCATTAATTAACTGAGTTTTAGTCGGCACCATTGATGTTGCACACCATGAGATAGGTCTCAACATAGATTTCTCACTTCAATTCATCAATATCCAAGGAAGAGGAAAACCAAAATATTACACACTCATCTTCACTTCAGCACCACGACGTAGCCAATAACGGTAATTGTGGGGCCCACCTGCCAGCCTCACATCTTTTTTCCCTCTAGAGGCCTCCTACATTACAAATCCAAACCTCTCTAAAAAAGTCAAACAAGTGCCAGTGGGCGACCTCGTCGGTCCCGAAACTAGGATGACGAGGGCAACCGCGATGGTGGCGACTCACGGTGTAGGATAACGTCGTGGAGGAGCGAGCCGATGTTGCGATTGTGTTGAATATGTGTATATACTCTGAGGACTTGGATTACGCGGAAGGTTAGGTATTTGAGGCGGACACTTGTAACCTGACCTAATATATAAAGGCATCGGGAGTAGCGAAAATAAATTAGGCGCAACCTAGGTTGGACACAAGCTCGAGTTTTTGGGGACGGTCCGACGCCCGTGGCAACGGTGTTAGATCAGCGTGGCGTTATAGGTCTGATGTATCTGCACACCGTGAAGGATTGTCGTCGATGGTACTATAATGAGCACCATTGCCCGTAAAGCATGCCCCTTTTCCAGCGTTCTGATCAGCCTTACTAAACATCGTCTCCTTTCTATTTTCTACAATGATCTAATTGTGTATTATGCTAACACCGACGACGGAGACACCTCCGGCGCGTCTCCCTTGAGCTCCCGGAGCTCCATGGCTCGTCCATGGCAGGCATGTATAGTGTCGATGATTTCAGTTGTCGTATCAAAATATGGTTGCACCAGAATATTGAGGAGATCAAGATGAGGCTTTAGGATCTGTCGGAGAAGACTAGAACACGGTGGGAGGGGAGAATCAACGACGACCATGATGGAGAAGACGGTGACTATGACGTCGATTGCCCGCTTCAAGCGTCAATTGCTTGCACATATATGGATAGTGAGAGGAGGCGGAGTTCACTGGGTGTTTTTCGTCCTGACGGATGTGGCCTACTTGCGCCGAAGCGGGGCTGTACTCTTAGATCTCTCCCCGCGCCAGACCCTAAGTTTCTCTGTCTCTCTCTATGAAACTGTACAACATGATACCTATCGTCTGTTCAAAAAAAAACATGATACCTATCGTACTCTCACCTGTCAACTTTCTGCGGCCTTGTTTTGACCGAGAAGTGTGAAGGCGTGGCGGGTTGGTGGCGATGCTCGCCCATGAGCAGCAAGGTAGGCAGTACTGGGCCTGGGCTACCAGGGGCGGGGATGACAGGTACGGCCAGGGAGCGGTGCAGGAAGGGATAGCGGCAGCACGAGAAGAAAAAAGAAGAGATAAATGGATTTTTTTTAATTGTGCTAAATGATGGGCCTCACAACTGTTGTTAACAATTGTTTCCTTCGTCCGTCTAGCAGTGCGACACAAGTCTCCAGGGTGGATCCAACTGTAAGAAACGGTGTCAATTTCAGTTCAATTCTAGTTTAGCATACATTGCAAAAATCTCGCGGTAGAGTGGTCACATTTTGTCGCGCCACTGTACGAAATTTTTGTGGCAAAGTAGCGGTTTATGCTAAGAACTCTCTCATGTAATTGGTGAAGCAAAAATACCAGCATCATGTCTCAGATCTTCCGGCACACCCATACAACATCATCCTTATTACAGTGAACATAACATCCTATCTTGGCAAGCTACTATCAGCCTATTAGTTAGGCTTGCAAACATCACACTGGCATCCCTCAGGGGTACACGTCGCAGTCCAATTGCAATCATTGCATGCCCCGCCTTCATTGACATTTGCACGACAAATGTGCAGGCAGGCCGAATCATCACAAGGTACCGGTGTCGAGTGGATTGATCCTGCGCAAATCATATCCGCCTTCACTGCAACCTCTACAAAAAAAATACCATGAAAATAAACTAAAGCAATCACATACAGTATATGGTTGTTTGTCGAGTTGATGAAGCAACGCATCATCAGAGTAATACCTGATGCTAGCGCGAGGAAAACGATGGTCAAGAGCATCGTCTGTGTAGTCCTCATCTTAGTTTAGATGTGGTGTTGATAGGGAGTCTTGTTGATGAGCTCTGAGTTGCAACTTGCAAGGAACAAATGAAATGGCGAGCCTTTTTGTAGTGGTAGTAGAGTGACAAACCAGTGAACCATATAAATGCCAAATTAATAGCAATTAATGTAAGAAGATTAATCCGTGAACACATATCCATTCATAAATGCTGCATTAATTAACTGAGTTTTAGCCGGAACCATTGATGTTGCACACCATGCGATAAGTCTGTTTAACCTCCTAATAGAGTTGCCCATTGGCCACTTTTTCCCCTCAACTTGTCATTTAACCCCATGTAATTTTCGAAGACCGGTGCAAATAATCTCCTAACCTGGTTCTGAAAAGGCCGTGCCCGGCACGCTGCTGATACAGAACAGAGAGATGCTCTCCTCACCTCGTTTCTCATGGAATTGGAAGCACAAAACTTGTAGGCTCCAGCAACACAAATTTAAACAATCTCATTACAAAACTTTCTCACTGCAATTCTTCTACCAAGAGGGGAAAACCGAAATATTACAAACTCATCTTCACTTCAGCACCACACGACGCACTTCCTCGTTCGACAGGGCCTTAGCCTGGAAACACGAAATGCAGCTATACATCTCTGTTACCTTCCCTTGCACGTGGTCCACACACTCATAGAACGCACATCTCCAGGTCTCGCTGCAAAATATGAACACGCCCCAATACAGCCAAAAACCAAATATGAACCCAGCAGCAACAGAGCAATAAACCCAGAACGCCTCCCTGTCCTCAGCCTGGCTTGTTTTGCTTTGCGTCGATGTCGACCAGTTTGCGCAGTCCTCCAACGGGAAACCACATAGCCCTGGGTTGTTGCTGTATATGGACGGATCTACGAGCGTTTGCAGCTGATTGCCCATAGGTATCATCCCCCATAAACCATTACTCGAGAGGTTCAGAGTGCTAATGCTCTTCAAACCTGCAAAGCTTGGAGGAATTTCACCCGAGAGTTGGTTCTCAGAAAGGTCCAAGGATTCCACCAGTACCAGATTGCCAATGTCTTTGGGAATACGACCTGAAAATTGGTTTCCTGATAAGTTTAGGTACCTGAGTCCAAGAAGAGATGTGAGCCCAATCGGGATCTCTTGCGAGAGAGAGTTGCCAGATAAGTCAATACCCGCCATGGCTGCTATCAGGAAACCGTAAACATAATCCATATTCTTCCAAATTATTTGAATTTGCACTTGATAAATGTACCGGTCATTGTATATGAAGTAAATGTCTTTCTGATTCATGCCAGTAAGATTTGTAAAATCGTCTGGAACAGGTCCGGTGAGCTTGTTTCTCGACAAGTCCAATATCTGGAGGTGCCGGAAATTTAATATATTGCAGGGTATGATGCCGTCAAAATTGTTTGACGACAATCGAAGGAATTTGAGTTCTGGCAAGCTGTTGCTTACCCAAGAAGGTATTGAACCTGAGAAATTATTGCTTCCAAGATCTAGACTGACAAGGCTTTTGCATTCCTTAAGACCCAAAGGAAAGGTTCCTGCGAAATGGTTATTGGCTAGGTGTAGATAGCTAAGAGTTTCAGCACATCTGCTCGAGAATGGAACAACACCATCGAAAGAGTTGTTGGACAGATCCATGAATTCCAAACTTGGCATATCCCAGAAACACTTGGAGAGACCTCCTTGTAAGACATTGTTTGATAGGTCTAGGAGGCTTAAATAAGTATAGTTACATGTGAATACCTCACCCCCATCTGTCAGAAGTGTGCCATTCAGCTGGTTTTGACTGAAAGCAATTGTGCTAAGCTGCCACAAATGCTCGCCAAAACAGCCCCTTATATCCGCAACAATGTTGTTTGCCGTGAAGTCCACATGTTCCAGGGTTGTGCAGTTCTGAAAGGTCTGGTGGTGAATGCCCGTAAATCCATTGTGCCTAGCATCGACAAAACGCAGTGTGCCTCCTATGCAAATGGATGACGGGAACAGCCCGGAGAAGTTGTTCCTTGTAAAACTGACCGTATCCAAGAGGCTGCTATTCCCAAGCTCGGGGACGATTTGTCCTCCGAGCTGATTTTCTGACAGATCCAAAACCACGAGTGACATCAAATTAGAGATGGTGCCTGGTAGCTGCCCCTCAAAATAGTTATGAGTAAAGAGCAACTTTTTTAGTTCTGTCATGTTTCCAATCTCAAGTGGGATGCTCCCTGTCAGAGTGCTCTGTTGTATGGAGAGCACGCGGAGCTTCACGAGCATCCCAATTGTTCGTGGAATTGACCCAGTCAAAGTAGCAGAGCTGATATAGAGCTCCTCCAAGGTCGTCAAGTTACCAATCTCTTCAGGTAGCGTGCCATCGATAGCCAAAACTGTCAGTTCCAGTCGAGAAAGATGCTTCAGCTGTCCAATGCTGCTTGGAATGGCACCCCTTACAGAAGGATTGTTGCTGATCATCAACTCAACCAAGCTTGTCAAGTTTCCAACCCCTGCTGGAATTATACCATATAGACTATTGTTGGACAGGACGAGATTCTCCAGGTGGGGAAAGGACGAGAAGTCGAACCTGTCAAGTGTGCCGTTCAGGCTTGTGTCCCTAAGGTCGAGCCCTCTCATGTGCCCAGCCAGGTGGCAACTGATGTGCGTCCAGCTGCAAAGGTTGGTGGAGTTCGCCAACGACCATGATCCAAGGGAGTCATCGGCACCGGCCAAGCTAGCTTTCCAATTCACAAGTGCTTCAGCTTCACGAGGAATGTCCGAGCTCACCGGCGCGACAGCGCATAGTAGGAGACAAGTGCAAGAGAGCAGGAAGAGGCCCATAGGATGGATGTGTTTCATGATGGCTTTAGTATGGCTTCACTGCTGTAGAGGATATAGGACCTCTGGATGAGCCAGCCTGCCGGCCAGCCGGCCATGACAGTTGTTGTTTGGTGGACCTCGTGGATTACAAACGGAACTTCTTAATAATGACATACTGTTAGTTTTGATTAAGGAGAAGCTACATGCTATTATTTTATGGACAGCCCTACGCGTCCCCCGGGGGATATGTGGTTTTTATCCCCCGGGTCCCAAATAGCGTGTCCGTTTTGATTCAAAATCCGTTTTGCTACATTTGCCCGCTTGCTACATTGCAAAAGCAGTTCGATCGAAAATAAAAAGCAGACCGGATCTCATGGAGATTTCACGAGACCTCGCCGGCGATCGTGTAGCAAAAAGTTGAGCTAATGTAGCAAACCCGACCTCACGGAGACTCGCCGGAGGCTTTTCGCGGAGACCTCACCGGAGACCGTGTAGCAAAAGCGTTACGCTATTGTAGCAAAAAGCAAAAGCGGTGGTAGCAAAAATTTGTGCTAATGTAGCAAAAAATGGTTCGCTCAAAAATATAAAAGCAGTTGGACTTCACGGAGACTTCGGCCGTGTAGCAAAAAGTTGTGCTAATGTAGCATATCCGACCTCATGGAGTTTTTCGCGGTGAACCTCACCGAGACCGTAGCAAAAAAATTGTGCTAATGTAGCAAAACCATAAAACATATGTAGCAAAAAAATATCATATTGTAGCAAATCCGACATTGTCGGACACCTTGCCGAGACATTGAAGCAAACCCCAAGATATGCTTAGCACCGCCGTCGATGCACGTAGCAACGCCACAACCTCATGTAGCAAACCTCGATGTCGTAGGTAGTATCGCAGCGGGCGTAGTAGCCGCCAACTCCATGTAGCAAACCTCGACGCCGAGGTAGCATGATCGATGGCGGTGGATAGCGATGTCGATGGTCTTGTAGCAACGTAGGTGGACGGTGCTCTGCGATGTGGGATCTAGCTAGATGCAAGCGCTCTGCGAGGGGCCACTCTCCGGCGAGGCCAGACACAGCCCCGAGAGAGGCAGGGAGGTGACGCCCGACAAGGCGCAGCCCGGCGGCAGGAGGTGTGGTGAGCCTAGTGACCGGTGCGTGGTGGCGCGGAGGCGCGGCTCGCAGGCCTTCCGGAAGCGGCAGCTCCGGCGAGGGGGAGGCACGATGGCGCGGCAGCGGGCGCCCGCCAGGCGCAGCGGCGGCGCTCGGCGAGAAGGAGCACGCGGTGGCGTGTGCGGCGGGCAACCTACTGGCGCTCGGCGAGGGACGACTCCGGCGAGGAAAGGGAGGCGCGCGGTGGCACTTGTGCGACGGAGTGGTGTGCTGACCCGCAGCAAGGACAACGCTCGACGACGGCTTTCATGTACGACGGCGGCGGTTGAGTACGAATACAAGAGAAAAAAAGCAAAGGATAAGAACCGTCAAAAGGCCAGGTCCACCAGGCAGTTGTCAGGCATGAGGAAAACAAGACGTGAACGAGCAAGCTAGCTACCCGGGGGATCGATCCCCCGGAGGATGCGTATCATTTTCCTTATTTTATAGGGTCCCCAATAGAATAGGGAGGTTACAAAACGCATGATGCATGCATGTGTCCTTATTAGGGTGATACTTGGATGAAAGCCATCCACACCATGCTTAACTCGAAATAATAAATAATCTTTCAACTCTAGTTCTGGAACTATGACCCAATATATTGATGTCTAATATTCTCAAATACATTAATCTATCAATCCGATATCAATGACTTAGAACCTTGCTCATAGTTTCCAAGTTTAGCAAATCAGGCTTCAGTGGTTCCAACTAACACAGATTTGCATTGCAGAATATTCTTACCAAAAAAAATTGGTAGCGCAGAATGAATTTTGGTCAAGGTCAGAGAAACCAGTATATATTACTCCAGAGAGATTGTTCTAATCAGCCAATCTGGAAAGTTTGTCAATACATAACCCATTCCTTTACTTTTTCCTTTTCAAAATGTTACAAAACCCATTCTGATATGTTAAAAAAAACAGTGTGAGTACTGACGTACTGTCACTTGATAGTTGATATACGTTTAGCAGACAATTTAACTAGAATAGCATTAACATAGAAAAAAATGGTTCATGCTAGGAGAAGTATTGAGCTTACAGATAGTAAGAAAGCAACAGCCCCCCTGTCCGGCCATGACAGTTGTCGTCTGGTGTACCTCATGGATTACAAATGGACCTTCTTAGTTCAGATTAAGGAGAAGCTACATGCTACTAATCTCCTAACCAGGTTCAGAAAGGCGTTTTCATCACAACTATGCTAACCTGGTTCTGAAAGACTGTTTGGAACACTGCACCGGACATTACTGCTGATCGGCCGACGGATAGTCTGCTGTTGATCGACCGACCGATAGTCTGAAAGACGTCGATAGATGTCTTTGACCAGCACCATTTTTTCATCTAGGATTTTCAATTTCTTGTTCAATTCAGTGAAAGTATGAAACAATGACAAGATGTCTGGTACATGATGTTGGGAACACAACTTCAGAAAATATGCAAGTAAAAAATATATCATAGTCGAATCGTGAATGGATATATGTAGGTTGCTGATTAGTTATTACAGAGCAGAAGGTAGACATCCAAAGACAACTTATATAGATTACTTATTACAGAGCAGAAAGATGCTCTGCTCACCTCGTTTCTCATGGAATCGGGGCACAAAACTTGCCAGCTCCAGCAACACAAAACTTAAGCAAACTCGTATATGTCAAATCACTAGCTAATACACAGAACTTCCTCATTACATTTCTTCTACAGCCAAGGAACGGAAATCTTGCACAGTCACCCCTCGTTTTCAGCACCACGCGACGCACTTCTTTCTTTGACTGAAAATGCAGAGAACTGCTGCTTTTTCATTGATCAATAGAGGAGAACGAACACAAAACTAGGAACTTTGAAAATTAGAAACTAAGAAAGGAGCTGCGTGGCTGCACTAATCTGGCTCTCTTGGTCCGTGTAGCCTGGAAACACCAAATGCAGCTATGTACTTTCTTGGAGAACCGCTCTTGCATGTTATCCACATGCTGGTAGAATGCACATCCCCAGGTCTCGCTGTGACGAAGGAAAATGCTCCAGTACAGCCAGAACCCAAAGATAAACCCAGCAGCCACAAAGCAGTACAGCCACAGTGCCTCCATGTCTTCACCCTGGCCCGTTTCACCGTGTTTCGATGTTGACGAGCTTACGCAGTCCTCCAACGGGAAACCACATAGCCCTGAATTGTTGCTGTATATGGACGGATCTACAAGCGTTTGCAGCTGATTGCTCGTAGGTATCCTCCCAGATAAACCGTTACTAGAGAGGTTCAGAGTGCTGATGCTCTTCAAACCCGCAAAGCTTGGAGGAATTTCCCCCGAGAGTTGGTTCCGAGAAAGGTCCAAGGACTCCAGCAGAAGTAGATTGCCAATGTATTCAGGAATACAACCCGATAGATGATTTCCTGATAAGTTCAGGTACCTCAGTTCAAGAAGGGTTGTGAGCCCACCTGGGATCTCTTGTGACAGAAGGTTGCCAGATAAGTCAATACCTGCCATGCCTGCTATCATTATAATGTAAATATGGTCTACATTCTTCCAAACTATTTGAATCTGCTCTAGATGCGTGTAGTAGCCAGCATCTACATAGTCAATGTCTCCCTGTTCATGTGACATGCCCGTAAAATTCGTAAAATCATCTGGAATGGATCCGGTGAGCTTGTTTTTCGACAAATCGAATAGCTGGAGTTTCTGAAAGTATAATATCTGGAGGGGTATGATACCTTCAAACATGTTTGATGACAGCCGAAGAAATTTGAGTCCAGGTAAGCTCTTGCTTATCCAAGATGGTATTGTACCTGAGAAATTATTGCCTCCAAGATCTAGAGTGATTAGGTTTCTGCATTTCTTAATAGCCAAAGGAAAGGCTCCTTTGAAATGGTTATTGGCTAGGTGTAGATAGTTAAGACTATATTTGCATGTCCTCGAGGACGGAACTACACCAGTGAAAGAGTTGCTGGACAGATCTATGAAAGACAAACTTGGCATGTCCCAGAAACACTTGGAGAGAGCTCCATGTAAGGCATTGTTCGATAAGTCTAGGAGTTTCAAGTAAGTAAGATTACAAAGGAATACCTCACCCCAATTTGTCAGGAGTGTGCCATATAGCTGGTTTTGGCTGAAATCCATCACCCGAAGCTGTCCAGGATGCTCATCAAAGTAGTCCCTTAGGTCTGCAGCAATGTTGTTTTCCGTGAAGTCAATGGCATGCAGTGTTGTGCAGTTTCGAAAGGTCCATGGTTGAATGCCTGTAAATCCATTGTATCCAGCAATGACTAAATGCATTGCTCCTCCTATGCAAATGGATGACGGGAACAACCCAGAGAAGTTATTCTTCTCAATGTCAACCGTCTCCAGGAAACTGCTATTCCAAAGCTCGGGGATGATGTTGCCTCTGAGCTGATTTTCAAACAGATGAAAATACTGGAGTTTAATCAGATGAGATATGGTACCAGGTAGCTGCCCTTCCAAATTGTTGCGTGGAGAGTATATGTCTTGCAGTTCTGTCATGTTTCCTATCTCCATTGGGATACTCCCTGTAAGGTTGTTGTTGTCCAGCCACAGCACCTGGAGCTTCACGAGCATCCCAATTGTTAGTGGGATTGATCCAGTCAAAGTAGTAGAGCTGATATAGAGCACCTCCAAGCTCGTCATGTTACCTATCTCTTCCGGTAGTGATCCATCTAGCTCCAAATATGATAATTCCAGTACAGCAAGGTGCTTCAGCTGGCCAATGCTGCGTGGAATGGCGCCCCTCAAAGAATTGTTGAAGATATACAACTCGACCAAGCTCGTCAAGTTGCCAATTCCTGGTGGAATGATACCGTACAGATCATTCTGGGACAGGTCGAGAAACTCCAGGTGAGGAAATGCCCAGAAGTCGAACCTGTCAAGTGTGCCGTTCAGACTTGCACCGGAAAGGTCGAGCTTGCTGATGTTCCCGTCTGAGTTGCAGAGGATATGCGTCCACTTGCAAAGTCTGGTGGAGTTGGCCAAGGACCATGATCCAAGGGACTCATGGGAACCAGCCAAGCTAGCCTTCCAATTCACAAGTGCTTCAGCTTCACGCCTTATGTCGGCTCTCACAGGCGTGGCAGCGCATAGTAGGAGACAAGTGCAAGAGAGGAGGAAGAAGGGTACATGACGAAGGTCCTTCATAATGGCTTAGGTACGAGTGGTGTTTCGTGCTGCAAGGGATCTAAAACCTCTGATGACCAGCCGGCCGGCCGGCCATCACAGTAGTGGTCTGTTGGGCGTCCTGGCTTACAAATGGCACACTCTCAGTAAATAAAGTACTGTTAGTGTAGATTAAATAGAAGCTACATGCTGCTAGTATTTTATAGAGTCCCCATGAAAATAGGAAATTATAAATCACATGATGTATGTAGTAAGTCTATTTGGATGGAAGTAAATGAGTTCTTTCGAATCAGTTTTCATAATTTTGAATGTTGGTGCTAATTTATGGGTTAATAGGCATGTAGTTTTGAACTCTGCTAGTCCAGCCATTTTGCATGGTTTCTGAAAATAAAGGAATGATATTGCTTTGTACTCCGTATCACACAATCAGAAAGTAAATGTTGCACGATTCGTCTCTAATTTGTAGTTCCAGAGCCAGAAAACTCAATAACGCCATGCACATAAAAGTACTAGCAAGTACAGAACTTCTTAGTCACTACTATTTTACAATCAAGGAAAGGAAATACACAGGCATGCTCATTATTGGGCGTGCATGCTTGCACAGAGCTTCACTTCAACACAAGAGATGCACTTGCTCATTCATTGCAGCTGGCCCGGAAGCACGAAATGCAGCTATGTATTTTCTTGGTTACCTTCCCTTGCATGTTGTCCACATGCTGATAGAATGCACACCTCCAGGTCTCACTGTGGAAAAACAAGATGCCCCAGTACATCCAGAACCCAAAGATGAACCCAGCAGCCATAAAGCAATAAAACCACAATTTCTCCCTATCTTCAGCCTGGCTCGTTTCGCTCTGCATCGATGTTACCGAGCTTACACAATCTTCCAAAGGGAAACCACACAGCCCTAGATTGTTGCTGTATATGGACGGATCTACGAGTGTTTGTAGCTGATTGCTCGTAGGTATCCTCCCAGATAAACTGTTACTCGAGAGGTTCAGAGCGCTGATGCTCTTCAAACCTGCAAAGCTTGGAGGAATTTTCCCCGAGAGTTGGTTCCGAGACAGGTCCAAGGACTCCAGCAGTAGTAGATTGCCAATGTCTTCCGGAATACAACCTGACAGATGATTTCCCGATAAGTTCAGGTATCTAAGTCCAAGAAGGGTTGTTAGCCCGCCAGGTATCTCTTGTGACAGAAAGTTGCCAGATAAGTCGATACCCACCAGGCCTGTTATTGTTGTAGTGTAAGCATAATCCACATTCTTCCAAACTATTTGGATCTGCTCTTCATATTCGACATCATCATTGCTTTTCTCTTCACGTACCATACCAGTAAAATTCGTAAAATCATCTGGAATGGGACCAGATAGCTTATTTTTCGATAAATCCAACAGCTGAAGCTTGCGAAAGTTTAATATCTGGTGGGGCAAGATATCGTCAAACATGTTTGATGATAGACGGAGAAATCTGAGTCCAGGTAAGCTCTTGCTTATCCAAGATGGTATTGTACCTGAGAAACTATTGCCTCCAAGATCTAGAGTGATCAGTTTCTTGCATTTCTTAAGAGCCAAAGGAAATGTTCCTGTGAAATGGTTATTGGCTAGGTGTAGATAGCTAAGAGTATCTTCACATGTCCTTGAGAATGGAACAACACCAGCGAAAGAGTTGCTAGACAGATCCATGAATTCCAAACTTGGCATATCCCAGAAACACTTGGAAAGACTTCCATCCAAAGCGTTGTTTGATAGGTCTAAGAACTGTAGTAGAGTATAGTTACAAGGGAATGTCTCACCATCATCTGCTATCATGCCGCCATGTAGCTGGTTTTGACCCAAAGCCATCCCCTTAAGTTGTCTTGAATGCTCGCCAAAACAATCCCTTAGATTGGCAACAATGTTGTTTGCCCTGAAGTCCACATACTGCAAGTTTGTGCAGTTTCGAAAGGTATGTTGGTGAATGCCTGTGAAGCCATTTTGTGCAGAAATGAGATAGCGCAGTGCTCCTCCGACACAAATAGATGATGGGAACAGCCCGGAGAAGTTGTTCATGTGAATGTCAACCATACTCAGGAAGCTGCTATTCCCAAGCTCAGGGAGATTGTGGCCTCCAAGCTGATTTTCTGACAGGTACATATCCTGGAGTTTTATCAAATGAGACAGGGTACCTGGTAGTTGCCCTTCCAAGTAGTTGTGCGAAAAGTATAAATCCTGCAGTTCTGTCATGTTTCCAATCTCCAGAGGGATGCTCCCTGTTAGATTGTTGTAGCCCATGCTCAGTTCGCGGAGCTTCACTAGCATCCCAATTGTTAGTGGGATTGATCCAGTCAAAGTAACTGAGTTCAGAGTGAGCACCTCCAAGCTCGTCATGTTACCAATTTCTTCAGGTAGTGTGCCATCAAGCCCCAATTCTGCCAGTCGCAGTACAACAAGGTGCTTCAGCTGGCCAATGCTGCGTGGAATGGCTCCACTCAAATGCAGGTTGCTGTCGATATCTAACCTTACCAAGCTCGTCAGGTTGCCAATCCCTTCTGGAATAGTACCATATAGACCATTCTGGGACAGGATGAGATTCTCTAGGTGAGGAAAGGCCGAACAGTCAAACCTGTCAAGTGTGCCATTCAGACTTCTGTCTGTAATGTCGAGCCCCGTGACGTGCCCAGCCGAGTTGCAACTGATGTGCGTCCAGCTGCAAAGGCTGGTGGAATTGGCCAACGACCATGATCCGAGGGAGCCATCAGCACCGGCCAAGCTATCCTTCCAATTCACAAGTGCTTCAGCTTCACGCCGGATGCCGGCTCTGACCGGCGCGGCAGCGCATAGCAGAAGACAAGTGCAAGAGAAGAGGAAGAGGTCCACGGAGTGGAGTTTCATGATGGCTCTGTATGGGTGGTGCTTCACTGCTGTAGAGGATGTAAAACCTCTGGATGAGCCAGCCGTCCCTCCATTAAGTGCTGGTCTGGTGGACCTCGTCGCTCACAAATGACATCTTCTTATTAAATGATGTACTGTTAATTTAGATTAAGGAAAGGCTACAGGCTACTAGGATTTTATAGTCCCCAACTCCCCATGAGAATAGGTAAATTACAAATCCCATGATGTATGCATGTGTCATTATCAGGGTGACACTTGGAACTTGGAAGTCATGGCACGCCAGAAAATAAGTAGTATTGCAAAATTAACTGTTGGTCATGGTCAAAGAAACCGACATATATTAGTCCGGAGAGTTTGTTCGATAGTAAGGTGGGTAACTGTCATTACAGAACCCAACTGACATTGTGACAAATAATGTGGGTACTGTCGCTTTATACCCTTTCATAGATAAAAACTGAAAGAGCATTAACATAGAAAAAACTGGTTCATAAACAATTGAGCTTTGATAGTGTGAAACAACAACTCTCCTCATGGTCAAGGTCCATGGCATACACTGAAGTAGATGGCCAGTAATGACTTGTAATTGGGGAACAAGATCAGCAGAACCACTGATTGAGTTGTAGGCAGGCTTCACTTTTCTAGTGATAGAAGAGGACGTGGAAGATGATATTGTAGAACTCAATTTGGTATTCGACATTTTTACTCGAAAATACATTTTATCTTTCGCTTGCTATGGAAACCGTGGGCACCTTTGATATTCAGGCTCTCCGTGTGGTTTGCCTTGCGTAATCGCTGGACCTCTGATCGTCTAGCGCGTCGGGGGCTACCTCATCAACAAACCTGCCCTTATGCCCTCAGGATGCACAGGACATCGAGCACCTGCTAATCAAGTGCCCTGTCGCCCAGGAGATTTTGGTTCTACGCCCTAAGCTGGATCAGCTTTCAACACTTGGCTCCTCATTTGTCATATTCTTCGCAAGAATGGTGGCTAGGTTGTCAAGACAGGACCCCAGCAAAGTTGAGGTCCGGTTTCAATTCGGTGGTGATCTGCACATTGCGCTTCATTTGGCTTGAGCGCAATGCTA
The DNA here is from genome assembly GCA_030063025.1 of Avena longiglumis. Lineage (NCBI taxonomy): Eukaryota > Viridiplantae > Streptophyta > Magnoliopsida > Poales > Poaceae > Avena > Avena longiglumis. The sequence goes on along the minus strand of CP125973.1, from coordinate 51,332,697 downwards.
GAATTTTCAAAGCTAAAGCTGCTTCCCCATGGTTGGTGGTTAGCAAAACTAAGGAAGAATGTAGACAATGGAAATAAGTATGTAGAGGTGGACTACGTACCATAAGTGTGTTCATGGGTGGAGTTTCATCTTGCGACTGTTTGTGGCGCGGGTGAATTATAAACAAACTTTCTTTCTGTCTTAGTATCCGCAGACCTCCTTTAATGTTGAGCCTGAGAAAATTATCGCCGCTTGCTCGACCTAATGGTGCGAGAATACAAGTCAAGTTTTGGTTTGAGCTCCCTGTAATAAGGTAACAAAGTAAAGTTTTTGTTTGACATATTCTGCTGATGCGTTGTTGAGTTAAGAACAATACCGTTCATAAATTCCATAAAGTCCGCAGGACGGCTGCACAAGCAGAGTTCAAAACAGCATGTCTATTATTACTTACAAACACAGAACCTAGCTACAGATTCAGAATCAAGAGATTCAACAGAAATGATTTAGTTCCCTCCAAATAGCCTTAGCTACCACACAATCAAAAGGTAGATGTTTTACAGTTCATCTGCTGACATGTATGTTTCACAGCACACCATAAATTCGTTATCCTTCATCCAAGACACCTCAAGCCGAGAAGATTTTGGTTTTAAAATTTCCAACTGCCCCAAGTCCACTAACAAGGGATTATAACGAAGTGTTGTTAATTTAGATTAGTGAGAAGCTACATGCTACTAGTATTTTATAGTATGAGAATAAGAAGTTACAAATCACATGTGTCATTATAACGGTGTGGGTACTGTCATTACTGAACCCATTCTTTTTCTTTTTGGAATGTTATTACAGAACCCATTCTGATATGTTGAGAAACAGTGTGGGTAACTGACGCACTGTCACCTGATATGTTTCATAGACAATGTAACTGAAAGAGCATTATCATTGAAATTTTGTGGTTCATGAGTGTATGAAAAGATCCAGTAGACTCACCGATTGATTAGCATCCGGACTTGGCAACTATTCCCTCGCTGGTGACTGAAGAGGGCGTGGATGACGACTTTGCAGAACTCGGCGTGGAGGGCGAGGATGGCCTTGCGGAAGGCAGGGAGGAGCTCGGGGCAGGCGAAGATGGAGGCGCGTGCAGAAATTATCCGAGGCGGCCGCAAGGAACTGGGGAGACGGAGACACTGCAGGGGAGGACGCCTGCGCGGAGGGGGAGCGCCGGAGGGGGCTCGGCGGCGAGCGGCAGAGAGGGCAATATCGATGCGAAAAGATTTTTTTTTTAAAATCGACGGCCTGAGAGTGTCCCAGCGTCACGGAGATCTCATTAGCCTATAAACATACAGAAAATCTACTTACGGTCTGAGAAATTATAAACCCGGCAAACGTATAGGTAGTACACAGCCATGGACGAAACAAATTAAAGCCGGCTAATGTTTAGATTAAAATTTAAAATGTCTTATAGATCAAACTATTTATCCGATTTAGGATTCGTTTTCATCGTTGGTCTAGTCGTGACGAGATCTTCAAAACTAGATCTCATATTAATATGTTTTGATGAAAAAAATTTAAATCAAAAGGTTATCTCCCCATAACATGTAGGTTATCCATATCATAGTATATATGTTATTCATCCTATAATATATAAGTTATCCACACTATAAATGGAGTTGGGTTGAGCTGTTCTTGCATTTCTCTTGTGGTAATTTTTGTATTTTTTGCCTCCTAAAACCTCGATTGCCCGTTGTATTTTAGTTTACTTAATTAAATGAGAGCTATGAGCTAGTTTATTTGGGACGTGATAGTCTAGGTGTTAGGGTACTGAGATTTCGTTATTGTCGATGCGTTAGCATTGACGAGCGATGAATGCTTGGTACTCTAACACCATTTGGGACTTTGTCACCCGTACGCCACAGTAGAGACGTAGAGATGATGAAGCCGAGCCATTAAACTACTAATTGCGTGTTATGTTTATTTACTATAACTTAGGGTAGTGGTGGGTGGAGCATAAAAACTCATTTATCATATCATATCATATGAAAAAATCTTAGATTTAATTTCTTTATGCTTGATGTTTGATGTGATAGCCTCTCGAGGTTGAGTGGCTCGTACGCCTCTCGTGACGACGTCGATGAAGCCGAGCCGCTAGAATAACTTTTGTATTCTATCTTTAGCTAAATTTTTATAATGGTTGATAACTTATATGTTATTGGGTGGATACATTATATGCTCAAGCATGGATAACTCCCGTGTTACTAGTGAATAATTATTATATAATGTTATGGATAACTTTTATTTGTCGCCGTGGATAACTTTACATAATTTTCAGATGGCTTTAGTTCTTTTTATGGCCATTATATTTTTCTAAGTCCTTCTTATCTCTATTTTTGTTATTTTAATGTGCGATAGACTTAATTGATTTAAACACAGTACCCTAGACTACTCGTCGTCGACTTGGTGAAACGTTCTTAAATGGTAGGAGTTCACATTTATGTTTTTGCACGCATAAAAAACTCAAACACACAACCCATTTATAGAGTGGATAACTTATGTGTTACATGGTGAATAACTTACATAGTACCACCTCGATAACTTACGTGTTACGGATGAATAACTTTTGAGTTAAAAAAAAGTTAGCGCAAACAAAATCGTATTATCCACCCCTAACACGTGACTTATCCATATTATAGTACGTAAGTTATCCACCTTAAAACATATAAGTTATCCAGCATATAAATTTTATATTCTATCAGTAGGTAAACTTTTATAGTTGTAAATAACTTATATTTTATTGGGTATGTAACTTACATGTTGAAGCCTAAAATAACTCTTGTATTTGGTGGATAACTTTTGGAACAAAAAAAGGTATGCTATTTAGCTAGAGCATGCATGCGGGACATCACTAGTGTAGGATGTTGTTTAAGTCCGAGAATAATGGTTGTTCGATTTATATGAGTAATATGTTTTATGCACATGCACCTTTGATAGACGGTCTATTCTTATTGAATCTCGATTGTAGTAATACACACATTAATAACATTGAAGCTAAACGTTTGAAATTGAGCGATAACTCAACCTATATGTGGCACTGTCGTCTTGGTCATATTGGAGTGAAGCGTATGAAGAAACTTCATTCCGATGGACTTCTTGAATCACTTGATTTCGAATCACTTGAGAGATGCGAAGCATGTCTGATGGGTAAAATGACTGAGACTCCATTTTCTGGCATGATGGAGCGAGCTACGTGTTGGAGATATGCCCTAGAGGCAATAATAAATGTAGTTATTATTATATATTTGTGTTTATGATAAATGTTTACATTCATGCTATAATAGTATTAACAAGGAAACATTAATACTTGTGTGATTTGTAAACTTAAATTGAAGTCCCTAGTAAAGCCTCTTCATAATACTAGCTTGTTGGTTAATAAATGATTGTAGTTTCCCTATCATGAACATTGAGATGTTATTTACAACAAGACCATATCGTTAGGAGAATGATATGGTGGACATACTCCTATAGATAAGCGTAGCATAAAGATCAAGTCATTTTAATAGTTCAATTGCTATATGCTTTCTGATACATAGTAACCTAATTCCTTAGACCATGAGATCATGCATATCACCTTTACCGGATGGATGCTTTGATGACATCAACACCACACCGTAACTGGGTGGCTATAAAGGTGGAATTGAGTGTTCGGAAAGTATTGGTTGAGACACATGGATCAAGAGTGGGATTTGTCCATCCATATGACGGATAGATATACTCTGGGCCCTCTCGGTGAAATGTCATCCAATTAGCTTGCAAGCATGTGGTAGCTCAAGGGATCATATATCACGAAACAAGAAAATAGTACTTATCGATGCGAGGTTGAACTAGGTATGCGAGATACCACGATCATGACCTCGGATAAGTAAACTATCGTGAGACAAAGGAAATTGGTATCATATGTAAATAGTTCATTCGATCATAAGTAATCGTAGAAATATGTGGAGCTATATGAATTTTGATTCCTCTATTGGTTATTGTTAGAAGTGTCTCGATCATGTCGCATAATTCACGAAATAGGAGACACACTTAAGGATTGACGTTGTTTGAGTAGTTATGGAATGATGAGTAAGAGACCGAATGTTGTTCAAGTCTCGGATGGGATCCGGATATCACGAGGAGATCCGTAATGGTCCGAGAATAAGATTCATATAAGGAAAGTCCTGTTTGGGTTGGAGAATGGTTAGGTGTTTTCATCGGAATGTTCTAGAAGGTTCCGAATGTCGGCACTCGGAGAGGAAGGTACATGAATGTGTCATATCAAGTTGGAATGATTGCATCATGTACTAGGTGTCATCGGTGAACAAAATAAAGGGTTTAATCAAATCCTAGTTTGAAAAGTCAAACGCCAATTTGAAAAGTCAAGCGGCTATTTTGGAAGGTGGAGGAAGTAGGAAACCTACTTGGGGAGGAGTTCCTCCCTCCACGCCGTCCTTGGTAAACGAGTTGGGGAGGACTCCCTCTGGCGCGCCCTCCACCTATATAAGGAGGCGGGGATGCCCTCCTAGTACCCAACACCTCCCTCATGACCCTAGCCCCGGCCGCCTCTCTTGCCGCCACCACCTAGGGCAAGCCGCCGCCGCCTAGCTAACCCTAGCCGCCGGCCAAGCCTCCTCCTCGGTGCGTCTAAACCCTAGATCGTCGGGGATCTCTCTCATAGTCCACCATCCTCGCTTAAGGCAAAGCCTGCGAGATCTCCCCTCTAGGTACCACGCCGTTGTCTTTGGGAATCGCGAGAGTGCTACAACCTCCATTTTCTTTGGAACAAGGAGAGGAAGGTCTTCGTCGAGTCTGAACGTGTGACCCATTGGGGAGCGCTACTTACGCAGTTGGGAAGGATCGTCTACACGATCTCGAGATCGGGAAGAGTACGACTACATCACCCACGAGAATCTGCTCTCGTTATGAAGGGAATATGCCCTGAGAGGCAATAATAAAGTGTTTATTATGTGTATTCCAAGTATATGATAGATGTTTATTTTGCATGCTATAATTGTATTAATACGAGCGTTAATACATGTGTGTTTAATAAACAAGCAGAAAGTTCCTAGTTATGCCTCTCTCATAAACTAGCTCGTTGATTAACAAGATGATCAAGGTTTCACGATCATGGACATTGGATGTTGTTAATAGCGGATCACAACATTAGTGTAATGGTGTGATGAACATTCATCCAGTATAGCATTACGATCAAAGTCATTGAGTTTATATTGCTATAACAACTTACGAAGTGATCCTAATCCTTAGACCATGAGATCATGTCAATCACTAACACGGAAGAGTTTCTTGATAACATCAAAGCGTCACACCGTAATAGGGTGATTATAAAGATGGATTCAGAACTAATAAAGTGTTATGTTGAGGCTCATAGATCGAGAGTGGAATTTGTTCATCCCGATGACGGATAGATATACTCTGGGCCCTCGGTGATATCACATTGATTAGCTTGCAAGCAAGTGATTTGATCACTAGAATGTTATATCACGGAACGAGAAAAGGGTGCATGTCGATATGAGATCAAACTAGGTATGGAGATACCGATGATCGAATCTCGGACATGTAATATATCGTGAAACAAAGGGATTAAGATACTAGCGTAAAGGTTCACGATCACAAGAAAGTCATCGTTGAATGTGTGGAGTCGATGGGTCTCCGGATCGCTTCGATTATTGATCAGAGGGTCTCGATCATGTCCGCATTATTCACGAACCGTAGGGTGACACACTTAAGAGACACCGACATCCAATTGGAGCAAATGTTTCATGCCAAAAGAATGAACAAGTGCAGAATTTATTTCACTAGATACCAAAGCAGGTTTTGGGTGAAATTGCATAAAGTGGTTATGCATGTGAAATAGAATTCTAGCAAGGGGTTGTGAATGTTTGTCATTAAAGTAATTGACAAAATTCTGAATAAAATAAAAGAGTTTTATTTAATGAGAGTTTGCATTAAATTTGGTGGAAATTTAATGGGAATTTGAGTGGACTTTTGAGTGGAGGAAATTTAAAGGGCATTTTGTGAGTGGAGTGTCCACCCACATGAATGAAGGAGGAGGGGTAGCCCCATGGCGTGCCACCCCTTGGGTGCCCTCCCTCCTACTATAAAGGATCCCCCTCCTCACTTGTCTCACACACCTCCTCGTGAAGGATCTCTCTCCCTCTAGAATTTATCCCCATGGTCTCGGACTAGCGAGATACATGTTCCCGCGGCTATTCGGCAAGAAAGAGTTGTGCTTCCTGCATCGCTGGAGGCGAGGCGGAGGTTGCTCGGTGCCTCGAGCGTGTGTGCGAGCACGGATGCAGCTTGATTTGCGCTAGGACTTCCTCTCGATCTTGAGATCGGCAAGAGATCATCTACATCAACCACGAGTTGAACTCGTTAAGCTTTGTCGGTCTTCAAGGGTATGTTCTCTCTGGATATACATCCGCCGTTGTTTGTATCTAGTATATAGATCTTGGTATATAGTTCACATCGTAGGAAAATTTTGTTTTCTATCTTGCGAACCCTACAAGGGTATCGAGCCGGATCTATGCGTAGATACTTTACACGGGTAGTACATATGAGTATTTGGCGATGATGATCATGTTGTTGCTCCTTTGTTGTAATTTTGGATATTGGTGGCATAGTGGGATGAAGCGGCCCGGACAAACTTTACATGTCCTCGCATGAGACTGTTCCACGCTTGACATGCAACTAGTTTGCATAAGTGGCTAGCGGTGTCATCTCTCCTACTATAGTCAATATCTATTTTGCAAGCGAGTTGTCAACAATTTGATTATCCTCGTTGTGGTTCATGTTCGAGGTAAGAACAGTTCTATCTCGAAAGCCCTAAGCCACGTAAAACTTGCAATGGATAAATTAGAGGCGTCTAGTTTAGATTGTTCTTTGGGCTAGTGTTATGATATGGTAGTGTTGTAAGTAGAAGTATGAGATGATACTCTTACAACACACATAGCGTGTAAAATCCATAGACCTTGGATTTACACATATAGGTATGATAGTGATCATACCACGATGCACATGATAGAGATCATCTGGGAACCATATCATTTCACTAATAAACATATGATGTTTTGATTGCATCTTATATTGCTTGTTTAGCGCTTTGTTAGCATAATAAGATGATCCCTCATTTAAAATATCAAGATAAGAATGTGTTCTTCCTTTAGTATGCACCGATTATGTTTTCGTCGCTCCAAGACATCACGTGATGATCGGGTGTTCTTGGATCCACCATATTTCGGGTGTAAAAGCAGTTACACGCGAATACTAAGGTTCTAACTTGGCGAGCCTAGCATGCAGACATGGCCTCGGAACACGGACGAAAGGTTAAGCATGAGTCATATAGTTGATATGATGCCCATTTGATGCTCGCCTTTGAAGCTATACCGACTCACGTGATGATCGGACTTGGTGTAGTGGATTTGGTTCATGTAATCACCAAAGGCACGAGGGATGTCGTTTTGAGTGGGAGTTCATTCGTAATATAGATTAGTTGAACTCAATCTATCATACACTTAGTCTAAACTTTACAAATTCTTGTAGATGGCACCACCGCTTTTAATTTCAATGTGTTCATGGAGAAAGAGAAACTAGCAACCGACGGTAGCAACTTTACCGAATGGGCCATGAATTTGAGGATTCTCCTCTCTGCACAAAAGCAATATGTGCTAGAAGCGTTAGGCCCCCACCTTTGATGATGCCCCGACGAGGAGAAGAATGTCTATCGGACTCGTCGGAGGACCACAACTTAGTTCATTTGCGGCATATTGTATGGGCTAGAGGAACTTGAAGCGTTTAAAGCAATGCATTTGATACAATGGGTGAGTTGAAAATGATTTTCGACACACATCTTTGTGAGAGCTACAACGCTCGTAAAAGTTCTTTAGCTGCATGATGGAAGAAGCACTCGTTAGTGAGCATGTACTCAAGATGTCGGAATTCTGCCGATAAGCTTGTGTCCTTGGGAATATCGATTCCCATTGACTTAGGCATCCATCGTGTTCTGCCTCTGCCACCTAGCTATAAGAGCTTCGTGATGAACTATAATATGCAAGGCATGAAGAAGTCTCTCCCGAGCTTCACATCAATGCTTAAAAGCTGCAGTGGAGATCAAAAGGAACATCAAGTGTTGATTATCAATAGGAACACTGGTTTCAAGAAAGACAAGGAAGGAAGGGAAGTAAGGCGGCAAGCACATTGCTGTCGCTGAAAAACCCGAGTTGGACCTAAGTCGATTCCGAGTGCTACTATTGTAAGGGGAAGCATCGAAGCTTAATCGCCCCAAGTATCTGGCGCACAAGAAGGCCGCAAGGCAAACAAAGGTATATATGATATACATGTTATTGATGTGTACTTGACTAGTGCTCGCAGAGCACGGGTATTTGATACGGTTCGCTTGCTAATATTTGTAACTTTCGGATCGTTGCGGAACAAGCGACCGCTAGCAAGGGTGAGGTCAAGATGCGTGTCGGCAATGGATCAAGCGTTGATGTGATCGCCGTCAACGCTGCCTCTCCACTTACCGTCGGGATTAGTTATAAACTTGAATAAATGTTATCTGGTGCTGCCGAGCATGAACATTGTATCCGGATCGTGTTTGATGCGTGGTTATTCATTAAATCCAAGAACAATGGTTGTTCCATTTATATGAATGAAATATTTTATGGTCATGCACCGATGATGAATGGTTTATTTCTATTAGATCTCGATGATAATGTTACACATATTCATAATGTTGATGCTAAAAGGATTAAACTTAATGATGATATATCCGCATATATGTGTAATTGCCGTCTAGGTCATATTGGCGTTAAGCATGAAGAAGCTCCATTCGGATGGACTTTTGGAATCACTTGATTATGAATCATTTGATACATGTGAGCCATGCCTTATGGGCAAGATGACTAGAACGCCGTTTTCGGTTCAATGGAGCAGGCGGATTTATTGGAAATCATACATTCGATGTATGTGGTCCAATGAGTGTGTTTGCCGAGGTGGATATCGTTATTTTGTTACTTTCACGGATGATTTGAGTAGATACGGTTATATCTACTTGATGAAACACAAGTCTGAAACCTTTGAAAAGTTCAAGGAATTTCAGAATGAAGTGGAAAATCATCGTAATAGAAAGATCAAATTTCTATGGTCCGACCGTGGAGGTGAGTATCTAAGTTACGAGTTTAGCACTCACATGAAAGAGTGTGGAATTGTTTCACAACTCACACCTGCGGAACACCACAGCGAAATGGTGTGTTGCAACGTCGTGTCGTGCTTTATTAGATATGGTTCGATCTATGATGTCTCCGACGGACTTGCCGTTGTCATTTTGGGGTTATGCATTAGAAGCTGCTGCATTCACTTTAAATCGGGCACCATCTAAATCCGTTGAAAAGACACCGTATGAATTGTGGTTTGGAAACAAACCTAAGCATCATTCTTAAAGTTTGGGGATGCGATGTTTATGTGAATAAACTTCAACCGAATAAACTCGAACCCAAAGCGGAAAAATGCGTCTTCATAGGATACCCTAAAGAAACTATTGGGTATTCCTTCTATCACGATCCGAGGGCAAGGTTTTTGTTGCCAAGAATGGATCCTTTCGAGAAAGAGTTTCGCGAAAGGTGTGAGTAGTCGGAAGGTAGAACTCGAAGAGGTTGTGGAACCTTCTCTTCAAAGTATGGCGAGTAGCGCTTGGCGGAAGTTGTTCGAGTTGGCTCCACATTGAAGAGGGAACTAATGATAATGATCATGAAACTCCGAAGAGTACTAGAACCTCGCAGTCAAAGCAGACGTGCAGCTCCGAGTCACGGAAATCTGTCATGAATTTCATGGTTGATGAAAATGATGACCTCTGACGTATGAAGAAGCGATGATGAGCCGGATTCCAACAAATGGTTAGAAGCCATGAAATCCGAGATGGAATCCATGTATGAAAATCAAGTTTGGAACTTGGTGGAATTACCTCACGACCGAAAGGCCGTGGAGAACAAATGGATTTTCAAAAGGAAAACCGATCTTGATGGTAATGTGACCGTCTATAAAGCTCGACTTGTCGCAAAGGGGTTTCGACAAATTCAAGGAGTTGACTACGATGAGACTTTCTCTCCGTAGCGATGCTAAAGTCGATTAGGATTATGTTAGCAATTGCTGCATATTTCGATTATGAGATATGGCGGATGGATGTCAAAACCGCGTTTCTCAATGGTAATATTGAAGAAGAGTTGTATATGATACAACCAAAGGTTTTGTCGATCCTAAGGATGCTAACAAGGTGTGCAAGCTTCACATCCATCTATGGATTGAAGCAAGCATCACGGTTGGAATCTCCGCTTTGATGAGGTGATCAAAGAGTTTGGATTTGTCCAAACTTATGGAGAATCTTGTATTTACAAGAAAGTGAGTGGGAGCAATGTGGCATTTCGATATTATATGTGGATGACATATTATTGATCGGAAATGATATAGATCTTTAAAGTGTTAAAAGTTATCTAAACAAATTTTCAATGAAGGACCTAGGTGAGCGTCATACATATTAGGCATAAAGATCTATAGAGATAGATCTAGGAGCCTAATAGGGCTATCATAAAGTACATACCTTGATAAGATTTTAAAGAAGTTTAAAATGGATGGAAGTAAGAAGGGTTCTTACCTATGTTACAAGGCAAGACATTGAGTAAGACTCAAAGTCCTTGGCGGAAGAAAGAGATAATGGACAAAGTCCCTATGCTTCACCATAGGCTCTATAATGTACGCCATGCTATGTACAAGACCGGATGTGGCACATGCTATTAGTTTGACTAGTAGGTACCAATCGGATCCAGTTGAACCTTTGGATAGCGGTCAAGAATATCCTTAAGTACTTACGAAGAACTAAGGATATGTTTCTTGTATCTGAGGTGAAGAAGAGCTCGTCGCTAAGTGTTATGTCGACGCTAGCTTTGACACCGATCCGGATGACTCTAAGTCTCAATCCGGATCGTATTTCTCATGAATGGCGGGCGGTTAGTTGGAGGATCTCCAAACAACCTGTGGTAGCGGGATCAACAACGGAGGCGAATATGTTCTTTGCTTGAGCGGCTCGGGAAGATTTGGATGAAGGAGTTCATATCCGAACTAGGAGTTGTGGCAAACGTTGGACCCAATGGTGATCTATTGTGACAACAATGGTGCCATTGCCAATGCCAAAGAGCCAAGGTCTCACAAGCATTCCAAGCATATTAAGCGCGGTTTCACTCCATCCATGAGCATGTCAAGGATGGAGATATAAATATTTGTAAAGTACATACGGATCTCAATGTAGCGATCCGTTGACTAAAACTCTCCTAGAGCAAAACATGATCAACACGAATTCAATGGGTGTTAGATTTATCACTATGTAACTAGATTATTGTCTCTAGTGCAAATGGGAGACTGAAGGGAATATGCCCTGAGAGGCAATAATAAAGTGTTTATTATGTGTATTCCAAGTATATGATAGATGTTTATTTTGCATGCTATAATTGTATTAATACGGAAGCGTTAATACATGTGTGTTTAATAAACAAGCGAAAGTTCCTAGTTATGCCTCTCTCATAAACTAGCTCGTTGATTAACAAGATGATCAAGGTTTCGATCATGGACATTGGATGTTGTTAATAACGGATCACAACATTAGTGTAATGGTGTGATGAACATTCATCCAAGTATAGCATTACGATCAAAGTCATTGAGTTTATATTGCTATAACAACTTACGGTGATCCTAATCCTTAGACCATGAGATCATGTCAATCACTAACACCGAAGAGTTTTTGATAACATCAAACGTCACACCGTAACAGGGTGATTATAAAGATGGATTCGTAACTAATAAAGTGTTATGTTGAGGCTCATAGATCGAGAGTGGAATTTGTTCATCCGATGACGGATAGATATACTCTGGGCCCTCTCGGTGATATCACATTGATTAGCTTGCAAGCAAGTGATTTGATCACTAGAATGTTATATCACAGAACGAGAAAAGAGTGCATGTCGATTAGATCAAACTAGGTATGGAGATACCGATGATCGAATCTCGGACATGTAATATATCGTGAAACAAAGGGATTAAGATACTAGCGTAAAGGTTCCGACGATCACAAGAAAGTCATCGTTGAATGTGTGGAGTCAATGGGTCTCCGATCCCGCTTCGATTATTGATCCGAGAGGGGTCTCGATCATGTCCGCATTATTCATGAACCGTAGGGTGACACACTTAAGAGACACCGACATCCAATTGGAGCAAATGTTTGATGCCGAAAGAATGAACAAGCGCAAGAATTTATTTCACTAGATACCGAAACAGGTTTTCGGGTGAAATTGCATAAAGTGGTTATGCATGTGAAATAGAATTCTAGCAAGGGGTTATTTGTGAATGTTTGTCATTAAAGTAATTGACAAAATTCTGAATAAAATAAAAGAGTTTTATTTAATGAGAGTTTGCATTAAATTTGGTGGAAATTTAATGGGAATTTGAGTGGACTTTTGAGTGGAGGAAATTTAAAGGGCATTTTGTGAGTGGAGTGTCCACCCACATGAATGAAGGAGGGGAGGGGGTAGCCCCCATGGCCGGCGGCCACCCCCTTGGGTGCCCTCCCCTTCCTACTATAAAAGGAGCCCCCCTCCTCACTTGTCTCACACACCTCCTCGTGAAGGATCTCTCTCCCCCTCTAGAATTTATCCCCCATGGTCTCGGACTAGCGAGATACATGTTCCCGATGGCTATTCGGCAAGAAAGAGTTGTGCTTCCGCTGCATCTGAGCGAGGAGGCGGAGGTTGCTCGGTGCCTCGAACGTGTGTGCGACACGGATCTTGCCTGATTTGGCGCTAGGACTTCCTCTCGATCTTGAGATCGGCAAGAGATCGTCTACATCAACCACGAGTTGAACTCGTTAAGCTTTGTCGGTCTTCAAGGGTATGTTCTCTATGGATATACATCCGCCCGTTGTTTGTATCTAGTATATAGATCTTGGTATATAGTTCACATCGTAGGAAAATTTTTGTTTTCTATGCTGCGAACCCTACACGTTAAACACTTTGGAATCTTCGAGGGTGAGTTATTCCATCGACTCGTTGCTACAATCTAGTAGATAGATCTTGGCTTGTTTGTTTGTATGCGATAGAATTTTTTTGTTTTCCATGCTATGAAACCCTACAGTGGTATCGGAGCCGTGTCTATATGTAGATCTGTTGCACGAGTAGAACACAATGGTCATTGTGGGCGTTGATGCTTTTATTGTTGATTGCTTCTTGTGTACTTTGCATCTTGCATGATTTGGGATGAAGCGGCACGGGATAACCTTACATTACATCGTTCATGAGACTTGCTCCACGCTTGACATGCAACTTGTATTGCATAAGTGGCTTTGCGGGTGCCTGTTTCTCCCAGCATAGCTAAGATTCAATTTACAACGGGTGATTAACAATGCTAGTATCAATGTTGTGGTTCTTGTTCGTAAGTTAGAACAACACTTATTGAAAGACCCAAACCACGTAAAACATGCAAAGAAAGTAGAGGCGTCTAACTTTGTTTTGCAGGGGTGTGCTATGATGTGATATGGCCATGATTGTGATTATATTTGATGTATGCAATGTTCCTTATTGTAAGTTGGCAACCGGTAGGAGCCATATGGTTGTCTTTAATTTATGTTAAGACCCGCGTGTCTATTCAAAGTAGTTGTAATAGTTGAAGCCGGTGGATGACAACCATGGAGAAGCGTCATTGACCTTGATGCAAAGGCTTTGATGATGGAGATCATGTTCGTGCTTGAAGATGGAGATCAGAAGCACAAAGAAGAAAGGCCATATCATATCACATATTATGAATTGCATGTGATGTTAATCCTTTATGCATCTTGTATTGCTTAGTTAACAACGGTAGCATTATAAGATGATCCCTCATGCACATGAATTTCAAGTCATAAAGTGTTCACCCTTAGTTAGCACCGTTGCTAAAGCTTGTTGTTTCGAAGAACCACGTGATGATCGGGTGTGTTAGATTCCGCAAGTGTATACAACGTGAGCAAGCCAGATTTGCTCATGCGGAAGCTAAGGTTTGATCTTGACGAGCCTAGCATGTACAGACATGGTCTCGGAACACGGATCACCGAAAGGTAAAGCATCAATCATATAGTAGATATGATGAACATTTCGATTGTTCGCCATTGAAACTATATCAACTCTCGTGATGATCGGTGTTGATGTGGTGGATTTGGTTCGTGTGATCACTAAAACAATGTGAGGGATATTGTTTTGAGTGGGAGTTCACCTAGATTAATTTAACTATTAATTAGAACTCAATTTGTCATAAACTTAGTCTAAACTATTGCAAATATGTTGTAGATCAATGGCGCCCCCTACCATCAATTTTAATGCGTTCCTAGAGAAAGAAAAGTTGAAAAACAATGGAAGCAACTTCGCGGATTGGTTCCAATTTGAGGATTGTCCTCACAACTGGTAATTTGACCTATGTCCGGATGCACATTGGGTGACCCACTGCTACGCTACCGATGAAGTAAAGAATGTTTACCTCACTCGAAGACTCGTACTCCACGCTTCGAGGTGTTATCTTGTATGGTTTAGAATCGGAGCTTCGGAAAAGGTTTGAGAATTCAGACCCACATGATATTGTCCGTGATCTCAAATTGATCTTTGAGACTCATGCGGCAATTGAAAACTATGAGGCTTCTGAAAAGTTCTTTAATCGCAAGATGGAAGAGGGCAGCTCAATCGGTGAGCATGTGCTTAAGATGTCGGGCACGCAAACAAACTTCAAAGCTTGGGTATAGTGATTCCTAATGCTTTGGGGATTTATCGTTTCCTCCAATCACTACCACCAAGTTACAAGAACTTTGTGATGAACTACAATATGCAAAACATGAACAAGCAGTTGCCAGAACTCTTTGCTATGTTGAAATCTGCAGAAGTGGAGATCAAGAAAGAGCACCAAGTGTTGATGGTCAATAAGACCACCAAATTCAAGAAAGGCAAGTCTAAGCAAAGGGACACTTCAAGAAGGGTGGTAAGAAAGTTACCGCGACCGAAGAAGACCAAGGCTGGACCAAGCCCGTCTTGAGTGCTTTTACTACAAGGAGAAGGTCCTTTGAGCGGAATTGCCCAAAGTAGTTGGCGGATTTGAAGAACGGCAACATCAAGAAGAAAGGTATATCCGATATACATGTTATTGATGTGTATCTCACTAGTACTGTAGTAGTGCACGGGTATTTGATCTTGGTTCGTTGCTCATATTTGTAACTCAAAACAGTCTTGCAGAATAAACGGAAGCTAGCGAAGAACGAGGTGACGATGCGGCGTGGGAAACGAATCAAAGGTTGATGTGATCGCGGCACACTACCCTTCATCTACCATCGGGATTAGTTTTATACTTAAATAATTGTTATTTGGTGCTGTTAAGCATGAACATTATATCGGGATCTTGTTTATTGCGAGACGGTTACTTGTTTAAGTCCGAGAATAATGGTTGTTCGATTTATATGAGTAAATGTTTTATGCACATGCACCTTTGATAGATGGTCTATTCTTATTGAATCTCGATAGTGGAAATACACATATTAATAACATTGAGGCTAAACGTTTGAAATCGCGATAACTCGACCTACATGTGGCAATCGTCGTCTTGGTCACATTGGAGTGAAGCGTATGAAGAAACTCCATTCGATGGACTTCTTGAATCACTTGATTTGAATCACTTGAAAGATGCGAAGCATGTCTGATGGGAAAAATGACTAAGACTCCATTTTCTGGTATGATGGAGCGAGCTACGGACTTATTGGAAATCAGACATACCGATGTGTGTGGTCCAATGAGTGTAGCATCGCGCGGTGGTTATCGTTATGTTCTTACCTTCACGGATGACTTGAGTAGATATGGGTATATCTATTTCATGAAATATAAGTCCGAAACTTTCGAGAAGTTTAAGGAATTTCAAAGTGAGGTAGAGAATCAACGTAACAAGAAGATTAAATTTCTATGTTCTGATCGTGGAGGTGAATATCTAAGTTACGAGTTTGGCGAGCATTTGAAGAAATGCGAATACTTTCACAATTGACACCACGGAACACCACAGTAATGGTGTGTCGAACGTCAGAATCGAACTCTCTTAGATATGGTTCGCTCTATGATGTCACTTCTGATTTACCGCTATCATTTTGGGGTTATGCATTAGAAACATGCATTCACTTTAAATAGGGCACCATCTAAATCCGTTGAAACGACACCGTATGAATTATGGTTTGGAAAGAAACCTAGATTGTCGCTCCTTAAAGTTTGGGGATCTGAAGCCTATGTAAAGAAGTTACAGCGGACAAGCTTGAACCCAAAGCGGAAAATGCGTCTTCATAGGATACCAGAAGGAAACTATTGGGTATACCTTCTATCATAGATCCGAAGGCAAAATCTTCGTTAAGAATGGATCCTTTCTAGAAGGAATTTCTCTCGAAAGAAGTGACTGGAAGGAAAGTAGAACTCGACGAGGTTGTCGAACCTTCTCTCGAAATTGCGAGTAGCGCAATAGGAAGAAGTTCTGTGGTGCTGCACCAATTAGAGAGGAAGCTAATGATGATGATCATGAAACTTGGTAAGTTGCTCTGAGCCTCGCAGTCAACGAGGACTCGTACCACTCCATTGGTATGATCCCGTTATGAGTGTCATGTTGGTGGACAACACCGGCGACCCGAGACATATGAGGAAGCGATGATGAGCCCAGATTCCAATAAATGGCAAGAAGCCATGAAATCCGAGATTGGATCCATGTACGAAAACCAAGTATGGACTTTGGTGGACTTACCGGATGGCCGGAAGGCTGTTGAGAACAAGTGTATTTTCAAGAAGAAAACAGATGCTGATGGTAATATTACTGTCTATAAAGCTCGACTTGTCGCAAAAGGGTTTCGACAAATTCAAGGAGTTGACTACGATGGGACTTTCTCACCTGTAGCGAAGCTAAAGTATGTGAGGATTATGTTAGCAATCGCTGCATATTATGATTATGAGATATGGCAGATGGATGTCAAAACAGCATTCCTCAATGGAGACATTGATGAAGAGTTGTATATGATGCAACCCAAAGGTTTTGTCGATCCTAAAGATGCTGACAAGGTATGCAAACTTCAACAGTCCATCTATGGATTGAAGCAAGCATCCCGAAGTTGGAATCAACGTTTTAATAAGGTAATCAAAAGCTTTGGTTTTATACAAACTTATGGAGAAGCTTGTATTTACAAGAAAGTGAGTGGGAGCTCTGTAGCATTCTTAATACTATATGTAGATGACATATTGTTGATTGGGAATGATGTAGACCTTCTTAATAGTGTCAAGGATTATTTGAATAATAGTTTTTCAATGAAAGATCTTGGCGAAGCAGCTTATATATTATGCATAAAGATTTATAGAGATAGATCAAGGCGCCTAATATCATTGTCACAGAGTACATATTTGGACAAAGTTCTAAAGAGGTTTGGAATGAAAGATAGCAATAAAGGGTTCTTGCCCATGTTTCCCAATACGATCTTGAGTAAAACTCAAAGTCCTGCAACGGCAGAAGATAGAGAAAGGATGAGTAAGACTCCCTATGCCTCAGCCATAGGATCTCTTATGTATGCCATGCTGTGTACTAGACCCGACATTGCATATGCTGATAGTTTGACTAGAAGATATCAAAGTGATCCAGGAGTGGATCATTGGACAGCGGTCAAAAACATCCTTAAGTACTTGAGAAGAACTAAAGGATATGGTTCTTTCTTATGGAGGTGATGAACAACTCGTTGTTAATGGTTACACCGATGCTAGTTGGAACACCGATCCGGATGATTCTAAATCACAATCTGGATACGTATTTAATTTGAATGGTGGAGCAGTTAGCTGGAGGAGTGCAAAGCAAAGCGTTGCGGCGAGATCTTCAACTGAATCAGAATACATAGCTGCTTCGGAGGCTTCACAAGAGGCGATATGGATGAAGGAGTTCATTATAGAGCTCAGTGTGGTTCCAAGTGCACTGGACCCAATGTCTATCTATTGTGATAACATGGGCGCCATAGCCAATGCGCTAGAACCAAGGTCACACAAGAAGCTGAAGCATATCAAGCTACGTTTTCACGCTATTCGAGAGCATGTCCAAGATGGAGACATAAATATTTGCAAAGTACACACAGATCTGAATGTGGCGGATCCGTTGACTAAACCTCTCCCGAGGGCAAAACATGACTAGCACCAAACCGCCATGGGTGTTCGGTATATTACCATATAATCTACATTAGTTGACTCTAGTGCAAGTGGGAGACTATTGGAGATATGCCCTAGAGGCAATAATAAAAGCAGTTATTATTATATCTTTGTGTTTATGATAAATGTTTACATTCATGCTATAATAGTATTAACCGGAAACATTAATACTTGTGTGATTTGTAAAGTAAATTATAGTCCCTGGTAAAGCCTCTTTATAATACTAGCTTGTTGATTAATAGATGATCGTGGTTTCTCGATCATGAACATTGAGATGTTGTTAATAACAAGATCATATCATTAGGAGAATCGTATGATGGACATACTCCTATAGATAAGCGTAGCATTAAGATCAAGTCATTTCAATAGTTCATTTGCTATAAGCTTTCTGATACATAGTAACCTAATTTCTTCGACAATGAGATCATGTTAATCACCATCACTGGAAGGATGCTTTGATGACATCAAACACCACACCGTAACTGGGTGGCTATAAAGGTGGCATTAAGTGTTCGGAAAGTATGGGTTGAGGCACATGGATCAAGAGTGGGATTTGTCCATCCATATGACAGATAGATATACTCTGGGCCCTCTCGGTGGATGTCATCCAATTAGCTTGCAAGCATGTGACTGGCTCACAAGGGATCACATATCATGGGAACGAGAAAAGAGTACTTGTCGGTAACGAGGTTGAACTAGGTATGCAGAGATACCGACGATTAAAACCTCGGATAAGTAAACTATCGTGAGACAAAGGGAAATTGGTATCGTATGTAAGTGGTTCATTCGATCGCAAAGTAATCGTAGAAATATGTGGGAGCCATATGAATTTCCAGATTCCTCTATTGGTTATTGATCGGAAAAGTGTCTCGGTCATGTCTGCATAATTCACGAACCGTAGGGAGACACACTTAAATATTCAACGTTGTTTAGTAGATATGGAATGTTAGTAGGGATACTGAATGTTGTTCGGAGTCTAAGATGGGATCCGGGATATCACGAGGAGATCCGGGATGGTTCGGAGAATAATATTCATATAAGGAAAGTCCTATTTTGGAGTTCGGGAAAGTTTCCGATGTTTTCATCGGAGAGGTTCTAGAAGGGTCTAGAAGGTTCACCAGTCCGGAAGGAGAATGGTCCATGAATGTGTAATGGGTATGTGGAATGATTGGATCATATCCAAGGTCACTTGGTGTTGGCATATGCAAGAGAGAAATAAAGCTCTAAATTGAAAGTCAAACGGGAAGTTTGAAAAGTCAAACTGGAACAATGGTTTCCTAGTGGGAGAAGAAACAAGTCCTTCTCTCAATCCAACTTGGGTTTGGGTTTGGATTCAAACCCACCCCTCCCAAGGCTTCCCCTCTCTCATAAATATAGGGGGAGGGCTGCCCCAATGAACACAAGAACTGCCCCTCTCCACTGAGCCCGCCATGCCCATCGCCTTGCAGCCCGCTGGCCCTTCGCCGCCTAGCGTCATGCTCTACGCCGACACCTCCTCCTCCTCCCGGTTGTCTAAACCCTAGATCTCCGGGAAACCCTAATCCACCATAACTCGCACCGGCTTAGGCGAAGCCCTGCGGGATCTACCCTCTACTTCTGACACCACGCCGTCGTGCTGCCGGAATCGCGAGGGAAGAACTACAACCTCCGTTGCCTGCTGGAACAAGGGAGAGAAAGGTCTTCGTCGAGTACCAAACGTGTGACCAACTACGGAAGCGCTGCCAGAACGCAGCGCCGGAAGGATCGTCTACGCTATCTCGAGATCGGAAAGTGTACAACTATATCACCCACGAGAATCTGCTCTCGTTAACCGGTTTGGAATCTTCGAGGGTGAGTGCTTCTATCGACTCGTTGCTACAATCTAGTAGATAGATCTTGGCTTGTTTGTGTGCATGCGGTAGAATTTTTTTGTTTTCCATGCTACGAACCCCTACACATCATTCTTGAATTTGGGAAGTTATCCTCTGTTAAATCATCAATGTCTAGAGGCTTCTATGAGTATATGTGGGAAAGAGATGGCTCTTTGGAAGAAGAGATTGCAGATACTTGGGGCAGATGTAGAAAAGCGCAGAATTTAGCTGACATAAAGAATAACCCGTAGACCATAATGGACTCTCTGAAAACATGGAGTAGACACAAGTTTGGGAGAGTGGAAAAGGAAATAAAAAAGCTTAAGAGCAGACTGGAATGGCTCTACCAGCATAATCCAAACAAACACAATCCTAAAATAAGAAATGTCACTGCGAGACTCGACGAACTGGTTCTCAGAGAGGAAATGATGTGAAGACAAAGATCCAGGGTTCAGTGGCTCAAAGAGGGAGAACAAAATACAAAGTTTTTTCATAGAAAATCCACTTGGAGAGCAAAAAAAATAGAATTATGTCATTGAAAACAACCGACAACCAGCTGCTGCAAAGTAAAGAGGAAATGCTTCGATACTCCGGTGGTTTCTTCTCAAACCTTTTCACCAGAGATCAACAAGTTGACCCAACTGATCTCTTAAATTTTTTTGAACCAGTTGTGACTAGGGAAATGAATGATGTCTTGTTAAAAGATTTTAGCGATAAGGAGATAACTGATGCTCTGTTCCAAATTGGTCCTCTGAAGGACCCAGGACCAGATGGCTTCCCAACTCGTTTTTTCCAAAGGAACTAGGCTACTCTTAAGGAAGACGTGACCATGGTTGTCAGACATTTCTTCACTTCAGGCTCGATGCCACATGGATTAAATGATACTATTGTGCTTATTCCCAAATCAAATAACGCCACTGGGCTGAAGAATTACAGACCCATTTACCTATGCAATGTGGTGTACAAAGTGGTGGCCAAATGCTTGGTTAATAGATTAAGACCCTTACTAAATGATCTGATATCTGACACTCATAGTGCCTTTATCCTAGGGAGACTCATAATAGACAATGCTTTGGTGGCTTTTGAATGTTTCCATGCTATTCAAAAAGGTAAAGGTCTGGAAAAGGACTTCTGTCCCTACAAATTGGATCTGTCTAAGGTATACGATAGAGTGGACTGGGGATATCTTAAAGGGGTCCTTCTCAAATGGGGTTTGAACCCAAATGGGTAAAACTAATTATGGAGTGTGTGTCCTCTGTCATATACGCGGTTAGACTAAATGGCGATCTGTCCATTCAGTTTAAACCTACGAGAGGTTTAAGACAGGGTGATCCCCTCTCGCCCTATATTTTCCTCTATGTGGCAGAAGGGATGACAAAGATTCTTCACAAAGCTGTGTATTTGGATGAGCTGAGATCTCTAAAAATATGCAAAACTGCGTCTGGTATTTCACACCTTCTCTTTGCTGATGACAGTTTATTGTTCTTTCAAGCAAATGTGCAGCAAGCTGGAGTCATTAAGGAAGCTCTCAGCCTCTACGAGAGATGCTCGGGACAGTTAGTGAGTGCTGTAAAATGCTCCATTCTTTTCAGTAGCAGTAGCAGCGAAGGAAGACAAGAAGAAATAAAAAGCTTGTTAGGTGTACAACATAGCACTTTCGAGGAGAAATATTTGGGCTTTCCAACTCCGGATGGAAGAATGAAGGCAGAAAAATTCCAACCAGTCAAGAAAAATTATCCAAAAGACTCGGGGGATGGAATGAGAACCATATGGCCATGGGAGCTAAGGAGATTCTGATTAAATCAGTTGCCCAAGCTTTGCCGACCTTCATCATGAGCATTTTTATTTTGCATGTGGCTTTCCATGAAGATTACATGAAGATCATCCGGAAATTCTGGTGGGGAGCAGACGAAGAGCACATAAAGGTGCACTGGACTTCATGGGACAACCTAACCCTGCCAAAAAATCAAGGCGGTATGGGGTTTAGGGACACACACCTTTTCAATCAAGCTTTACTTGCTAGACAGGCTTGGCGTATCCTCCACAACCCAAATAGTTTGTGTGCCAGGTTACTGAAAGCCAGATATTTTCCCCATGGTAATTTTCTGGACACGGTCTTCACCTCGGATGCCTCACCGGCTTGGAGAGGAATAGAACATGATTTAGAACTCCTAAAAAAAGGATCATTTGGAGAATCGGAGATGGGTCCACAATGGAGTTCCAAATGTGCAATTGGATCCCCCGGAGAATGCCAATGAGGATCACCAACACTCGACAACGTACTAGAAACAGGAAAGTAAAGGACCTGTTTATCCCAGGCACCAGAACTTGGAACGAGGCTAAGGTGAGGGAAAATTTTCTCCCACATGATGCAAATGACATTATGCAAGTGAAAACTTTGCAAAAAGGAGAAGATGTTCCAGCATGGCATTTCGAAAACTCATGTATTTTTTCGATTAGAAGTGCTTACAAGCTAGCTCATGACCTGACAAGAGATGCCCATCTCAATAGTGGTAGCAGTGACACGGGGGATGATTCCAGAAACATATGAAAGTTGATATGAAAATCCCATGTTCCGGCATTTTGCACGAAGGTGCGGTGACAACCTCCTATTAAGAGGAATAAGTGGCGCGAAACTGAGCTCGACAAAGACCTGTAATCTCTGTGGCACGAACGAGGAGAGCAGCTACCATGCCACAGTCACGTGCACCAAAGCTAAAGCGCTCAGGACAAAAATGAGAGAATCCTGCCCAATAAAAATATGTTCAGATATTCTGGACCTGATTAGCTTCAAATTCTTTTGTGTAGCACCCCAGCAGAACAACACCCGATGATACTTCTCCTCTTATGGCATGCTTGGCACCTGAGAAACAACATTATCCATGAAAATGGAACAGGTTCCATTGAAGCCTCTTCGATTTATTTGCAAAATTATTTGTATATGTTGAACTGCACTGGCTCCCCCTTTGACACAGGAAAAGGGAAAGAAGACGCGTTAGCCACAACAAGACAAAGTGGCTGGGATGATTACTCCACGCCTAGCTCTATGGCTTGTTGGAGCGCTCCAGATCAGGATGATTTAAAATGGAATGTAGATGCTTCTTTCCTTCAAGATTCTGGTAAAGCCACCACGGGCGGAGTTGTCAGAAACCGTGAAGGATCTATTATTTGGTCTATGAATGCCATGTTACATAATTGTTCGGATGCAGAGGAAGCGGAAGCGGAAGCTACTACATTGTTGTTAGGCCTCCAACAATGTGCTGAGTTGGATACTCGACCTGCTGTTGTTGAAACCGATTGTGCAGGTGTGGCGAATGCATTTAACTATCGACGTCAAGACCTGTCAAGACTCTGCCACATTTATAGAGAAGTCGAGAGTTGGTGAAGTGAAGTTTGTAATTTTTCTTTGTTCTTAGTCAAGAGAGATTGTAATCGTGTTGCCCATGATTTGGCGAAATTAGCTAGAGTAGAGGGAGTAATAGGTACTTGGCATTAGGCTGTTTCTGAACAAGTCATGCCCTCTGTTCTGATGGATTGTAGCCAAATGATAAAGATATAAATATTCTTTTGACGTCAAAAAAAATATTCAAACGACATACAAATTAAAATCCTGATTCAAAAGATACATAGATTTTAAGTTTTACAACTAGATGTTTTAGTATGAAGAGAAAAGAAATCTAACTTACACAAAATACGTAAAGAAAGAAGGAGAGAGAATAAGGTAGGCCATACACATGCGATATACCGTGCATGCTAGAGTTTTATTTCTGTATTGTCAGTGGAGTAACTAGGTGTAGCACCCCGGGTAAATCCACTACTAGAAAATCGCCGTATTTTTGTTTTGTGCATCATCATGACATCATCATGCATTTATTTGTCTAAAACAATTTCCCAAAAGTCTATTTTGTTTCCTAGAGATTTCCCCTCTTTGTTCAAATCGAAACCCTAGATCCGTTCGAATCTTTTATTTGTCTAAAACCTTTTTTGCAAATACTTTATTTTAAAGAAAATAAAATAAATAATTTAAATATTTTGTTAGGGGAAGACAGTCCATCCAGTCAGGCCCAAATGCCCAACTAGACAGACCACCTACCACCCCACCTTGCAAACCCTAACCCTACCTAATCCATTCCCATACTCCCCAGCAGCCGCCGCCACTTCTAATCGAACCCCACCCCACCCGTCACGTTGACGCTCCCTGTCGTGCGTGGCCCCACCCCCCGTCGACCGTGTCCCCTTGCTGCGCTCGCCTCTCTCCGACTCGCATCGTTCCCCCTCCCCCGAGAGCCCCCGATTCCTCCCCACCCAACGCGCTCGCCCCGCCTCCATCTCCCTCTTCCCCTCAGGTGCCTCCCCGTCGCCGCCACCTGCAGAGCTCCCTCGGTGCCCCTGCTCTCCGCCAACCCTGTCGTCTGCCGCTCCTCCCTCCTTGCTTCGTCGGCCTCCGCGCGCCCTCCCCCGACCCTCAGGCTCCACCGCCATCTCGCACCAGGCCGCCTCCCCGAGGCCTCCTTCGACGCCACGGACCTCCGCCCGCCGCCGCTCCCCAGATCCTGCTTCGCTTCCCGGCCTCGGACTGCGGCCTCGGCGCCGCCGAGCCGCTCTGTCGCCACCTGCGTCGCCTCGGGCTCCCTGCGAGCTGTCTCCTTCGTCCGCCGTCCTCGTCTCCCTGCCAGACGCCGACCGCTCGTTGCCCCTGTTCGGCGCGCTGCCGGGATCTCTCCGTGGCGAGCTCGCTGGCCCCAACGCCTTTCCACCGCTGCCGAAGTCGCTGCCGCCCCCGCCCGCTCGCGCGCCTCGCGGATGGCCGCCGCGCTGTGGAGTCGCCGTCCTCCCGAGCCGCTGACGCGAGCCCATGCATGCCATGTAGATCATCTTCTGCACGCCGTCCTCCGGTGAGCGCCGCTTCGCTGCCGTCTCGTTTCTCCGACCGCGTGCCCAAGTCCGCCGCCGCATCCCTGGCGCCGCTTTCCATGATCGTCTCCGGCCGCCCGGGCCAGTGGCCTCGTCCCAAGCGCATGTCTCGGCCAGGTCTTGTGGTGTGCGATGATGTTGGTCTTCCCTGTGAAGATGCATGTGGTGGCAGTGTGGTGATAGCAGTAGCTATTTTGGCTATTTTGGTCTCGGTTGTGAATTTGATGAACAATCGTGGTACTTCTCGCCTCGTGTTAACCAAGTTCTCCAGCAAAAATCCAAAGTTTCCCGAAGACCGACAACTGACGATGCGACCTGAGAATCCTCGATGCGGTCACAAGATCGCCACCGACAATGGAACCGTGACACTCCAAGTTCTCCATCTCGGCGTCCGAAGACTGTGAAGCGTCGAGACCCCCTTCACGGACATCAAGTTATCCAACCCTAGATCCGAAGACCGATCTCGGAGAGCCCAAACCCGATCCCTCGAGACCCCAAGATCGTCGAGCCCCTCTAATGTGTGACCCCTATCTAAGACCTCTATATTTTTAATACATGATATTTAATTTGTGCATATTGAATTGTCATACTCGCATACATGTTTATTTGTTGGGGGTTTGCTATCGATTCACCTCATAATTAAATATGGAGGCCATATGCGGGCGAATCTCGTCTAATATTGGCTTCATTTAATTTGTGCATCGAACCGGTGAAATCGTTTGCCTTGATAAGACAACATTTAAATGGCAGAGTATCTAAACAACATGAACTTAATAATTGCCAGGACTCCGGTTCCGTCAATATGGCCTAATTGCATCGCATGCTTGCCATGTCATACATCATACATGCATCATGCCCGATCTTCTGCCGTAGTATTAACTATTGCATCTGGTGTTTCTGCTAGTGTCTTGCTTCTTCACGGATTAGGCCGATGAGTTGATGCGAGTGTCGACCCGATCTTCGGATGAATCTTCGGCAGTGTTTTCAGGCGAGCATTCTCCTCCTTTCTACCTATCTTACTTTTATAGTCTTTATTTCCTCCTATTGATCTATTGCTATCTGTGTTGCGATGCTCTAGTTTTCGTACCCGTGGTAATCCTTGCAGCCTTATATTGCCTTGGACACATCCTATTACCTGTTGTTTGGTAGATAGTTGGACTTGCGTGTCGTAGTCGCTTGCTCAAGTGCTGTTGCGAGTCGTCAAGTACCATAGTTGTTGGAGAAATGCCTTATGCTTTATGTTGGAGATGGTTATAACTTTAATTACTGTTTAATAACTAAAATTGAAGTAAGTAAATAATGCAGAGGCACAGGTGGGCAATAGATGTTATTTGGTTTATAACCGTCCACTTGTGTCCCGTAGGACCCCGAGTACTTGATACCTGTTCTTTGAATATTCGCACTATCCGCATGTGGGACCATGAATCCCCCTAGCCAGAGCTTGAGTCATATTTATTTCTTGGGGCCACAAAGTAGTTTGGGGCTTTATTACTATCCTGTACTTATGCCATGCTTTACTGCTTTATTTACGATTGCGCGTGGAGCGCCTGTACTGTTTTGGATCGCGACACGATTACGCGGTATCGACAAGCCTAGTCACACTTTTGGGTTCCCAGTCGTTTACAGCCGTTCTCGCAAACCTCTGGGTCCGTCTCGGAGCCGGCCAACTTCGTAGCGGGTAGCTTGGTGGGGTGGCCCCCTGAAATTTATATGAATCTTGCAATTGCTCTGTCGTGATGCCTCGTTGGGTTTTTATTGGTTTTTCTCGAGGTTGATCGTGCGTGTGCTGCTATTTGTGCCCCCCTGCAGGGTAAAAACTTTCTGAAAGCCGTATCCGCGGTTATGGACGACTTGGAGCACAGTATCTCGATCATAGACAACTATAACTAAAGTAGTGTTATAAATTTGACTTTATAATGACTAGTAATCAACTTCACGATAATGAAATGGCTAAATAAAAGTACCAACAATTGCTGGTTTGGGTTGTCACCTGTTACCATTGTATCTGACTAGTAAGTATTGCAACTACAACGGAATGGCTAAATAAAAATACCAACCACTACTGGGTTGTGGGATGCCTCATGCTATATGTATCTGACTAGTAAGTACTACAACTACAACGGAATGGTTAACTAAAACTGCCTACTGCTTATTATATCAGAATGACTCATGCTATCTATATCTGACTAGTAATTGCCGCAACTATAACGAATGAATAAAACTGCCAACGGTGTGACTTCCTCGGTTGACTTCCTCGGTTGGTATCGAGGGGGAATACCAGGATGGGTATGTTTGGTGTTAGAATCAAGTTGGATCCGAGTAGGTCTTTCTTATCCCTATCTAATAGCCGCCAGTTGCACTGAGTCTCTATAGGTTGTTTAGTGCATGCTGCGCTGCCGCTTCAGTCCACCATACCTATGTAGGCGAGGACCGCCGAATTCTAGTCTCGCCGTGTACTGGCCTCAGTACTGACGCTCCTCTTTTTCCTTTGCCCTTTGTCGGCACCCCTTTTGTTTAAGCAGTTTGAGATCGACGTCGTTAGCGTGGTTACCCTTCCGCTTGGCTGGGCAGGTTATGGACGCCATTGGTTATTCTTCGTGGCTCTTAGCTCAATTTGCATCTTGTCCGCATCGGACGCTGTATTGTTTTCAAGGTGATTTGGATCTTTGTCTCAGAATCGTATTCTTGACTCTTTGAGTCGCTGTTGTATATATATGTTTTGTGGGTTCCATCGAGGACTATTGTGTAATGATATTACTTCGTTTTCCACCCGCACGCAAGTGCCTGGTGGACACCTTTGAATCGTTTCTATGCGGTTTTGGCTGGAAGCGCCAAAACTTGCATATGGCCGATTCTGAGGGTGTTACACTAGGGCAGGATGCAAAAGCATCACCTTTTGGTGGTCCATATGTGTGGCCTATATTTGCAATTGTTTTCTCTTTTTAGTTGCACAAGGCATGTATTAATACTTTATTTTGAAACATTTAGGTGTAGTTTGGTATCGAGAAGGGATTTTGTGCACATGGATACCAGTGCTTCTTTCACTTTCAGATTTTTGAAAATTTTAAAACGCCACACTTCTATGTCTCAGAAAGTATGGTATTAAATATATAGATGGATATATACAGAAAAAGTGTACGCAGCAAATTCTAATTAAAAAGTATATTTCAAGAGATATGAAAAAGAAAATTTTCTGATAGTAAATAGTAGTATTATAAAATAGTATATATTTTTGTCAGAACTTTGTCTTTTTGTATTTCTCAAAATACAACGTATTTTTAATGGAACTTTTTTGCGTACACTTCTCCTGTATATATCTATCTATATATTTAACACCATAATTTTTGGAGAGATAGAAGTGTGATATTTTAAAAAAATTCAAAAAATTTAAAGACACTTTTCGTTTGACATCAAAGTATTTTAAAGTATTAAGAGAATAATTCAGTTTCTCTAAGCACTGAAATATTAAATACTTTATGGTGTTTGGATCTAATAAATATTGTTCTTGTAAAACTGAAGTATACTCTAGAAGTGTTTTTTTAGTATTGGAGAAAGAGATTAGACTTTTTAAAAAAAAACTGAGAAAGAAGAAAAATTAAAGTATTGCTTAGTGGACACTAAAATGTTACAGTATTGATACGGTTTTGAAAAAACTAAGACCTAGTTTGGCAACTAAATTTTTCTAAAACTGAAGTGTATTCATATCTTTTTACTGCCTGTCGAAGGAATACTTCAGTTTATCCCCTTTTTAAGTTTTAGAAAAAAAGAGGGTTAGACCTCTTTATTCAATACTTAAAAAAACCCCACAATTTTCATGTCAAAAAAAGACCCGTAGTTTTAGATAATACTTCAGTTTTAAAACCATGAAATTTATTGGATTTAAACACCTTAAAATATTTAATACTTCGGTACTTTTAGAATCGAAGTATTCTTCAAATATTTTAATAATACTTTGATGTTAAACGGGTCTGGGCTTACAAAAAAGAGCCTTACTGATGTGAATCTTCCTCTTATTTTCTGATGCACAATATGACTATATTTTCCAGGTCCGAGGGATCATTATGAGTTGGGTATAAAAACTAGAGCAGAGTACATCGAATTAAAACTTGATTTTTTGTAGGGAGGGGAGCTCTCTTGTTGGTTGATCATGCAGGCACTTCCTTCACATCGGGGGCTCTTGATACATATGTTCAGAGGTGCCATTCTTGGCGTTGTATAGGTGGTCAGCCTCTTTTTCTATGTGACAGATATGTCTCCCAGATATATCCTTGAAAAAATTTATATTTATTCTACTCCTCAAAGTCACCAATTACATACCATCTCCCGACCCCCACGACGTCCTCCTTAGGAGATTCGGGGATATATGGTTTCCCCCACCATCACCCCTCCCTCATCGTCATTGTTAGCCGTCGTTCGGCCTGCGGTAGCGACGAAGCCTCTCTCTCTCTCTCTCTCTCTCTCTCTCTCTCTCTCTCTCTCTCTCTCTCTCTGTGTGTGTGTGTGTGGGTGGGGGGGGGCTGATGTAGGCCGAAGCAACTTCGAATCAACGACTACGGTGGAGATCATGCCATGGAGGTGGTAGGCTCTTTGGCGTTGCGCGCGCCAAGCGACATGGTAGGGTCGCGTCTTGTCGCTGGAGCCTATGTACCCCCACAAGAGCTCTATGTTGTCTTTCATTTTCTCCTTTCCTAAGTAGACGCTCGTTGAGATCGGGACGACAAAATGTTCTTCCTTGCTCAGATCATGGGTTAGTCAAAATACAGTTCCCGTTGGCTGTACTACACGCTCCGAGAAGATCTCAATGCATGATGGTTTTGAAGGTGTCGCCTTGACGACATAGTGCTTGTTTGTGGTGTTGCAGCACTAGGCCGTTTGGAGTCTTGTGGGTGGTATTTTCCAGGCGAAAGCCCTGCTTGACGGTGTCGTGCCGTCAGCCCCGATCATCAATTCCCTCACAAGGGCATTGTTATGGATCCCCCTTCTTTCTTATAGGCTTGTTCATAAAGCTTCTCGCTATGACTAGTCTAAGAGAAAAAACATCAAAGAATCATTGACTGAACGGTTGAATGATAAATATTTGAAAACATAATAAATAAACCTGAATTTTGTGCTAGTTAAAAAAATTACTTTTTTTTAGCAAAAAAAATTTACTTTCAGTTCTAGAGGAAAAGCAAATCGAATACTAGTACTACTAAATTCTGGGCTTTGCCTGGGTGGGTTTCTCTGCTGGTCTGAGCCCATCTCCACCACACCATTTGCCCTTCCCTTCCGGGTCCGGCCGATGGCCGCCTCCCGCCGCTTCGAGCGGAGATGAACAACCGCCTCCGCACCCCCTCCCCCTCTCTTACCTCCTCGCTCCGGCGCCTCCTCCAGCTCGCCTTGTCCCGCCCCTGCCCCTGCGCCAACTTCTCCCTCTTCGCCTGCCCGAGCTCCTGCCCGCCTACTGCGCGGCCATCCTCGCCTTCGCTGGCAATATCCCTTCTGCGTCCACGCCCTCGTCACACTTCCCTCCGACGCATGGCAGAATCGCCCCTCCCCGCCGAGTTCTACAGCAGCATCCTCTACGCCCATCTTCTATCTCCAGTGAAGAATAGTTGCGAAGTCTGCATTCAGATCAATCAGATGATTCTGCTGATCTTGTTCCCCATTTACGAGTCAGTACTGGCCATCTACTTCAGTGCATTTCAATATTTTATTTACATCGAAGCTCATTAGCGTGTCATCATACTATTATAACCAATTTTGAATGGTAATGCTCTTTTAGTGATTGTCTTTGAAACGTATAAAGCGACATTACCCACACTGTTTCTCAACATGTCAGCTGGGTTCTGTAATGGCAGTTAACCCCACCGTTACCATTCTATTGCTCTCCAGACTGGATGATTTGAACAAACTCTCTGGAGTAATATATGCCGGTTTCTTTGGCCTTGACCAAAATTCATTTTGCCATACCATTTATTTTCGGCAAGAACATAATACGATGTTAATTTATCTTAGCTGGCTACTTTTTGGTAAGAACCAGTAGTGTTGAAGAAAAAAAAATCGAGTTAAGCATGTGTGTGCAATGACTTCCAAGTGGCACCCTGATAATGACACATACATACATCATGCGATTCATAATTTCCTATTCTCACGAGGATTCTATAAAATACTAGTAGCATGTAGCTTCTCCTTAATCTAAACTAACATCACTTCATTTACTCCTAAGAATATGCCATTTGTAGAAGTGTCGAGGTCTGCCAGACCACCACTGTAATGGCCGGCTGGCTTGCTCATCCTGAGGTTTATATCCTCTGCAGCAGTGAAGCAACTCTGTACTGAAACCATCATGAAGCATCTCTATCCTGTAGGCCTTTTCCTGCTCTCTTGTACCTGTCTCTCACTATGCGCTGCTGCGCCACTGAGAGCGGACTTCTCGCGTGAAGCTGAAGCACTTGTCAATTGGAAAGCCAGCTTGGCCGGCGCCGATGAGTCCTTTGGATCATGGTCGTTGGCCAACTCCACCAGCCTTTGCAGCTGGGCGCACATCAGTTGTGATCCAGCGAGGCACATCACAGAGCTTGACCTAGACGACACAAGCCTGAACGGCACACTTGACAGGTTCGACTTCTCGGCCTTTCCACACATGAAGAAACTCATCTTGTCCCAGAATGGTCTGTGCGGTATCATTCCACCAGGAATTGGCAACTTGACAAGCTTGGTCCAGTTGTATATCATCTACAACCCGTATTTGAGGGGCACCATTCCGCGCAGCATTGGACAGCTGAAGCACCTTGTTGTACTGCATCTGGATACTCTGGGGCTCGATAGCACACTACCAGAAGAGATAGGTAACTTGACGAGATTGGAGCAGCTCAGTCTCAGCAGGGTTAATTTAATAGGATCAGTCCCACTTACATTGGGATGCTCGTGAAGCTCCGTGTGCTGTGGCTGGACAGCAATAACCTGACAGGGAGCATCCCAATGGAGATTGGAAACATGACTGGACTGCAACAAATAGACTTTTCGGCTAATTATTTAGAAGGGAATGTACCAGGTACGATCTTTAGTTTGACACACCTGCAGGAATTGGATCTGTCAAGCAATCAGCTACGAGGCCACATCGTCCCAGAGCTTGGGAATAACCGCCTCTTGGATATATTCGAAATTTCACACAACAACTTTTCTGGGCTGTTCCGTTCATCCATTTGCATAGGAGGTGCTCTTCGTATTGTCGGTGCTAGTTACAATGGATATACGGGCATTCACCACCAGACCTTCCAAAACTGCACAAGTCTAATGTTTATTGACTTCACATCAAACACCATTGTTGCAGATATAAGGGACTGTTTTGACGAGCATCTAGGACTGCAGATGATGGCCTTTAGTCAAAACCTGTTGTATGGCACGCTTCTGAAAGATGGGGGCGAGGTATTCCTTTGTAACTATACTTATTTAAACCTCCTAGACCTATCAAACAATTTCTTACATGGAGGATTCCCCAAGTGTTTCTGGGACATGCCAAGTTTGGGTTTCATTGATCTGTCCAGCAACTCTTTTGATGGTTTAGTTCCGTTTCCTAGGACATGCCAATGTGCCATGGTAACCTCAACAACCTACACCTAGCAAATAACCATTTTGAAGGAACCTTTCCTTTGGGTCTTAAGAAATGCAAAAACCTTATCACTCTAGATCTTGGAGGCAATAATTTCTCAGGTTCAATACCTTCTTGGATAAGCAACAGATTGCCAAATCTCAAATTTCTTCGATTGTCATCAAACATTTTTGACGGCATCATACCCCACCAAATATTACAATTCCGGCACCTCCAGGTATTGGACTTGTCAAAAAACAAGCTCATCGGACCTGTTCCAGACGATTTTACGAATTTTACTGGCATTAATCAGAAAGACGATGACTTCATATACGATAGCCAGTACATGCAGCAAGTGCAGATTCAAATAGTTTGGAAGAATAGGGATTATGTTTACGGTTTCATGATAGTAGCCATGGCAGGTATTGACTTATCTGGTAACTCTCTTTCACGAGAGATCCCAAATGGCCTCACAGCCCTTGTTGGACTCATGTACGTACCTGAATTTGTCAGGAAATTATCTGTCAGGTTGTATTCCGGAAGACATTGGCAATCTGGTACTGCTGGAATCGTTGGACCTTTCAAGAAACCAGCTCTCAGGGGAAATTCCTCCAAGCCTTGCAGGTTTGAAGAGCATCAGCTCTCTGAACCTCTCGAGTAACAGTTTATCGGGGAGGATACCTACAGGCAATCAGCTACGAACGCTCGTAGATCTATCCATATACAGCAACAATTCAGGGCTATGTGGTTTCCCGTTGGAGGACTGCGTAAATTCGCCAACATCGACACAGAATGAAATGAGCCAATCTAATGGTACGGAGGCATTGTGGGTGTATTGCTTTGTGGCTGCTGGGTTTGTATTTAGTTTCTGGCTGTATTGGGGCATGTTCTTCTTTCACAGTGAGACCTGGAGAAGTGCGTTCTATCAGTATGTGGACAAGCTGCAATGGAAGGTAACCAAGAAGATATATAGCTCCATGCCATGCTTCCAGGCTAGAGACCCTAAATGAACGAGGAAGTGCATCATGTGGTGCCAGAGGCGGATCTAGGGAGGGGCGAGGGGTGGCCAGGCCCCCCTATGGCTCGGCCCCCTTCAAGGATACGTAGTGGGGGCCAGCATTATTTTTGATGATATACTTCTAATTGTAATACTCTGTTCAGCATAGACCAATGTGTGCAATATGCTGATTGCTGAATCTTTGAGATGATAATTACCTATTGAAGCATCAGCAAGACCAAAGATCGATCAACTGATCCATAAAACACATCTAAATTTGTGCTCTACTCGGTTTTCTTTGACGATCTAGTCGGCTTATTTCTCTCTTCTCTGCCTCCTCCGTGGCGACGCCTACCCAGGGTCAGGGTGTCGTTGGTTGAGCGCATCACTAGGATCGAGATTTTGTATTCAGGTGTCGTCATGTCCGTGATTACCAATTAGCGAAGAGTCATGTCCATGATTATCAATTAGCGAAGACACAAAGCACAGCTCCCATACGTCTGTGAACTATCAAGTACGGCATATGCCGCCAGCACACGTCATGGCCAATTGGTGAATTGATCGCCATAAGGTATGATCCCAAATATATTGCAGGTTGGCTACTAGAATTGCTAGTTTGTTTGCCCCATCTAATAGAAATTATTTTGTCAGATCAATTGTGGATTATATACACCAGCATTTTTTATAAATTATTTAGTGATTAACAAATTATTGAGTTATTTGATCTATTTGACAGATCTGGGCATAGACCTACACTCAAACTAGCTAGTAAAATGTAGCTTTTTTTTATCGCAAAACATATAATGTTACAGTTTCATATCAATATTTTACACTAAAAGATTTGATATATTTTTATGTTTATCACTTTTATGGTGAATTTTTCTTTGCCCCACATGCTCATATACTAGATCCGCCCCTTGATTAATTTAGTATTCTTATATGTTTTTATAAAGAAAATTTCTGTAAGTTTTACCATTCATGAGATCATAAACATGTTTGATGGGTTTATAGTTGTAAAGCAAAAAAAAATGAATCTTTTAGTTATAGAACATGTGTTTGGATAACAAAACTATATATATATAAATAAATTTAAGATTCTATTTAGTTTTACTGTATACATATTTTATTGTCACTCTCATCTCGGCTCCCCCTATGATCAAATCCTGGCTCCACCCCTGTGTGGTGCTGAACTAAAGTTGTACATATACACGCCCAATATCGAGCATGTCTGTAATATTTACTTTCCTTGGTTATAAAGGTATTTGCTGCGTAGTAGTTTGATGTGCATGGTGTTATTCAAGTTTTGTGGCTACAGATGAGCTGTGCAACATTTACTCATCAATTGTATGGTAGATAAGGCTGTTTGGAGGAAAGTAAATGAGATCTCTGGAATCAATTGTCATATTGGTTTTTACATCTGTAGCTAGTTATTTAATTTGGTTAGTAACAACAATAGACATCTGTTTTGAACTCTTCTGCGGTCCGATATTTTGTGTTATTTTTCTGAACTTAGAATGGCATTGTTTTTAACTCCGAATGTTAAGAGGGGGTCATTTTGAATTCGTTAACAAGCTGAAGCAGAATATGTCAAATGAAAACTTGGCTTTCCTGTTGATTGGGTGGGGCAAAGTTCATCCAGTTCTGGGAGTTCTCAAGCCAAAGCTTGTTATTACTTACATCTTCTTGCATCATCCGGTGGAGCTACTTTTCTCCAAGATAGCGACAGTTGTTTTACGCTGTTTTTCACCGTGCAGTTTCCTGAAGATGTGAAGACATGGTGTCCACTGAAGGAGGCATACTTGCAACTGATGTCGTCTCCATCTCAGCAACGGACAATCTTTGTTGGTTGCTCATCAATCTGATCGACCGACCGTTATGTGCTACACTGGGAGCCGATCCCCCTTCTTAAGGCATGAGTATGCTCCAAACTTTTTCAGCCACATGGAAAGCACCAAATTGGCCAAATATGACTGAGTTTGTGCTTCGAATTCATGTTCACGGATTTTGCAGCGTGCAGCAAAATGAGGCACATGAGACCAGCAGTATTCATAATTGCACTGGCAACTCGCCAAGTACCAAGGCTTCAAATGAGGTACTGTTCAGATTATGCCCTCTAATTTCAGGATTAGTGGGCTATGCTGCCTTTGCACATTACATATTACTTCTTTGTTAGTGTGTCATTAGTTGTTGTATTGGCCTCATGGTACCTGTGAACAGTCATGTAGCATTTTGCTTCTAGTTAATCTAAATTAGCAGAACTTACATTTACTAAGAAGCCGTTTGTCAGCGAAGAGGTCCACCAGACCACCACCATAGTGGCCGCTTCTGCTTAATGTAAATTAACAGAACTTCATTTACTAAGAAGCCATTTATAAGCGACGAGGTCCAGCAGACCATCACTGTAATGGCCGGCCGGCCGGCCAGCTCATCCAGAGGTTTTATATCCTCTCCAGCAGTGAAGCACCACCCACATTGATGCCATCATGAAGCACCTCCATCCTGTAGGCCTCCTCCTACTCTCTTGCACTTGTCTCCTGCTGCTATGCCCTGTCGAGCCGGTGAGAGTTGACCTACGACGGCGTGAAGCTGAAGCACTCGTCAATTGGAAGGCTAGCTTAGCCGGCACCGATGGCTCCCTTGCATCATGGTCGTTGTTGGCCAACTCCACTAGCCCTTGCAGTTGGACGTACATCACGTGCGACTCGGACAGGCACATCAGCAAGATCCACCTTAACGGCGCAAGTCTGAACGGCACACTCGATAAGTTCAACTTCTTGGCTTTTCCCCGCCTGCAGAATCTCATCCTGACCTGGAATGGTCTACACGGTGCAATTCCAGCAGGGATTGGCAACCTGACAAGCTTAGTCATGTTGCGGATCATCGGCAGCCCGTCTCTGAGGGGTGCCATTCCATGCAGCATTGGCCAGCTGACGCAACTTACTGTACTGGAACTGAGAGAACTGGGGCTCGATAGCATGCTACCTGAAGAGATCGGTAACTTGACAAGCTTAGAAGTGCTCAATCTCAGCTCGGCTACTTTGACGGGATCAATCCCGCCTATAACTGGGATGCTCACGAAGCTCCTCTTCTTGTCACTTGGCAACAACAACCTGACAGGGAGCATCCCAGTGGAGATTGGAAACATGATAGCGGGCATGGTGGGTATCGACTTCTCTGACAATTCTCTTGCACAAGAGATTCCAAATGGGCTCACAACCCTTCTTGGACTCACGTACCTAAACTTATCAGGAAATCTTTTGTCAGGCTGTATTCCAGAAGACATTGGCAATTTGGTACGGCTTCAATCCTTGGACTTCTCGCGGAACAAACTCTCAGGGGAAATTCCTCCAAGCTTTGTAGGTTTAAAGAGCATCGGCGCTCTGAATCTCTCGAGTAACTGTTTATCAGGGAGGATACCCATGGGCAATCAGCTGCAAATGCTTGCGCATCCATCCATATACAGCAACAATCCAGGGCTATGTGGTTTCCCATTGAATGAATGTGTGAACAACTCGTCGACATTGACTCACAATGAAACGAGGCAGGCTGCGGAAGACATGGAGTTAATGTGGTTCTATTGCTTTGTGGTAGCTGGGTTCATCTTTGGGTTCTGGCTGTACTGGGGCATGTTTTTGTTTTACAGCGAGACCTGGAGATGTGCATTCTATCGGTATGTGGACAACGCCCAAGGGAAGACTACCAAGAAGATACATAGCTGCATGTCGTGCTTCCAGGCCAGTGGCCCTGAATGGCATGACGAAAGGTGTGCATATACACGCCCAGTATCGAGCAGGTCTGTAATATTTCCCTTGGTTTTATAAGTATTTGTTACATAATACCTTGACCTACATGGCGCTATTCAAGTTTTGTGGTTACAGAAGAGCTGTGCAACATTTACGGTTTGATTGTATGGTAGCTAAGGCTATATATTTTAAGCAAACTAAATGAGGTCTCTAGAATTAGTTGTCATATTTTTTGAATCTGTACCTAGACTTTTTGCTTGTAACATTATATGTTTGTACCAATCGAATTCGTTAAGAAGCTGAAGCAGAATATGTCAAATGTTAAACTTGACTTTCTTGTTGATAGGGTAGGGAAAATTAATCCAGTACAGTGTTCCCAAGCTAACGCTTGTTATTACTTACCTTCTCGTACCATCCAGTTGAGCTATTTTTCTTCAAGCTAGCGACCATTTTCTTATGCTGTTCTTCACCGTGCAGTTTCCTGAAGATGTGAAGATGAGGTGTTGACTGGAGGATTCTCCATGGTCCTGCAACCCATCGGGATCTCGAATTTTTGGGAAGGATTTGAGGTGCGCTTGCAATCCTTCTCAGCAGTGGACAGTATGTTGTGAGCTCTTTATTCTGATGATTACAAGCATCTGATTATATGATACATGGATACATGATAAACTAGTTGACACCCCGCGCGTTGCTGCGGGCAGTAGAGATGTGCTTATGTATCGCGGACAGCAGAGATGTGCTTCTGTATGGAAAAAATTACATTGACAGTCTATCAAGCCGTCTTTGGTTGGTAATCGTATGAAGACACATGGTAGGACGTAACCACATGAAATTTAATATAAGGCATGTGCATCATTAATAATAGAAGAATATAATTGTACGAAAGCTTGTTGCATGTATCCTTCATATTAGGAACAAAGACATGTACGTGAATTAAAAATCATAGTACTCCTCACATGTAGAAGGAGGATGTAAAATATTTGACAAAAGAAGAATTTAGGAGAAATTTATCGTTGTCACAGCCCTTTATTAATCAAGACATCTCCGTCTTCTGTAATGACCACTACCACTCGCCCATCGAGGCAACCTTTATTCATCAACAGAAGGCAGGGTAACTATAGTGTCAGCAAATACCACTCGCCTGCCATCGAGGCAACCTTTATTCATCAGAAGACGGCAGGGTATCTGCAGTGTCAAAAAAAAATTAGTTTGAAGTCATATGATATATATTCTTTAGTAAAATAGGTCGCAGATAACTTTTCATGTGAAGATTTACCTCTAAATTTGTCGGAAGTTGTTGAGAATTTTGTTTAAGAGTCTGAATCTTCAAGGCTGTATGAGGTGCGCAAGTCAGGATATTTTTGCAAGAATGGAAGTTAACATTCGTGTAGAAGTTGTAACTACCTTTTTTTTGTCGTTTATCCGATGTGATGTTGCTGCGAATGATGACGATGTAATAATTAAAAACTTTTAAAAAATGGAAAATGGTGGTGCAATAAGAAATAGAGGTCAGATGGCAATACCTTTGATTATTGTCATCAGTATCCTTATCAAAAAGTAGTTTCCTCTTTGTATTTGAGCTGTTGACATAAGGCAAGATAGTATAATTTTAAAAATGCAGAACAGAGTAATTTTGGTGTGGGAAGTTCGTACCTAATTGGATTTTCAATGTCAGAGCATTCAGATTGTGCGTGTACAAATTTATCTGTGACAGTACTTGAAGATTGTGCATATGGTGTAGTAATATCTGACCTGGAATTGTATGCAAAAGGATTTTCAGTGAGCTAAGAAAAGAGCATAGAACCATAGAATAACAATAGTAGATGTCAAACCTCTGAAAATGATGTGTGTTCATGGGAGATGGGAGGACTAATGCATTTTTGTTCGTGGGGTCCTGAAAATAATAGTTTGTTAGAAGAAGCGACAATATGATGTGTCAATATAGAATAAGTATAGTCGCTTGACCTGTGGGGCTGACAATGTTGTATTCAGGTTTTGTTCATCAACTGGGTAACTCTTTTTCAGCACATAGTTTATAGAGAATTTTGAAAAATACTCAGGATTCATTCCTATGGTGAAGAGCCTTGTCTTTCCAATGGCTTGGTCAAGAGCAACTGCATGGTCTGATGCATCTAAATTCATATTTTGAGAGGCTTCTGAAGCGGTTTTCTCAACCAAATCTTCTGCTACAGAAGTAAAAGCAATTGTGTCCATGCTTGTTGTGCCATCAGTAATTTTTAGGGGAAGCTTGTACCTAAATGAGTAAAATATAGTAGGTGTTAGTTAAGCAGATTGTTTATAAATAAAGTGGTGATGCGATCAGTTGAGCAACTCCAAGGTTACATGGGTTTGGGTGCCGAAAGAGTGCATGCGCATCTTTGCGTGTCCAGGTTGTTGTTGTATCCTTGACCACATGTTTTGTAAGTTTTGTAATACCAATTCGATGTCTGTATTATTGCCTCTATCTTCGCAATGCAACTGTAGGTAGCTCCTCCCTTTTGTTATGAAAGTGCAGAGTGTTAACTAAAATAATATTTTTGAAGTGATATATAGATCCGTGCAAATGAATAGGTACCTGAAAAGATGAAATTGGCATTGCAGATATTTCCGCCAATTTGTATAGTTTGCCTGCTGCTTCAATGGGAGATAGGCGGACAACCTGAGGTTGTTGTTGTTGTAGTGTAGGAATTTCCCATTGATAGCTTCAAAGTATATATACACAGGTTTAGTAGGTAGTCTGGGTTGTGTATGTATATATACAAAGAAGGTAAACTATTGTAGATGGAAGTCTTGACGAACCTGGTTATATATTGGGCAACCTCTGGTATATCCAAGTCCATGTATATTTGGGTTGCTGAACTTGAGGAAGCCTCTATTTTTTTGTAATATATCAATAATTATTGTTGGTTGTCATGCTACTAAATTTGTTACAGTAAGTATTAATTATTGCGAACTTACCTGAAAACTTTCCTGTAGTGAGGCCAGCAAATACACATACCACAATTTTTCCTTTTGATTTTGCAAGGATAGTGCTTTCATCAAATGCTTCTCCATGTTGACCCCAGAGATTTATTTGTTGAGTCTGTTCGCTGAAACATGATGAAAGACCGATGAAAAGAGAGGTACATAACTGTGCACCAAAATAATTCATATAAATTGTGGAAAAGATCTTTACTCTTGGTTACGGATTTGGACTTTCCTGAGTTTGTACTGAGATGTTGGGCTGGCATAGTCATATGGGCCAACGTAGCTGATTACTCCTATTAAATCTATGGAAAGAAGTATTTAAGAAATGTATGATTTTAGGAAGTATAACTGGAACAACAATTTTTTGTAAGTAATACCTAGAAGTGGCTTGGTCTGAATGTCTTTGGTTGATAGTTTATCGAACGGGCAGAAATCAAAGGCAAATTGGGGAATGCTGGTTCCTCGTGACTGCATGGGATAAACCTTGGAGCTTGATTTAAATAGAAATATGTACTTCTGGTGGTGGTAAATATACTTCTTGTGTGCAATATCAACAGCGTTAAGATCTGCAAATATGTAGACAGATCCCACTTGTAGCGACGGTCGGAACTGTTTTTTAACTTTTCTTGGAATAGTTATTTGTGCCATAGTACCCTCCAATAATATGATTAACTTAATGTGGTAAGATATTTTAAGAAAGTGCTAATGAATTTGATGAAAGATATTCATAGAATACTTACATTTTCAGCGAGAATTATTCCATCAATGCTGATGAAAGGGTCTGCAGCTTTGGAGTTCATATTTTTCAAATCCCAAAGTCGTATGAGTCGTCCAAAGACCTTGCAGTTTTGTTGTCCTGGAGT
Source organism: Avena longiglumis (assembly GCA_030063025.1). Lineage (NCBI taxonomy): Eukaryota > Viridiplantae > Streptophyta > Magnoliopsida > Poales > Poaceae > Avena > Avena longiglumis. The sequence goes on along the minus strand of CP125973.1, from coordinate 51,291,509 downwards.
AATGCTTGCAAACTTTGTAGAAGAGTTCATGATTGATGTGTCTCTAAAATAAGAAAAGAAATATTATGTAGAATGATAAGAATTTGCAATCTGCATATTGTCAAGATAACACACAATCAATCATGATAAGAAGATTGAAAAACTTGTATTGCTGTTTTCTTGTAGCATACCTTTCTAATTTAATGAAGATGTTTTTTGATATGAGGAAAAACTTCATGGTAGACTACATTGTGGGTGCAATTGTCATGTGATGGAGGACTATTCTCAATAAGAACCCGTAAGCCTTTTGGAGATGTTACTCGTGAGAAAGCGACATATAATTGGCCATGAGAGAAAACTGGAGTTGGCAAATAGACACCAACTCTGTCAAGAGTCTGTCCTTGGCTTTTTTTAATTGTCATAGCATATGAAAGCCGTACCGGGAATTGCCGACGTTTCAATTTGAATGGCCACCTGGACTGTGCTGAAGTGGTTACAATGCGTGGGATATAAACTTTTGAACCTTTGGCTTTCCCAGTAATTATTTCTCCTTCAATTACCCTATTTGTAAGTTGTGTAACAATGAGTCTAGTTCCATTACAAAGACCACGAGAGGGATCTAGGTTACGCAATAACATTATGGGGACTCCTATTTTTAGATGCAACACATGATCTGGAAGCCCATTCATGGGAATGGTATTCAAAAACTCAGTGGGATATAATGCCTCTAGCGTGGAAAGGTTAGATGAAGTGTCATCAATTGAATCTGCACTGTAATATAACATCTCATTCGTTGGTAACTCAGCAATCATTTTTCTATTTATTTCAGAAACAACCTCATTTGTAGGAGCTAAGATAGCACGATCACAGAAGTATGATGCAATATCTGTCTGTTGGGAGCTGTCAGAATTATACACAAAAGAAATCAAACCTTTAAGATTTCTACAATCTGATGGGAGTAGGAGAGATGGAGGAATTTTTATGAATATATTTTCAGGCTCATTTTCAATTGGAATGAAAGGTTCAGTACCATCTCCCACCCTCAAAAGCCATTCAGCAAACATATGTAGCTCTTCTTTATCAGAGGGCGAAAGAAATTTTGAGCGGAGCCGCATATCACAATCACGCCATAAATAAGAATTTACAATGCAAGCTTTTAATATTTGTTGCTTTCTTGCATTTGGTATAACCGGAAGAGTTTGGCGGAAGTCTCCACTAAGAACAACGGTTATCCTACCAAACTGTTTGTCCTCTGAACTGGGTCTGGTCTCTGACATCATATCTCTTAGTGTACGATCAAGTGCTTCAAAACAATACCTATGATTGACTGGTGCTTCATCCCAAATAATCAGAGATGTCTTTTGAATAAGTTCAGCCAAGTTAGTGTTTTTTTTACATTGCACATAGAATTCTCACGTATATCCAATGGGATTTTAAAACGGGAGTGTGTTGTTCTACCACCTGGAAGCAATAAGGATGCAATTCCTGATGATGCAACAGCCAAAGCTACCTTTCCTTTGCTTCTTACAAAGTTAAGTATAGTTGTCCACAGGAAGGTCTTTCCAGTGCCTCCATATCCATATACAAAGAATGTTTGGCCTTCTTTATTTTTGACAGAATTACAAATAGCATGAAAAAAAAATTCCTGGCACTTATTCAGTTTTGGAATATCTTCAGATAAACTTATGGTCATCTGAGGAATATCATAACTCAGCTCATCTAATAGTAGTCTATTTTCAAGGGAAGCACTTGCTATATCATCTGGTGGTGGTAAATTAAAATGTGATAGAGAATAGCCAGCATCCCTCAACAATTTATCCACCTCAAATAGAACAAATGAGACGGCAATATCTGCAGATGAGTTGCTTCTTTGGAAACTGTTATGATTTAATCTATAGGTAATATCCTGACTCATGGAGGAAGCATGTTCATCGAAAAGTTTTTTTTGGATTTGTGACCTCACAGAATAGCAACATTGTGACAAAAAGATGTCGTAATTGGGAAGGTGTTGCCCATTGATTTGCATCTGTGAGAGCACAGGACCATTCTTGGTCATCACCAAGAAGTCCCAAAGCTTCACAGGCTGCACGAAAGGTCGGATATTCCTGATTTCCTATTGTGCGGATTTCTGTGAAGGATCTTGCACCTTTCACAATGTGGAGCAATAGGCGGAGATAATAAAGTTCTCCTTGTATAGGACTAACATTAGCAACACGACTAATTTTCTTTTGAGAGCCTTTACGTGTATTCCAGTACTTACCATTTTTGTCTGAATGCCATGTAAAATGTTCTGGGAACTGGATATAAGTATGGTCTCGAGCCGCAGGGGAACGACCATTGGCTTCTATCCATGCAGTTAGCTTAGTCTTCAAATTATTTGGGTTTGAAATTACTTCTTCAAGGTTGTCATCCTCTGCATACACAACATTATTCTCCAATGGTAGATGCACAGGAAGGCGTTCAACTGATGGGAGAGTATGGTGAATGTCGAACTGAAGCAAACGCCAAGATGCATCATGTGGGGTGACACAACGACACTCAAGAAAATTATTTATTTCATTGACAGTTTCACTGGATGATTCTGAGGATGAGGAACTTTTATAAAATCCAACCCTTGCACAATCAAATCCTTTTGTGACATATTTGAAAAGATATTTATGCATACCATCATGGTTGACCCTTTCGACATTTATGTGTGCCTGATATTTAACCACCAAGTCTACATTGTGAGGAACTACAAATCCATTGTGAATGTTAGTTCCATTTCTGTTAACAACTATTCCATTATTCGGTCGGGCATACTAAGCAAACCCATTTTCTGCCACAATGGTTTTTTCACAGAATTCCTTGGGGTAGAATTTGGAACATTTTCCTTCAGACATACAGGGCGATTTTTGACCTAGAGGGCCACAAGGTCCATGAATCATAAATGAAGAGACAACTTCATATCCCACTGGATCAGTTGTCGGATCTGGCAATTGAGCAGAGATAAAATAATCTATCTTTTCCGGATCTAGGGGTCCTTCTTTTGCCAACCATACAATGATATGAACATGTGGGAGGCCACGTTTTTTAAATTCGACTGTGTACACAACTACAAAAGGAAGTCAAAATTTTAGTTTGATGTAAGATAGTTTGTGGGAAATTAAATAACGTCCAAAGAGATTCATTGAAATATTACCTGCATTTATAGGGCCAAAAAAGTTTCTTTTCTTAATATCATCCATTAAATGATTCAGCTTCATTTTGAAGACTCTATCTACAATATCGGGCCTGTCCTCAGGATGTTGTCCAGGAAAGGATGCTAAAGCCTCCATAATTTCAGGCCATGCTGGATTTGACGTAAAGGTGATGAACAAATCTGGGCATCCATATTTTCTACAAATAGCAATACAATCTTGATAGTTTTGATATAAATAGCGAGGGCCTCCGGTAAATGAAGACGGTAAGATAATATGTTGCCCGGCAGAAGATCCAGAAGTGATGCCTCTTGCAACAGAATTAGTCAAGGAGTTGTAGGATGCTGATCTATATTTCCGCTGGAAGCTTGGTTTTATATAGTGCCCTAGGCGCTCTCCCTCGACACAACAATAGGCATCAACTTGATAAGATTGGGTCCCTCTTTTACATTTCAAAGGAGTGTTGAAGTCCCCAGGCCTATCATGCAACCTATAAGCATAGTACTCAAGCATTGTTGCTTTCTTACGTTGCATACCTTGAGACCGGGGGGTTTGACGATAAAATATGGAATCATGGTAGCCATCCTCTCCGTATGGAAATAAGATAGGATATTGCATTGCCATGAACTTGCGATGTTTTTCATTTATCTGTTGAAGGCCATCTTCACGGTCATCTATTATAAGGTCTCTGCCAATATCAGTTGCTCCAATATCACCAATTACCAATCCCACTACCTCAGATGCAACCGGAGCACTAAAAATGTCACCATGAGCATCAACTTTACCAAATAGCCTAATACGGTAGTGGTCAGATGTATCTCCATTTAATCTTTCACTTGCAGTTCTAAAGAGCTTGACGATGGGGTTGTGAGTGTTAAGCATTTGTATGAGGTATTTAACAATGTCTTCATTAGCTTGAAAAGAGCCCTTGTGAGAAGAAACAGTATTGATCCTATGTGACAATTCATTAGCCGTATCATATATGTAAAGTTGAGCATACTCTGGCCGCTGGCCTTGAGATGGCCGCATAGAACCAATACGGTGGCAACTCTGACCACTAACCTTAAAAACATATGGACCCTGACCATCATTTACAGATTCAATAACCTAAGCTCCCATAGAAGTCATAGCAAACATGGCATTGTATTGTCGTATATGATGAAAGAAGTGGTTGGAAGTGGCTTTATCTTGTGAAGTTAACAGATCCAGTAGTGGTTGTGGTGGTGGGTCATAATGTGGAAGTATGATGCTGCCTCCTTTGCAGCATAAATTGTATGTCGGCTTTGATGTATGCCTCTCTCTACGAACACGCTCGTCGTACCAAAAGAAAGCACCACACTGTGAGCAATTATGGTGGGGGCCTCCAAGATTTAGTGGTGTAAAAATTGTTCCTGTAAGGAGCGTAATATTGCACTCGGGTCATATGGAGATATCTTACCTGATTGTAGTATATAAGGGAAATAAATAAATCTTACGCTGGTGGTGTTGGGTTCGACTTGGTGTAGAATTATAAGATCCAGAGAGTTGTCCAGCAATATTTTGTTCAGCGGATGGATTTGATGTTATTATATTATGTGAAGTAGACGAAGACGAAGCTAAGTTTGACCGTACTATCGAGACATGCCCTGAATGTTGTTGTGTGGAAGGTAGCACTTCATCTACATCCACGAAAAAAGAGAACAGGCTAGGATACAGTATAGGGAATATGGAGCAACATGTATATATTTTTTGTGCATCAGATATATACAATCAAATTTATGAACTAACCTCCACGTGTATTTGCTAGTCTACGTCTACGTCGAGACTCGGATGTAATAGATGTGTCTGTGTGAGGTACTGTAACAGGTGACGTTTGGCGGCGCCGACGACCACTTCGGCCACGTGGGATTCCACGCTGGGGTGTAAAACATGAAGAACTTTCCCCCGTATCCATGCTGACAGAAATTGTGAACATAATAATTGAAAAAAGGTCTAGAGGGCATCATAATTCTAGGTAAGCCTGACAATTGTTTAATTATGGGAAACAACAAACCGTGGCAAATAACAACATATAAAGCAGGAAAAAATGGTTAGCAGATTGTATGGTAGAGACACACCGTTCCCTTGGAATGGAATAGGCTCGAAGCAATCAATATGAAACCAAGTCCAGCAAGCCCTCTTATCGTAAATTGGTGTAAAGGAAGTTCAGATAAGACAGTACGAACACATCTGCATCGAATACACGTGAATTTCAGTTAAGGCAGTACAAATAGAGTTGTAAAAAAGTCATGGAGTAGATAATGAAATCAAAAGAAAATAGATTGTACAGATGAGAATAATGAAATAAAAGTTAAATGGATAAGGTGATGAGATGAAGACCTGCTGTGAGTCTGACGGATGTGGGGATAAAGAACAGTCACATCCAGCAAGAACAGCAGACGGACGCAACGAACATAGCGAGAAGTTTGCGCGAGAGTGGCAACTGAGGGGGTTTGAAGAAGAGGGAATCAAGGGGTTAAGATACACAATCGAGCTGAAGAGATAGCGGACGGAAGCCATTAAAGTCAGACAGAACAGATCGTGCAGCGGGAGTTACCATCAAATTGTAGGAGGAGCGAGAAGGATAGGTAAATGGGAGATCGGGAGGCATCGGTCAGTTTCCTGTGTGAGGCATCCATCAGTTCCATTGGGAGCTCGGGAGGCACGACCGGCTAGATGATATCAGGACCTGTAGGGGAGCTGGACCGATGTGGGGATCGGGAGCGGTGACATCCAGCAACACCAGCAGACACAATGAACAAACACAAAGAGCAGGTTGATTTAGAGGGGCAACTGACGGGAGTCAAGAAGAAGAAATTGAGGGGTTAAAATACACGATCAAGCAGAGGAGTCAGCGAACGGAAGCCATTAAAATCGATAGAATGAACTGTGGAAAATGTGGGGAGGAGCGAAAACTGCAGGTACATGGAGATCGGGAGGGAATCCGGCAGTTTCTGGTGGGCGGCATCCAACAGTTTGCAGTGGGAGCTCAGGAGGCAAGGCCGGTGATGGTTGCGGCGGCATCGAGCCTGTCTTGCCGATAGACAGAACAAAGTTTTTTCCCTTAGCGCTGCAGTTTGAGAAGACGCGTGAGCGAACTGGGCAGAGGGAATACGGTCGACCGATACATCAGGGACCTCATCTTTGTAATCCAACGGATATGAGAAATTAGGGTGACGTGGCTGCATGAGCTTTCAGCTTGCAAACATTAAATGAAGGTTAGTGGGGATGAACTTTATAGATATTATAGATATGTTGCTCCAAGAAAGTTGTGGACACACTCAAAAAGAAAGGTAAAGAGAGGATGTACATGGGCCCTCTGTTTTTGTTGTGGAAGGTTCAAAGTTGGTCAAGTTCTACATTTGGGAACCACCTTGTATATTTTGATTTTGGAAATGCAAAACCACCTAGAGTTGAATAATATATAAATAAACTTGAAATTTTGGAAGTTAAAATGTATTTTTGAGGAAAAAAAATACTAAAATCTAGGATCGGCCAAGGAATGCCGTTTTATGTAGCCCATGGAGAAGCACAATCCATTCTCCTACTGGGCTAAGCCCATCTCGACCACACACTCCTCTCAGTTTTGCCGCTGCCAACCTAAAATCGCCGCTCCCTTCCTCTCAGTTTTATGTCTCTGAGCTTTATCTTCTGCATTTTCCACCAAAAGGAAAGTTTGAATGCAATGCCAGCAATAACTACATTAGGATCTACAGGATAAGCATGCTCAAAACACGCTAATATTCCATCGATTACAAAGAACAACAACTACCCCAGATGCAATCACTTGCTGTAATCCAATTCCCCTAAGTTTAAAATGTTGAAGTGTATAAGTGGATTGCACTAGCCCTTTTCATCAGTTCGGACTTTTGGTTGCGTTGGCTAGTGCATGAAGCTTGACATGGTATCAGAGCCTAAGGTCTCGAGTTCGAGTCCTGGCTTTCGCAATTTATCCTAAAATTGCTGTTGGCCCCTCTGTGTCCACGTATAGGCCTCTTGAGTCATACGTGAGTTTCGCTCGCCGTCGCTCTTTTCCGGTTGCACGTGCTGACTTCTCCCCGTCACACGTGAGAGGGGATGTTGAAGTGTATAAGTGGATTGCACTAGTCATTTCCATCAGTTCGGACTTTTGATTGCGTTGGCTAGTGCATGAAGCTTGACATAAAATCCATTCACATACATTATCTACACCTACAGTAAGTTGGTGACTGTCCAAAGCACACGCCACCACACTCCAAGTATATCTAGATACTTCAAGAAAACATGGTCTATACTTTCTTTCTCACAACAGAACCTACAGCTGCAACCGCTGGGGTGACCGATCGTGGACTTCCCCATAACCTATCTAGGAATCCCGCTCTCCACCCGCAGACTCACGTATGCCCAGATGCAACCCCTCGTTGAGCGTGTGGCGGCAAAACTGTCCACTTGGAAATTGCACCTAATGCAGAAGCCAGGAAGGCTAGCCCTGGTTAAATCCGTCCTTGGAGCCATACCGGTGCACCAACTACTCGTGTTGGACCCTTCTAAGAAGACGATTAAGGCCCTAGAGAAGATTCAGCGTGGTTTCCTCTGGGAAGGCCGCCAACGGCCGAAGCTGCCATGTAAACTGGCGGTTGGTCTGTCTCCCCACTTACCTCGGAGGGCTCGCTATCCAAGACCTGAAGCTCACCGGCCTTTCTCTGCGACTTTGCTGGCTATGAATGGAACAAACAGACAGCTCCCGCGCATGGAGTGGTTTGGGAATTCAGCCCTCCTCCACGGAGCGTGAGCACTTCTTCTCCTCCACCCATATGGTGCTGGGGAACGACCAGTCTGCTCTGTTTTGGGAGGATAGGTGGACAGGCGGGCACTCTGTCCGCGAGATCGCACCCCTCCTCTACGACTGCATCCCTAAGAGCCGGCAAGACACGAACCATCGCGGAGGGGCTCGCATCCAACAGATGGGCACGCGACATACATGGGGTCCTTGGCATTTCGGAGGTAGGGCAGTACCTACTCCTATGGCTCGCGGTCACACCCACTGTCCTATCTAAGGGCGATGATAGACTGATCTGGAAGTGGTCCGCTAACGGCGTCTACACCGCAAGATCAGCCTACCATGCAACATTCCTTGGGTCAAAGCGATGTGTCGTTTGGCAGCTTATTTGGAGGAGCTAGGCGCCCAACCGTGTCGGATTCTCTCATTGCCTAGCCAATCTTGACCGGTGCTGGACCGCGGAGAGGTCAAGGAGAAACCTTCAAGACCACCTCAGTGTCCTGCGATCAGGACATGGATACCATGCAACACCTGATGATCGCATGCCCCTTCTCTAGGCAGGTTTGGCATGAGGTCCTTGCTTGGCCGCGCCTCTCTTGCCCACCGCCTTTCGATGAATCTACCCTCTTCGACTATTGGTTGAAGGCCCGGCGCTGCACGCCCAAACCCATGCATAAGGCCCTGGCCTCCGCGACGTTGCTGATCCCCTAGATGATCTAGAAGGCGCGAAATGACTACATGTTTGAGCAGGCGCAACTGTCTATCCAAGCCCTGGTCATCAAAATCAAAGAGGAAGCCTCAGCATGGATTCTCGTAGGCTCTAAGGGTTTGAGAGACATTGCCCGACTTGGGATGTTCACTAGTAGCGTCATTTGTAATCTGTATGTTGGCCTCTCGGGAGGCGTGTAACAACTCTATCTTTTCAATATAATGAAACGCAAAGCTTTTGGGTTTTCTCAAAAAACAACAGAACCTACAAAATTCATTACTCTCCCAATCAGAATACTCTTCATTAAAATTTATCCAAAGGAACACTTTTAACACTAAGGGGAACCTATATTTTCCACACATCCTTAAAAAGGCACACATTCTGCTTAGTTTTCAAAGCTAAGGGCGTGTTTGGTAGCCCGGGTCATCTCAGCAATTCCCATCTCAACAGAGAATTCTAAAATTTTAGGTGTTTGGTGTTGTCGATTAATAATGAGATCATGTCATTGGGAGAATGATATGATGGGCAGACCCAAATTAAGCAAAGCAATTAGATCGTGTCATCGTGTTCATCTTTGCGAAGCTTTTTCCTATGTCAAATATTGTATTCCTTAGACCATAAGATAATGCAACTCCCTGGTATCGGAAGAAAGCTTTGAGGTAATCAAACGTCATCCTATGTGAGGGTGATCATAAAGGTGTCTCTCAGGTGATCGGAAAATACTTGTTGGGTTGTATGTATCGAGATGGGATTTGTCCCTCCCGAGTCTGAGAGATATACTTCGGGTCCACTCGGTAATCGATATCAACACCGCTTGCAAGCACGTGGTTAAGGAGTTAATCACAAAGTGATATCGGATTACGGAACGAGTAAAGTACTTGCCATGAACGAGATTGAACTAGGTATGCTGATACCAACGATCGAATCTCGGGCAAGTAAAATATCGCGTGATGAAGGGAATATATTTATGGGATTAATTGAATCCTGGCATCGTGGTTCATCCGATATGATCATCGATGAATATGTGGGAGTCAATATGGGTTTCCAGATCCCGCTGTTGATTATTGATAAAAGATCATGTCTGCATATTCTCGAACCCGTAGGGTCACACACTTAACGTGTCTCGACGCTAGGATAGAATGGATAATTGGGTTATGAGTTTTTGTTCGAGTCTGATGAGATCCGGGACATCACAAGAGGTTCCGGAATGGTCCGGAGAATAAGATTCATATAAAGGGATCCAGGACATCACAAGAGGTTCCGGAATGGTCCGGAGAATAAGATTCATATAAAGGAAAGCAGTTTTTGGATTTAGGAATCGTTTCGGAGTATTCGGTATTGTACCAGAAGATTCTAGAAGCTTCCGGAGTGGGACCAACGTGGCCCCACTTGTCGGAGGGGTGCGTGGCCTATGAGGGAGTGCCCTGGCCGCTTTGGGCCAGGGGCACAAGGCCCCATAGGCCCAGTCGGCCAAACCCTAAGGAAAACCCTAGGGAAACCTTCTAGAAGGGGGGGAGACTTGCCCCCACTCCACCCTTGGGGCCGCTACCCTAGGGCTTGGAGGAGGGGCCAAGGGGGCCGTCCAGCCCCCTATATAAGGTGGGCAGGGGGCGCACCCTCCCCTCACCCCAAAACCCTAGCCGCCAGCTGCTGCCTTTCCTCTCTCTCTCTCTCTCTCTCTCTCTCTCTCTCTCTCCCGACTGCGTGTAGGCGAAGCCCTGCTGCAGAAACTCTCCACCATAGCACCACGCCGTCGTGTTGCAGATCCAATCCATCTGTCCACCCCACTTTCCGGACCAAGGAAGGAGGAAACGTCGCGGAACCGTATGTGTGCATCTCTCGGAGGCGCCGCCACTTGCGGCGTAGGATCAGATCAGATCGCGAGGAGACGGCTAGTACGACTACATCAACCACGTTCTGTTGAATGTTTCTGCTGTGCGATTTCTTCAAGGGTATGAAGATCTCATCTATCCCTCTCGTTGATTGCATCTCCTAGATTATATCTTGGCTTTCCCGTTCACATCCGTAGAATTTTTTGATTTACTATGCTGCGAAACCTTTCAGGTTTTGCAGTTTATTTTGGTCCTAACCTTATTTCTTGGAGTGCTAGAAAACAGGCAACAGTGTCAAGGTCAAGTACAGAAGCAGAGTACAAAGCACCTGCAAATGCTACAGCTGAAATAATATGGGTTGAATCCTTGTTGGGAGAGCTTGAAATTAAAAGAAGCCAAGTTTCATGTCTTTGGTGTGATAATATGGGAGCAACTTATCTTTCTGCTAATCCCATCTTTCATGCAAGGACAAAACACATAGAAATAGATTTTCATTTTGTAAGGGAAAGAGTTGCAAACAAATTGCTTGAGATCCGCTTTATTTCTTCACAAGATCAGGTGGCAGATGGCTTCACTAAAGCCTTGCCTACACGACAGCTTGAAGAGTTTAAACACAACCTCAACCTTAGAGAAGGTTTAGTTTGAGGAGGGGTGTTAGGAATACTTGTACCGTATCGTGGCAATGTCACGTACGCTAGTATCAGCCTCCTGATATGTATCGAGGAGGGGTGGTTCAGTTGTAACGATCTTCCAAGATAAGGATAGATCGATCCACCCTAACTCCTCGTGCAATATGTAAACAACCAATGTATATCCTGTCGAGCTATGACTATATTAACACGTAATGAGCCTGAGGCCAAAGGCATCGTTCCTCCCGAACTTTCACACAGAGAAGCTAAAGGGAAAATCTAAACAAAGTAAATGCAAGAGGAAATCAAGATTTTTTAACAATGAATAGCAGGTGCTCTGCTTGTGCATTAAAGGAAAGGAAAAAAAAAGGTTCAGTTACACATAGAAAACTAAAGAAAACACAAGCGACCCATTGCACGCCCTAGTCAGGGACTCACCCAGAGGCTACAACTCTGAATTCTCCAGGAAATCAAGATTTGTAAGAGGCCAGAGTAACAAAATGGGGAAAGAGGAATACCTAGCCTCGAACAAAGGGTATGCGGATTGCTGGGAGGTGGACGCGAGGCGCCGGGAGGGAGGTGGCGGAGGCCACGAAACGGGCTACGGCGACCCTCTTGGACGCGTGGGCAGTGGCCGGCGGCTGACGCAGTCGCTAGACCTGGACGAGCGGGCGGTGGGGTCAGTGTTCCGTGCTCATTCAATCTTCTCTCTTCTCCTGGTTTGCGGGCGCCTAGGGCAATCAATGTGCAAGACTAACTAGGCTGTGCCCCAGGCCAGACTCAAATATACAGGCTTCTAGTTTTTCTACGGTCCAGGCCATGGCCCGTGTTGCCTGGGGCCCAGCTCCGCCTTTGATCATAGACAAAGCCACTAATGTTTTGTCTCTAATAATATGAATAGTAATTAGCCTTATCAATTAAACACCTTCTTAACTAAAATTGCCACTATGTGTGTTTCGCAAGGGGACTTCCTTGACTGGTCTTTGAAGGGGAAATCTTCGGATGGGTTATGTTTGGTGTAATATATAGTTATCGTATAGTGCTCTCTTATCTCGCTCTAATAGCCGAAGTTGTAGCGTGTCTCTATAAGTTAGGTAGTGCAAGATTTGATGCCGCCGAGACCACCATGCCTATGTAGGCGAGGACCACCGAATTCTAAGACTCGCCATGTACTGGCCTCAGTACTGACCGCTCTCTTTCTGTTTTCCTTTGCCCTTTGCCGGCACCCTTTTGTCTTGACAAGTATGTGATCGACGATGTTAGCAAGGTTACCCTTCCGGCTTGACCTGGGCAGGGTTGGACACCGTTTGGTTATTCTTCAGGACTCTTAGTCCCATTTGGATATTATCCGTACTCAGATACTATTATCGCTTTCTCTTTGAATTGTATCATTTGTATTCTTGACTCGTTGAGTCGTTGTTGTATAAATAAGTTCTCGTGGACTCTATTGTAAACTACTGTGATGTAACTATTTGTAATCAAATTTCACCCACACGAAAGTGTCTGGTGGGCGTCTTTGAATCGCTTCTATGTGGGTTTTGGCGGAAAATGCTATGATCTACATAGACCCGATTCGGGGGCGTTACAGATAATGCCCATGTGAGAAAGCCGGTCTACTCATGTCTATGGTTAGGAAACCTTAACCATCATTAATCAATGAGCTAGTCCATAGAGGCGTACTAGGGACACGGTGTTGTTCATAAACCACACAAGTATCAAAGTTTCCGCTTAATACAATTCTAGCATGGAATATAAACTTTATCATGAACAAGAATTATAGCAATAACATCTTTATTATTGCCTCTAGGGCATAATTCCAACAGTCTTCCACTTGCACTAGAGTCAATAATCTAGTTTACATCTGGCAACAATCTAACACCCATGGCATTAAGGTGCTGATCATGTTTTTCACGTGAAAGAGGTTTAGTCAACGGATCTGCGACATTCAGATCCGTATGTACTTTTCTAATCTTCAGATCTCCATCTGTTATATAATCTCGAATTATATGAAACCGACGGTTGATGTGCTTGGTATTTGGATGACATCTTGGTTCGTTAGCCAGTGCTATGGCGCCAGTGTTGTCGCACAATATCTCTAGTGGGTCCAAGGCACTTGGAACCACACCAAGCTCAGTGATGAAGTTCCCGATCCAAACTCCTTCACTTGACGCTTCTGCAGCAGCCATGTATTCTGATTCTACTGTAGATCCCGCGATCACGCTTTGCTTGCAGCTTCTCCAGCTCACAGCTCCTCCATTCAAAATATAAACATATCCTGTCTGAGATTTAGAATCATCCGGGTCGGTGTCGAAACTAGCGTCGACGTAACCTTTACGATTTTGCTCATCACCTCCATAGACCAAGAACATTTCTTTAGTCCTATTTAAATACTTTAGGATGTTCTTTACTGTCCAAAGGTTCCACTCCTGGATCACTTTGGTATCTGCTCGTCAAACTAAGAGCATTGGACACATCCGGTCTAGTACACATCATGGCATACATGATAGAACCTATGGCCGAGGCATATGGCACTTTGCTCATAGTTTCTCTATCGTTTACCGTAGCCGAACACCGAGCCTTGCTCAATATCTTACCTGACAACATGGGCAATGAACCTTTCTTTGCTTTATCCATTCTGAACCTTTTTAGAACTTTGTCTAGGTATGTGCTTTGGCTTAAAGCTATTAGGCGTCTTTGTCTATCTATATAGATTTTGATGCCTAATATATAAGCAGCTTCTCCTAGGTCTTTTATTGAAAAACATTTATTCAAATAACTCTTCACATCGTTAAGCATACCAATGTCATTTCCAATAATCAATATGTCATCCACATATAGTACTAAAAATGTCACTGAGCTCCCACTCACTTTCTTGTAGATACAAGCTTCGTAGCAATTTGGAACAAATTCAAAGCTCTTGATCACTTGATCAAAACGAAGGTTCCAACTCCGAGATGCTTGCTTTAGTCCATAAATGGAACGCTGAAGTTTGCACACCTTATCAGCATCCTTAGGATCGACAAAACCTTCGGGCTGCATCATATATAACTCTTCATCAATGTTGCCATTTAGGAACGCAGTCTTGACATCCATCTGCCATATTTCATAATCATGAAATGCAACAATTGCTAATAAAATCCGAATGGACTTAAACATCGCTACGGGAGAGAAAGTCTCATCGTAGTCAACACCTTGAACTTGTCAAAAACCTTTTGCGACAAGCCGAGATTTATAGACAGTAACATTAACATTCGCGTCCGTTTTCTTCTTGAAAATCCATTTGCACTCAACGGCCGTATGGTCGCTAGGAGGGTCCACCAAAGTCCATACTTGGTTTTCGCTCATGGATCCCAATTCGGATTTCATGACCTCTAGCCATTTCTTAGAGTCTGGGCTCATCATTGCTTCCTCATAGTTCGCAGGTTCACTGTTGTCTACTAACAAGACAGTTAAGACAGGGTTGCCGTACCATTCAGGAGTGGCACGCGACCTTGTCGACCTGCGACGTTTAGCAGTAGCATCGTTCAAAGTTTCATGATCCTCGTCATTAGCTTCCTCTTTTGTTGGTGCAGACGACACTGGAACAATTGCAGGTGTTGCGCTACTCTCCAACTCAAGAGAAGGTTCAATAACCTCGTCTAGCTCTACCTTCCTCTCACTCACTTCTTTCGAGAGAAACTCCTTCTCAAGAAAGGATCCGTTCTTTGCAACAAACAATTTGCCTTCGGATCGGTGGTAGAAGGTATACCCAATCGTTTCCTTAGGGTATCCTATGAAGACGCATTTCTCCGCTTTGGGTTCGAGCTTGTCCGGCATCAACTTCTTGACGTAAGCTTCGCATCCCAAACTTTAAGAAACGACAACTTAGGTTTAGCACCAAACCACAGTTCATACGGTGTCATCTCAACGGATTTAGATGGTGCCCTATTTAAAGTGAATGCAGCGGTTTCTAATGCATAACCCCAAAATGATAACGGCAAATCCGTAAGAGACATCATTGATCGCACCATATCTAATAGAGTTCGATTCCGGCGTTCAGATACACCATTGCGCTGTGGTGTTTCGGGTGGCGTGAGTTGCGAAACGATTCCGTTTGCTTTAAGATGCCTGAGAAAATCATAACTCAAATATTCACCTCCACGATCGGATCGTAGAAATTTAATTTTCCTGTTACGATGGTTTTCCACTTTGTTCTGAAATTCTTTGAACTTTTCAAACGCTTCAGATTTATGTTTTATTAAATAGATATACCCATATCTACTTAAGTCATCAGTAAAAGTGAGAAAATCCACCGCGCATCGAAACACTCATTGGTCCGCATACATCGGTATGTATGATTTCCAACAAGTCCGTTGCTCGCTCCATTATTCCGGAGAACGGGGTTTTGATCATCTTGCCCATGAGGCACGGCTCGCACGTGTCAAATTATTCAAAATCAAGAGACTCCAAAAGTCGATCAGAATGGAGTTTCTTCATGCGTTTTACACCAATATGACCTAGACGGCAGTGCCACAAATAAGTTGAATTATCACTATCTACTTTGCATCTCTTAGCCTCAATGTTATGGATGTGTGTTTCATTGCTTTCGAGATTCAGAAGAAATAAACCATTCATAGCAGGTGCATGACCATAAAAGATGTTATTCATATAAATAGAACAACCATTATTCTCTGATTTAAATGAATAACCGTCTTGCAATAAACACGATCTAGATATAATGTTCATGCTCAACGCAGACACATAATAACACTTATTAAGATTTAAAACTAATCCCGAAGGTAAAACTAAGGAGAGCGTGCTGACGGCCATCACATCAACTCTTGATCCATTGCCAATACGCATCGTCACCTCATTCCTTGCTAGCCGCCGTCTATTCCGTAGATCCTGTTTCGAGTTACAAATATTAGCAACTGAACCAGTATCAAATACCCAGGCACTACAACGAGCGCTAGTAAGGTAAACATCAATAACATGTATACCAAATATATATTTAATGGTGCCAGCCTTCTTATCTGCTAAGTACTTCGGACAGTTGCGCTTCCAGTGACCCTTGTCCTTGTAATAGAAGCACTCAGTGTCCGGCTTAGGTCCAGACTTGAGCTTCTTCTCTCATAGGGCAACACGCTTGTCACGCCTTTATTGAAGGACTTCTTTGCACCCTTACCTTTCTTGAAACTAGGGTCTTGTTGACCATCAACACATGATTATGTTTCTTGATATCCACCTCCGCAGCTTTCAAACTAGCGAAGAGCTCGATGATCGTATCGGTGGAACCAATCGATTATGAGTAACTACAAACCTTTGTAGCTAGGAGGGAGTGATTGCGAACTCACAATCTTGAGCTCTTCTAGAATCTTGCATCAGTTGCTCAAGACGTTGAGTGTAGCCCGATATCTTAATGGCGTGCTCACTAATGGAACTCCTTCCTCCATCTTGCGCTTAAAGAACTTCTCGAGATCTCATATCTCTTAGAACGGCCTGAGTCAAACATGGTTTTCGGTTCCTCAAGTATCTCAAAGGGCCGTGAACTCCTCAAAACGATTTTGAAGGTCCGATTCCATAGCAAACAACATGGTACTCTTAATCACTCCATAATCATCTTTGCGACTAATAAACAACTTTTCATCGGTACCGCATCAATAGCAGGGCCACCTAGCGCTTTCTCAAGGACATAGTCCTTTTGTCCGCCAAAGAATGATTCTCAGTTATGGAACCAGGTGAAGTTAGACCCATTATTCTTAAGCTTTTCTTTCTCAAAAAACGTTGAAGTTGAAGTTGGACTTAGCCATTTGATATACAAAATTTGCAAGTACAATTTAGACTATGTTCATGATAACTAGTTCAACTTAATCAAATTACTAGATAAACTCTCACTAAATTCAACATCCCTCAAGTTGTTTAGTGAACACGATCCAAATTCACCGCACCTAATCCGATCTTCACGAGAAGAGATGTGGTTTCAATGGTGGACAACAAAGTGTCAATCATATCATTCATATGACTCATGGTTAAACTTTCGGTTCGTGTGTTCCGAGGCCATGTCTGTACATGCTAGGCTCGTCAAGTCAAACCCAAGTATTTCCGCGTGTGCAAAACTGGCTTGCACCTGTTGTATGTGAACGTAGAGTTTATAGCACCCGATCATCACGAGGTGCTTGAACACGATTTAACTTCAACGGTGCATACATGGGGAGAACACAATTTTATCTTGATCTTTAAGTGAGAAATCATCTTATAATGCTACCGTCATGATCTAAGAATAATAAGATACATAGAAGGATAAACATCACATGCATATAATATTATGTGACATGGTATAGCCAATCTCCGTAGAATGATCTCCATCTTGTGCGCAAAGATGATCTCCATCATTCCACCATGATTGCCTCCACCACGAATAGCAACTACAACTATTGCTAACTACTTAGCAATAAAGTAAAGCTATTACATGGCGTATAAGAAGTTGACGCAGGTCATACACAATTATAAATACAACCATATGGCTCTCGGGTTGTGTACTCATCGACATGCAAGTCGTGAAATATTACAAAACATGATCATTGCATACAACATACACATCATATCTTGGGCCATACCATATCACAAAACACTCCCTGCAAAAACAAGTTAGACGCCTCTACTTTGTTGTTGCATGTTTTACGTGGCTTATGGGAGTAACAAGCTAAGAACGATTCTTACCTACGGAAAGCCACAAGGTGATATTATGGTTGCTAACATACGGTGTAAATCCCATGACTACTATAGTGAGAGAAACTGGCATCCACCAGCCGTATGTGTGGAACAAGCCACACGTCAAGTGCGGAGCCGGTCTCGCGAACGAGGTCAAAAGTTGGCCTAGACCGCTTCGATCTCACTATCCCGCGCCATAATAAGTACACAACAAGAGGCTTGAAACAGAAAACATCAACGCCCGCAACAAGCATGTTGCGTTCTACTCGTGAAACACATCTACGCATAGATCTAGCTCTGATACCACTGAAGGGTTTCGCAGCATAGTAAATCAAAAAAATTCTATGAATGCGAACGGGAAAGCCAAGATCTAATCAACGAGAGGGATAGATGAGATCTTCATACCCTTGAAGAAATCGCACAGCAGAAACGTTCAACAGAACGTGGTTGATGTAGTCGTACTAGCCGTCTCCTCCTCGCGATCCGATCCGATCCTACGCCGCAAGTGGCGGCGCCTCCGAGAGATGCACACATACGGTGCCGCGACATATCCTCCTTCCTTGGTCCAGCAAGTGGGGTGGAGAGATGGATTGGATCTGCAGCACGACGGCGTGGTGCTATGGTGGAGAGTTTCTGCAGCAGGGCTTCGCCTACATTCAGTCGGGAGAGAGAGAGAGAGAGAGAGAGAGAGGAAAGGCAGCAGCTGACGGCTAGGGTTTTGGGTGAGGGGAGGGTGCGCCCCCTGCCCACCTTATATAGGGGGCTGGCCGGACCCCTTGGCCCCTCCTCCAAGCCCTAGGGCGGCGGCCCCAAGGGTGGAGTGGGGGGCAAGTCTCCCCCCTTCTAGAAGGTTTCCCTAGGGTTTGGTCGGCTGGGCCTATGGGGCCTTGTGCCCATGGCCCAAAGCGGCCAGGGCACTCCCTCTTAGGCCCATGCACCCCTCCGACAAGTGGGGCCACGTTGGCACCACTCCGAAAGCTTCTAGAACCTTCCGGTACAATACCGAATACTCCGAAACGATTCCTAAATCCAAAAACTGCTTTCCTTTATATGAATATTATTCTCCGGACCATTCCGGAACCTCTCGTGATGTCCTGGATCTCATCCGAGACTCCTAACAAAAACTCATAAACCAATTACCCATTCTATCCTAGCGTCAAGACACATTAAGTGCGTGACCCTACGGGTTCGAGAATATGCAGACATGATCTTTTATAAATAATCAACAGCGGGATCTGGAAACCCATATTGACTCCCACATATTCATCAATGATCATATCGGATGAACCACGATGCCAGGATTCAATTAATCCCATATAAATATTCCCTTCGTCACGCGATATTTTACTTGCCCGAGATTCGATCGTTGGTATCAGCATACCTAGTTCAATCTCGTTCACGGCAAGTACTTTACTCGTTCCGTAATCCGATATCACTATGTGATTAACTCCTTAATCACGTGCTTGCAAGCGGTGTTGATATCGACACGAGTGGCAAGTATATCTCTCTGACTCGGGAGGGACAAATCCCATCTCGATACATAGAACCCAACAAGTATTTTCCGATCGCCTGAGAGACACCTTTATGATCACCCTCACATAGGATGACGTTTGATGACCTCAAAGCTTTCTTAGATACTGTGGAGTTGCATTATCTCATGGTCTAAGGAATACAATATTTGACATAGAAAAAGCTTCAAAGATGAACATGATGACACGGTCTAATTGCTCGCTTAATTTGGGTGCTTATCATTGTCACATCCCAAGATTTTCCAAATCTTGTTATGTGAAAATAAATGAATAAAATAAAACTTTGTTTGATTTTGGGGCGTAAAGAAACTTTTTGAATTCAATTGGAACTTCAAACCAATTGGAATCAAATAAATCCTAAAGGGATTTATAAAGATAAACATTAAATAAAGGAAAATAAAATATTTCGGGAATTACTATTTTTGATCCTTTAATAAAAGATTTTGTTTTCAAAGGAAATAGAAGTTTTATGAATAAAGATTATTTTATAAAGCCAAATTAAAACCTTGGCCAAGCTTTTGAATTAAAACATTTTGTTTTGAATGAAAATAGCAAAGGTTTATTTAAATAAAAAATAGGGATTTAATATCCAAATTTTACTTAAGTAAAGACTTTTCCCATTTTAAATAAACACTAAAACTTATTTATTTATTTTAAATAAGTTTTCCAAATATTTTATATTCTCAAATAAAACTTACTAAAGTGTTTTGGTTTTATTTTAGATTTTAAAATAAATATTCTAATAAAACAAATCCTATTTGATTAATGATGAAGGTCTATTGTATTTAATTATTAATGGACCCTAAAATAAAAATGTTATTTTGTTTTAAACATGTTTTCCAAATATCTTTATTTCCAAATGAAACCTACTAGTTTGGTTTTGAAAATATTGGATTTCAAATGGAGATTCTATTAATTAAATCAAACCCTATTTTATTAAATAACTAATGAACCATTTTATTTAATTAATGAATGGTCCTAAAAAGAATAAAATATTATTTTATTTTTGGGATTTGCTTTATGTTGATAAATGTAACCAAAAACTCATTATAAGTTTGAATTGTTTGAATGGTTTGAGTGAATGAATAATTGATTCAAATTCAAAACAAAAAATAGAAATAGAAAAGGAAAAGAATTCGTAAAAAATGGAAATAGATCGCCCAAATTTCACAGCCCACCTCACCTTCGCTCACGAACCGTTTTTCTTCACCAGAAGAAACCGCACCCTCCTTGGTGGACCCTATTCCCACTCGCTCACTGGCCGACTTTGCCGCCACCTCACCATCTTCTCCACTCCACGCGAGGACCGCCTCCCTCCCGTGTAACACCCTGAATCGGACCTATGCAAGTTTTAGCGAAACCCGCCAAACCCGCATAGAAACGATTCAAAGGTGCCACCAGCACTTTCGTCGGGTGGAAAACGGAAATAACATTACACAATACCTCGATGGGACCCACAATGTATTTATACAACACGACTCCATGAGTCAAGGATACGATATAATATACAAAGATCCAAATCACCTTGAAAATGATACGTCATCGGACAAGATGCAAATGGGGCTAAGAGCCTCAAGAATAACCAATGGCGCCCATAACCGCCCAAGCCGGAAGGGTAACCCCGCTAACGCTGATCTCAAAACCGCTTAAACAAAAGGTGCCGCAAAGGGCAAAGGAAAAGAGGAGCGTCAAGACGAGGCCAAGACACTATGAGGCTAGAATTCGGTCCTCGCCTACATAGGTATGGTGGATCAAGCGGCAAAGATGCACTAAACCACCTATAGAGACTCGATACAACCGGCTATCGAGAGGGGTAAGGAAGACCTATTCGATCCAACTGATACTATCATCAAACAAACCCATCCTCGCTTCTCGAGACCGACGAGGAAGTCAACCGAGGAACTCACACGCTTGGCGTTTTATTTATTTAGTTATCGTGGCAGCAATTACTAGTCGTATAGATAGCAACTCGATATAATAAGCAGTGGGCACTTTTAGTTAACCATTCCGTTGTAGTTGCAACACTTACTAGTCAGATACAATTAGCATGAGATAACCCCAAAACCCAGCGGTTGATGTTACTTTCATTAAGCCATTCCGTTATAATGAAGCCGATTACTAGTCATATCGGATACAAGTCAATTTATAACAATAAACTTTAGTTATAGTTGTCTATGATCGCTAATGTGCTCCAAGTCGTCCATAACCGCACACGGCTTCTAAAAGATTTAACCACAGGGTGCACCAAAGTATCCACAGCACTTGACCCTTTTGCCGATCGCTAACATACACCCATCCGGTATGTCGGCGGGGCCTAAGTCACGCTCCTGCACTCCAGCAAGTACATGGGGCCACCTCACCAAGTCAAACCGCGACGGTCGGCGTCTCCAGACGGACTTAGGTTTGCGTCACAGAACGAAAGAAATCCCCAAACGGGACTGCCGATACCGTGGAAAACACTCCGCTTCCTAACAAAGATAAAGGTGCTCCTCGCACAAACGTAAATAAAGCAAAGCATGGCATAAGTACAGGATCGTAAATAAAACCTCAAACTAGTTTGTGGCCCCGAGACAATACTTTGAAATCGTAATAATCAATGGGGGCCCATATCTACCCACCGTGGTTAGCGCTACCGATCTCTGAACAGTGTCAAGAACTCGGGTCCTACAGACACAAGGGCGGTCGAAACCAACATTATCTATCACCCACCGATGCCTCTCGCTACTTACTTCAATTTTAGTTGTTAAACAGTAATTAAAGTGAATGAAAAGTAAAGCCATGATCATCTCCAACATCAACATGCGGCAATTCTCCAACAATTGTGGCACTGGCAACACGCAAAGACTTGAGCAAGCGATCGCGACGCCGCAAGTCCAACTATCTACCAAACAATGTGTAATAGGATGTGTCCAAGGCAATATAAGGTCAGGGGATATCATGGCACGAAAAACTAGAGCATCGCAAATACGATAGCAATAGATCAACAGAGGGAATAAATACTGTAAAAGTAAGATAGGTAGAAAGGGGAGATGCTCACGAAAACATTGTCGAAGGTTCAACCAAGATCGGGCGAAGCTCACATCAACTCAACGGACTTATCCGCCCGCCGAAGAAGCAAAACACTAGAAGAAACACCGGATGCACTATTTAATACTACAGCAGAAGATCGGCATGATACATGCATGATGCATGACATGGCAGAGGTGCGATGCAATTTGGCAAGATTAAGCGGAACCGGGGTCCCGACAATTAGATATATGGTTCTAGTTGTTTATCCACCCCGCAAATTAAATGTTGTTTTAGCATGGCAAAAGATAGTACCGGGTTCGCTACACCAATTTAAATGAGGCCAATATGAGACTAGATTTGCCCGCATATGGGCCCCATATTTAATTATGAGGTGAATCGGCATAAGGCCCCCAAACCACGGACAAGCATGCATGCAAGATGAATGATTAATATGCAACAAGTTGTATTATATTATAAAATAGGGTTTCGGGAAGGGGTTCACACATTAGAGGGCCTCGACGAACTTGGGGTTCCGGGGTTCGGGGTCGGTCTCAGGGTCCAGGGTTCGACGGAACGTTCTCGGTCTCCGGGGTTAGGGTCTTCGGATCGAGGATGTAGATCTTGTCGCACGAGCGTCGATGTTTCCGGGAAGGAGAACTTGGTTCGGTGTCGGGGGCGCATCGGGTTCTTCCGGGTCGGTGTCGTTCTCGTCGTTGCGAAGGTCTTGCCGGGTCCGCGCCATCAAGTCGGTCTTGTCGTTTCACAGCGGAGATCTTGGTGT